>OY992877.1:28793697-28796197 GCA_963921405.1 Cepaea hortensis | reverse complement strand
GGAACGAGAACTTATATGACTACTTATATGAATTAAATGAGATGCTCCCCACCAGGGTCTGGGCGAAGCCGGGCCGGGTCAGCTAGTCTTCTTTATATATAAAAGGCGATCTCCGTCCGGCTGTCTGTCTGTCTGTCTGTCTGTCTGTCTGTCTGTCTGTCTGTCTGTATGTCCGTATGTCCTTTATGCGCTCGCGAACGGCCCATCCGATTGAGATGAAATTTTCTACACGCCTTCCTTTCATTCCAGAGCTGCCAACTGTCATAGTTTTTTTTTCTTCTTCCTCCTCCTCCCTCCTCCCCCTCCCAAAATACGTACGTAAATATATGATGATGATGATGAAAGAATCCCCGAACCAAAAACGCTAGGGAAAGGGAAGAAAATGACGTGACTACACAGAATCGTCACACGGCAATCATCATCATCAAGTGCCGTGCCGGCTGGCGTAGGCGTTCATGGCTCTCCGTAGATCTCAGTCTTTGGTTTTTTGGATCAACTCTGCTGCTGATATTCCTCCATGCCACGGCAATATCAATAACAATTCATCTTTTATGTGTAAGGAAGTTATCTACAGTCGTGTAGAAGGGAAGAACTAGACGAGTATGAATTCGGAATGGCGAACTCTCTCCTCCTCTCTTCTCCTCCCTCCCCTCCTCCCTCTACCTCCTCCCTCCACCCTCCTCCTCTTCCTCCTCCCTCTCATCCCTCTCCCTCTTCCTTCTCCCTCTTCCTCTCCCCTCCTCCTCCTTCCCTCCTACTCCCTCCGCCTCCTCCCCCCTCCTCCCTCATCTTCCCTCCTCCTACCCTCCCTCCTCATCCCTCCTCCTCCTGCCTCCCTCCTCCTCCTCCTTCTCCCTCATCATCCTCCCTCCTCCTTCTCCCTTCTTCTCCCTCTTCCCTCTTCCTCCTCCTCCCTCTACCTCCTCCTCCCTTCTCCTCCTCTTCCTCCTCCTTCCTTCCTCCTCCTTCTCCCTCCTCCTCCCCCTACCTCTTTCCCCTCCTCCCTCCTCCTCCTCTTCCACCTCCCTTTCCTTCCTCCCCTCCTCATTCTTCCTCCTTCCGCCTCCTCCTTCCTTCTTCTCCCTCTGGCCTCCTCCCTCTCCTCTCCCCTCCTCCTCCCCTCCTCCTTCTCCCTTCTTCTCCTCCTCTCCCCTCCTCCTCCTCCTACCCTCTTCCTCTTCCCCTCCTCCCTCTCCCTCCTCCATCCTCATCCTCCCTCTTCCTCCTCCTCCCGCTTCCTCCTCCTCCCTCTTCCTCCCTCTCCCTCCTCCTCCCTCTTCCTCCTCCTTCTTCCTCCTCCTTCCTTCTCCCTCCCTCCTCCTCCCTCTTCCTCCTCCCTCCTACCTCCTCCCTCCTCCTCCTCTCTCCTCCTCCCTCCTCCCTTTTCCTCCCTCCTCCTCCTCCCTCTACCTCCTCCCTCCTCCTCTCCACTCTTCCTCCTACCCTCTTCCTCTTCCCCTCCCCCTCTTCCCTATCCCTCCTCCTCCCTTCACATTTCTCCTCCTCCTCCCTCCTCCTCCTCATCCCTCCTTCTCCCCTCCTCCTCCTTCTTCCTCCCTCGTCCCCCTCCTCCTTCCTCCTCCTCCTCCTCCCTCCTCCCTCCTCCTCCTCCCTCTACCTCCTCCCTCCTCCTCCCTTCACATTCCTCCTCCTCCCACCTCCTCATCCCTTCTCCTCCTCCCTCCTCCTCCTCCCTCTACCTCCTCCTCCCTTCACATTCCTCCTCCTCCCTCTTCCTCCTCCTCCCTCCTCCTCCTCATCCCTCCTTCTCTCTCCTCCCTCTTCCCCCTCCTTCTTCCTCCTCCTCCCTCTCCCCCTCCTCACTCCTCCTCCTCCCTCTCCTCCTCCTCACTCCTCCTCCTCCCTCTACCTCCTCCCTCCTCCTCCCTTCACATTCCTCCTCCTCCCTCTTCCTCCTCCTCTCTCCTCCTCCTCCCTCCTCCTCATCACTCCTCCTCCCTCCTCCTCCCTCCTCCCCTTCTTCCTCCCTCCTCCTCCTTCCTCCTCCCCCTCCTCCTTCCTCCTCCTCCCTCTCCGCCTCCTCCCTCCTCCTCCCTCTACCTCCTCCCTCTACCTCCTCCCTCCTCCTCCCTTCACATTCCTCCTCCTCCCTCTTCCTCCTCCTCCCTCCTCCTCCTCTCTCCGCCTCCCTCCTCCTCCTCCTCCCTCTACCTCCTCCCTCCTCCTCCCTTCACATTCCTCCTCTTCCCTCCTCCTCCTCCCCCTCCTTCTCCTTCTTCCTCCTCCCTCTTCCTTCTCCCTCCTCCTACTCTCTCCTCCTCCCTCCTCCTCCCTCTCCCTCCTCCTCCCTCTCCTCCTCCTGCTCCCTTCTCCTCCTGCGTTCTCCTCCTCCCTCCTTCTCCCTCCTCCTCCCTCTTCCTCCTCGCCTCCTCCTCCACCCTACTCCTCCCTCCTCCTCCTAATCCCTCCTCCTCCCTCCTATTCCTCCCTACTCCTCCCTCCTCCTCCCTCCTATTCCCTCCTCCACCTCCCTCTTCCT
>OY992877.1:28428697-28788697 GCA_963921405.1 Cepaea hortensis | reverse complement strand
GACACATTTTTAGTTTACATGGGATTGTGAATGTAGCCTTCAGTGTTGTCCTAGGAGGAGACTTGTCAACACCTGTGCCCTTCATTTGTGCAACTAAATCATTTGGTTCATATGAAGGAATAAATTTATTTGGAAAAAAACAATACTTTTATCTTTGTCTCATAAACTTAACCTTCATTTGAATGTGTCTGTTTGTCTGTCGTTCTCTTTCTGCCTTTTCACTTCATATTGTTTTCAACTATTATTGTTTTGTTTCTAATTATTTTTGTTATTCAAGAATATATTATCATTCAAGAATAACTCCTAACATTGGCAGTTAGAAAAAGAATTCTTGTATGTTACTTAGAACCAGTTAATATAAGGTTGTGAATTACGGACAATTAGAACATTCCCTGAAGCCATAGAAATGTGGTTAAACCAGACGAAAGCTGAAAAATGTTCGACAGCCAAAAGGCACAATCTGAATGTTTTGAAAGAGGCTAAGATAAAGATAACTTATAACAAACATCTGAATGAGGCAGTTGACATTGTTTGGCCACTTTGTGAGTAGAGAAAAACTGGAACCAATAACTAAAATTATGAATATGAGAAAAGATGGAGGAAGACAGCGAGAGAATAGTCTTGCTATCATTGCATCATAGAAATATTTCATCATGAACTGATACATTCCATTAGACGTCATGAGAAGTGGAGACGCATAGTCATCTATGCCAGTCAGCAAGCACTTGATATAATGGACTTCCTTTAGTGTGAAAGAAAAATAA
Organism: Cepaea hortensis; assembly: GCA_963921405.1. NCBI lineage: Eukaryota > Metazoa > Mollusca > Gastropoda > Stylommatophora > Helicidae > Cepaea > Cepaea hortensis. The sequence continues at coordinate 28,787,933 of OY992877.1, read as the reverse complement.
CACCAGATATTCTTGACTAGAAGTTATCTCATGCTGGGACAAACCTTATCAGTACTGAGTCATCAACTTCACTGACTGCCATGACAAGAGACAGGATGTTTATGCTATGCCTGATCCCTATACAGCCTTTGAGAATTGAGCTGTGTAGCTAAGTAACTCAGTTTTATTTTCTGTATAAAGCATTTAGTAGAATTATGTTTCTACCAAGTGTATACAGCCTATAATGTACAGACAGTGTGAAGGTCTTTGACAGGGTGTCACGGAACACTGAGGTCTTTGACAGGGTGTCAGGGAACATTGAGGTCTTTGACAGGGTGTCACGGAACACTGAGGTCTTTGACAGGGTGTCAGGGAACATTGAGGTCTTTGACAGGGTGTCACGGAACACATTTGAGGTCTTTTACAGGGTGTCATGGGAACATTGAGGTCTTTGACAGGTTGGCATGGAACATTGAGTTCTTTGTCAGGGTGCCATGGAACATTGAGGTCTTTGTCAGGGTGTCATGGAACATACTTGAGGTCTTTGACAGGGTGGCATGGAACATTGAGGTCTTTGTCAGAGTGTCACGGAACACACTTGAGTTCATCAGTATGTTGCAGGTGCTTGGCAGAATATCACTCTCATCACAGCTGGCAGGAAAAGTTTCTCGATCGCTGGCCAGTTCTCCTGCCTAAGGTGACTACAATGCCCTGTATCTATCTTCGTGTTGGTTGACTCCTGTCTCCTGGAGGACAAAAGTGAATGATTAAACTAATTCAAGTCCCAATTCTGCTGACTGCGTCCTGCTCGTCTCCAAAGGCACAGCCCATGACAAACCGCAGTCTGTGTGCAGAAATGAGGATAAGAAGTGTGCAGGATATGATGATTCTTTGGGTGAGCCTAGTATTGGAGCACCACGCGTCAGCTCTGCATGTAAGGAAAGTTGAGTTGAGTTGAGTTAAGAACCCACATCACTGCACTCGGGATATTCGTTCAACAGCCAGCGAAGAGTCATACTACTAATCGTTCCCACCGATATCTGATTAAATGTTCTCCAGGTCTTCCCTCTGTTTTGAGATTCTTCCAGAACCCCTGCCGACCCCCCGCAATCTCATTCTTTCCAAATATAGGTTTCAATCTGTTCCTCCGCCTTCTCCACCTGGTCCCACAAGCGCACGACCACCTCCCCCTTGTCCATAGGCAAACTACCACCAAGAGGTGCATTCCCTGCTAGCCTATCAGCCTGTTCATTCCCCCGTACAGCCAGTGCAAAATATCCATACAATTCTCACAATCTGTGACCTCTGAAGCCACGAGATCCATTCCACACGAAACATTCCTTTCTCCACGTTACTAAGTATACTCTTTGAATCCGTAATGAATACAACGTGTGTTGCAGTGGTCTCCTCTAGCCACCGGAATGCCGCTGTTACTGCCTCCACCTTCATTCTCATGCTGGAGGTCGTAGTCTCATATGCCAGACTCTCCTTTTTCAAGACTTTTTCCATTAGCCTTTGCAATAAAGCCCCAGCCACTACGTCTGTTTCTCACCACTGACCTATCAGTGTAGATGACCATGTCACCTTGATGTATGTTACTCTGGATCAGCTGTTGCACTTCAAACTCAGTGTGGCCCGCTGCCCATTCTCTGCACTCACGACCCAGTGTTATTACATTGTGCCAGTCCGTGATGTCTTCCAGACCTTCAACCCACTCTCTTTCACGATTGATGGTCTCTAGATCACACACCTGACTTATAGAAAGTTCCGTCTGTGCCATCCAGGACCTGCCTCGTCTTAGTCTATGACCCTTGACCATATCCACTGCTGCATGCAGCGGGTGATCCCTATCTGCGGCAACCCTCAGGTACCATTTGGCCTGAAGGACCCTATGCCTATCCGTCATTGTTGGTAGCGCCAGGATATGCCTCGTGCATATAATTGGTGTGTCCTTTGTGCACCCCAGTATTAACCGCATGGCAGCATTCTGTATGCGCTCCAACCTTTCAAGCTGGCTCTTTGATACTGTCAGCAGCCCCAAACCATACTCAATGACAGAAATTATTAACTGCTGAAAGAGCCTGTACAGCATCCTCTGATCTACCCCGGTTGCTGCCATAGCCCTCAATGCATTAAGTCCCCTACCAGCCTTCACCACCAAGGCCTCCAAATGATCCTTAAAAGACAAACACCTGTCAAAAGTGATACCCAAGTACTTCAACTTACTCTCTCGACTAAGAGGACATTCATTCACATTCAACATAATACCTGGGACGTCTGCCATGTAAGGAAAAAGCCTTGGGTAGCGAGGGATGCCTGTATTCTACCTTCCCTTGACGGAAGTGTGAAGATCACGTCACTACTCTGAGGCCTAGTAATGTCCTACAAAACTTCCCAGGCAGTCTAACCGAGTTAACTACTCTGAAGCCTTGTAATGTCCTACGAAACCACCCAGGCAGTGTAATCGAGTCAACAACTACCCTGAGGCCTTGGAATGTCCTACGGAACTATCCAGGCTGTCTAACAGAGTCAACAACCACTCTGAGGCCTTGTAATGTCCTACGAAACCTCCCAGGCTGTCTAATCGAGTCAACAACCACCCTGAGGCCTTGGAATGTCCTACGGAACTATCCAGGCAGTCTAACAGAGTCAACAACCACTCTGAGGCCTTGTAATGTCCTACGAAACCTCCCAGGCTGTATAATCGAGTCAACAACCACCCTGAGGCCTTGGAATGTCCTACGGAACTATCCAGGCTGTCTAATCGAGTCAACAACCACTCTGAGGCCTTGGAATGTCCTACAAAACTACCCAGGCAGTCTAACCGAGCTAACAAATGTCAGGAAAAAGTTGATTGTCCACAGAAAGTTACTTGTCCACAGAAATATCACATCTCTGCTGTAAACAGACAATAGTCACAGTCAACCCCAGCATTTGTTGGCCATGTGAGATTTACAAGGCAACATTACGTTCAGTAGTTTGCCATTGCTTTGATAACAACCAACACTCATACCATTGTATGGAAACCAGTGCAAAGTGGTCTGCTTCCAAATCGCAATGCAATTATGTCCATTTACATTGGCACCTTTCCGTCTTGACAGACGATAGTTTGGTACATTGTGCTTCAAAAAGGCTTAATAACTACGATCCATGGCGGTGGCGAGTGTGGCTGGTAAGGCCAATTCTTGCTGCAAATGTTTGCCCACAGTAGGTGCATGTGAAAACATGGTCACTTCCACCATTTTGCACCATCTTACGTCTCTCACGCTCTGTGTGTGCTTTATCTGCAATCATTTTCTCCTTTGTCTTTATTCCATTTCTGATAGTTGCCCTCCATGCAACACGTTCAGCGGCGACGTGCTCCCAATATGCATTATCAATGCCTGTATCAATCATGTCCCGCTTACACACATTTTTGTATCGTAGTAGAGGCCGACCCTGAGATCTCCTACCCGTCTGTAATTCGCCAAAAAAAATGTCCTTTGGTATTCTACCATCATCCATCCTCCTAACGTGTCCTATCCATCTAAGTCTACGAAGACTGAGCATGGAATACACCGTCACACAACCTGATCTTTCCAATACTTCAGTATTTGTGATTTTGTCTTGCCACTTAATACCAAGTATTCTTCGCAGACACCGCATATGAAAGCTGTTTAAACGTTTCTCTTGGCGTGAGTAAGTTGTCCAGGTTTCACTGCCATAAAGAAGAGTACTAAGGACACAGACTTGGTAGACGAGGACTTTTGTTTTGGCAGTAAGCTTCCTGTTCTCCCAGACTCTTTTTGCTAACATGTTCATTGTTGTTGCTGCCTTGCCAATCCTGATGTTGATTTCCTGATAGAGGGATTGTTTGCTATTTACCTCTGATCCTAGATATGTAAAATGGTCTACTATCTCCAGTTCGGCGTCGTCAATAAAGATTGATGGTACACCATGTGCACCTTGTGACATAATCTGTGTCTTCTTTTTGTTAATTGTTAAACCAAATTCAGAACAAGCATTGGAGAATGCAGATAGTAGATGTTGTAATTCTTCCTCAGAGTGGGTCGTAATCGCAGCATCATCCGCAAAAAGCAACTCTCTGATTAGTAGCCTGCTAATTTTGGTCTTGGCCTTCAATCTCTGAGCATTATAGAGGCCACCATCTGAGCGTGAGTGAATGTATATACCGTCATCCTGATCACGAAAGGCATATTTCAGTAGAAGTGAAAAGTATATCCCAAAGAAGGTGGGGGCTAGTACACAACCTTGCTTAACTCCAGTCTTGATTTCAAACTCTTCTGAAGTTGCACCATCAAACTTGATTATACCTTTCATGCCTGTGTGGAACGATTCCACAATGGACAGAAGAGTTGGTGGGCAGCCAATCTTCTTTAGTGCTTTGAACAGACCCTCACGACTGACCAAATCGAATGCCTTTGTGAGGTCAATGAAGGCAATAAACAGTGGCTGATTTTGTTCCCGGCATTTTTCTTGCATCTGTCGCAATGAGAATATCATATCAATGGTTGACCGGTTCTGACGGAAGCCGCACTGTGATTCGGGGTAGACTTGATCTCCCAGGACTTGAAGTCTGTGCAGGACAATTCTGGCAAATACTTTCCCAACAATACACAGAAGTTAGATACCCCTATAGTTGTTACAGTCGCTCCGATCTCCCTTGTTCTTGTACAGCGTTATGATGTTTGAATCTTTGAAATCCCGTGGGATTTGTCCTTCTCGCCAGCATAGCTCTATTAGCTGGTGCATCTGTAGAGCGAGTGTGTCTTGCCCACTCCTGATTACCTCTATTGGAATCCCATCCTTACCTGGAGCCTTGCCAGATGCAAGCTCATTTATAGCACACTTAACTTCTGTTATAGTGGGAAGTGTGTCCAGGTGGTCAAGAGTTGGCAGGGCCTCTATGGCGTTCAGGGCATCATCCGCTAGCTTGGTCTCACTTGAGTAAAGCTCTAAATAGTGCTCGACCCATCTATCCATCTGCTGTTTCTTATCAGTGATGATTTCTCCAGTCAAGGTTTTCAGCGGTGCACTTCTTTTGATCATTGGACCACAGGCTTTCTTTATCCCTTCATACATGCTTCTGATGTTTCCCTTATCACTTGCGATTTGAATGGACTCACATAACTTGATCCAATAGTCATTCGCACACTGCCTGGCAGCCTTTTGTACATCCTTCCTCGCTTGCTTCAGCTCACTCAGAGTGTTACGCGTTGGTCTTTCCTTGTTTCTTAAGAGAGCTATCTTCTTTTTATCAATCAAGGGTTGCAGTATCTGGTTGTTTGCCGAAAACCAGTCCTGCCTCTTATGATCCACAGTGCCGTAAACCCCTACCGCTGTTTTATAAATAGTTTCCTTAAGTTTCTTTAAGCGTCTTCAAGTTGCTGTTGAAATTCAAAGCACTTTCCAGGATCGTGAGTGTTAGTAATATTAATCCTGGGGCTAGACTTGTGTTTGCCGGTCTCTCTGGCTGTGGGGTTACAACACTTTCTCTCTGTAATCCCGTTTATCACGCAGAGTCTCGTAGCGGAGCGAGAGCTGAGGCGGTTCGACCCCCGCTCGTGACTTGCGGGATACTGAGCCGGCCGCACAGAAAGCAATGGCAAACTACTGAGCGTAATCTTGCCAAGAGATCAACAATCAGCTGAAAAATGCTGGTGTTGACAGCTAAGTCCTGTAAAAGACTTGTGTTTAGCTGTGTAGATTCTCTTTGGTATGTCAACACAAACCTAGAAAGCGTGTTGTTAAAGGGTGCACAGATCAAGTATGCGTGACCTGATTTCTTTTTCACCTTTAAGGGACTCCGCTGGCCTAGTGGTCAAGAGTTTGATTTTAAATCGTAGCAGATTCGTTTCAGTGACCTGTCCACCCAACCCAAAATGGGTCCCAGGAAATGTGGTGGTTGGGGGGGGGGGGGGAAGAGAGAGAGGTTTAAAGACGACCAGCATGATGTCACCCACCAGGGGCGTCACTAGGGGGGTGCGGGCCGCACCGGGTGACACCATCAAGGGGTGACACCAAAATAAAAAAATTGCAAATTTGACAAAGCAGACATAGCTCTGTCTAGTCGGGTTTCGTAACCGTTCATTGTTAATTTTAGAAATTTTAATGTTAAATAACAAAAATTTAACTTTGTCCGAGTTTGTCGAAGTTCTTTATTTATGTTTTACCTGAAGTATTGAAGTTATATTGTTCAATTTGTTTTCTTTCTTATGTCCTTATTAACTTTTTGACTTATTTTACAAACATTACTATATGCGATTATATATGGTACAGGAACACTCGGAAGAAGAACATGGTGAAAGTCTAGAGGGGTGACACCAAGAGTTTACCGCACTGGGTGACACCAACCCCAGTGACGCCACTGTCACCCACATCACCACCTGATCTATAAACATGCAGCTGGCACTATATGACCAACACACCTCAAGGTGTGCAAAAATGGGTCTCTAACCTAATTTAAGGACTTGCCAAATTGGATCTTTATCAAACTAGCAAACTAGAACCTTTGAGGTTTAGGCTTATTACAGGACACAGTCAGCTGGGCGGGAAAACAAAATAAAATAAAAAAGTTCAAGAAAGGGTAAACAGATAATTATTTTACAGTTGACATCCAGGAAACACCTGTACCACAATCCCACAGGCATACGTGAACCACAGTGGTAAAAAAAAGATGACATCCAAGAAACAACTGTATCAAAATCATACAACCATACAAGAACATCCAAGAGAAAATAAACAGATGACATTCTAAAAACAACTGCATCACAATCATACAAATTCAAAAGAAAAATAAACAGATGACATCCAAGAAACACTATCACACAAGAACATCCAAGGGAAAATAAACACATAACATCCAAGAAACTATCACAATCACATAAGAACATCCAAGGGAAAATAAACACATGACATCCAAGAAACAATTATCACAATCACACAAGAACATCGTAGGAACAATAGATGACATCCAAGAAACAACTATCACACAAGAACATCCAAGAAACAACTATCACAATCACACAAGAACATCCAAGGGAAAATAAACACATGACATCCAAGAAACAACTATCACACAAGAACATCCAAGAAACAACTATCACAATCACACAAGAACATCCAAGAGAAAATAAACAGATGACATTCTAAAAACAACTGCATCACAATCATACAAAATCAAAAGAAAAATAAACAGATGACATCCAAGAAACACTATCACACAAGAACATCCAAGGGAAAATAAACACATAACATCCAAGAAACTATCACAATCAATCACATAAGAACATCCAAGGGAAAATAAACACATGACATCCAAGAAACAACTATCACACAAGAACATCCAAGAAACAACTATCACAATCACACAAGAACATCCAAGGGAAAATAAACACATAACATCCAAGAAACTATCACAATCACACAAGAACATCCAAGAGAAAATAAACATATGACATCCAAGAAACAATTATCACAATCACACAAGAACATCGTAGGGAAAATAAACATATGACATCCAAGAAACAACTATCACAATCACACAAGAACATCGTAGGGAAAATAGACAGATGACATCCAAGAAACAACTATCACAATCACACAAGAACATACAAGGGAAAATAGACAGATGACATACAAGAAACAACTATCACAATCACACAAGAACATCCAAGGGAAAATAGACAGATGACATCCAAGAAACAACTATCACAATCACACAAGAACATCGTAGGGAAAATAGACGAATGACATCCAAGAAACAACTATCACAATCACACAAGAACATCCAAGGGAAAATAAACACATGACATCCAAGAAACAACTATCACACAAGAACATCCAAGAAACAACTATCACAATCACACAAGAACATCCAAGGGAAAATAAACATGACATCCAAGAAACAACTGTATCACATCACACATGCACACAAGAACATCCAAGTGAAAATAATCATATGACATTCAACAAACAACTGTATCACATCACACAGGAACATCCAAGGGAAAATAAACATGACATTCAACAAACAACTGTATCACATCACACGGGCACACAAGAACATCCAAGGGAAAATAAACATATGGCATCCAAGAAACAACTGTATCACATCACACAAGAACATTCAGGATTCAGACTTGTGCAGAGCTGCAAATAACAGCTGAGAGCAAGAGGCATGATTAGACCGTTAACAGCAGTCCTCGGACTGACTAATCTGATGATAACAACAGTAACTGTACTACTTAAGAAGTGACAGGGCATCAACTTAGACTGGATCTCAACTAAGTTCAGTTCATGAGAAAATTACATTGTATAATTTTTAGCTGTTCTACTTTAAGGAATCCGATAAATACTCTAGTGTAGACTTATAAGTAACAAGATTGACTGATTCTTAGAAGCACATGATTGCTTTACCATATTAATTGTCTTTATGTGGTAGATATATGAATGAAGGAAAGCAATGGCAAACTACCTTCTTTACAGATGCCAAGAATATCATGTACTGCAGTCTTATCGATAATCAGAGAAACGGCGTAAATGGGTGCTCCATAGGAGCAGCCTCGCCCGGTAGGAGTAGCCATGTGCACCAGGTGACTCCAGACCGTCATCAGACGACTGGGTGCAAAAGAATATCAACACTGAAAGTAGGAACTTGGAATATAAGAACTATGAGTGGGGATGGAAAATTTGATAACATTAAGACTGAAATGAGAAGATTAAATATTAACCTGTTTGGTATATGTGAAACCAGATGGACAGGAATGGGCATTATAACATCTGAGGAATATAGAATAATCTATTCTGGTGGAGAGAAACAACAGCGAGGAGTAGCAATTATAATGGATACACAGAAAGCAAAATCGATCAAAGGATATTGGACTATCAGAAAAGTGGGAATGTGGTTTCTGAGGAAAATGCAGAGAATACCATGGACAGACAGAAAAACCAATGAACAAGTCTTTCAAGAAACAAATGAAGATCGTAAACTGATTAGAGACATTAGACGCAGACAGTCAACATTTTATGGGCATGTTATGAGAAGAAATAAATTGGAGAACTTGGTGATGACTGGCAAGATCGAAGGGAACAGACCAAGGGGAAGACCGAGAAGTAAATACCTGGATGGCTTGGCCACATGGCATGGCCGAGACATGAACACAGTGCTGATCCACGACTCTTGTGATAGAGTGAGATGGCAGTACATGACCACCCACGTTTATCGGCATGGCACATGATGCATGGATGGTAGATATACATCTGACAGTATATTTTCATTTCTTCTCAAACACTGATGTTTGTCAAGTTTAACACAGAAGCCACAAACAAAAGCTTGCATGATTTATTGCCTGGCAATTTTAGCTGCATCTTGTCAGGGACAAACTGCTCATATTTGCTCAAATATACTGAGGCTCTAGTAATTAGATTTTTTTTGGGGTACTCGCTTTGAACTCAAATGCAGTCCATACACACTACTTCCAGTAGTGCTGGGCAGAATTTTGCATGTGGATTTTCTTTCCCTGTTAACAGTGTCTCTCGACATCAGGCGAACCCACTTCGACTTCAGAGGTACTTGTAATTTACATGCTCAAGTCAAGGACAATAGGCCAACATTTTAGTCCAACTGTCTGGTGTAGGGACTGGACCTCTTACCTCGGCATCAGCACACCGGATGTTTAAGAACACGCGTTCTTATCCATTCAGCTATTCAGACCTACTAGTAATTAGATGATTCCAACAAATTTTGTTCACACAGAAAGATTGTTTTAAATTTGAAACTACCGTGTGGAAAACAAATGCACAACCTTCAAACAAGTATTTCAGCCAGGGGCTGAGTGGTCTCGAGGTATGGTGTCCACCTCAAGTTCTGGAGGTCCTGGGTTCAAGTCCCGGTGAGGGCCGGGATTTTTTAACGTGGACTTCTAGTAATAAAATTTCCCCTGGTCTTAGTGAGGTCGGACGCCTGTGTGTATTGCTGCGCACGTAAACAATCTCTTGGCAGTTGGAAATCGAAAAAGAGTAGCCTAACGGCACTGCCTGGGCAAAATTTTGAGGTAAAAATCTACCCAAAGTATTTAAGGATCCTCGCCAGTGCTACAGAGTTTGTGCACTGAGCTGAGATTCTCAGGACTCAGGCGTGAGTTAGGAGTAGAACGGAGCACTTATGGGTTAAACCCATGTGCAGTGATGTTGATCCGTTGACTAAACTAAACTAAACCAGTATTTCAGCCAGAATATAATTCATGTATCCACTTCATTTGATATGTAACTCAGCAGTATGTACCAACTATATGCAACAAAATATGCCAGAGTAAAAATCGTGTAACCTTTTGTTTGTAACGTCCGTGTTTAAATTCACTAAGGGAATACTTTGTTTTGAATTTGTCAAGTTAATTTCCTTTGTTGCTGTGAGATCAGGCAGAGAGCTGACTGAGAATACTGAGATGACAGTGGGTGAGGTGAATAAATTACTGAGGAACTGTAGCAATTCCAGTAGTGCTAACCTATTTTTCTTTGTAAAAATCAGTACATTTCTTGATCCTGTGTTCAGCACACTCGGTTTTACCTCACACTTTTATCACAGGTAGTGCCGGCTGGCGGACAATTCACCCAGGGCCAATTTACAAAATCTCTGAACTGTTGTTCCCACAAGGATTTAGCTCTGTTTGTTTTTATGAATAATGAATTTAAGAATCAACACCACTGCACTCAGGACATTCCCCCACAGTTTTCAAAACCTACTGAAGATCCTCCATTCTAATTATTCTGGCAGCAATTTGATTAAAAGTCTGCCTGGCCTGTTCTCTAGGTTTTCAGTATTGTCCAGATTCTCTTCTGAGCCAGTCTTTCCAGATTTGGATGGTCCATCTGTTCAGCTGTGCTCTCCACCCTTCTTCTTCTTCTGTGTTCTTTCAGACGTAATTGCGATGTGTCCGGTTTTGCACACGTAGGCCGACACATCCGACTTCAGCGGTCATTTGTTGACTGGGTTAGCCTTCCTGGGGTACTCTACACCCAATCCCAGACAGTCTTCAAGAAACAACTCCAAGAGTTGTAAAACTGCTGTCCACCAAATCCCAAACAGCCTTCAAGAAACAACTCAGAGAACTGTCAAACTGCTCTCCACCAAATCCCAGAGGGCCTCCAAGAAACAACTCCGAGAACTGTAAAACTGTTCTCCACCAAATCTCAGACAGCCTTCAAGAAACAACTCCGAGAACTGTAAAACTGCTCTCCACCAAATCTCAGACAGCCTTCAAGAAACAACTCCGAGAACTGTAAAACTGCTCTTCACCAAATCCCAGACAGCCTTCAAGAAAAAACTCCGACAACTGTAAAACTGCTCTCCACCAAATCCCAGACAGCCTTCCAAGAAACAACTCCGAGAACTGTAAAACTGCTCTCCACCAAATCCCAGACAGCCTCCAAGAAACAACTCCGAGAACTGTAAAACTGCTCTCTACCAAATCTCAGACAGCCTTCAAGAAACAACTCCGAGAACTGTAAAACTGCTTTCCACCAAATCCCAGACAGCCTTCAAGAAACAACTCAGAGAACTGTAAAACTGCTTTCCACCAAATCCCAGACAGCCTTCAAGAAACAACTCAGAGAACTGTAAAACTGCTCTCCACCAAATCCCATACAGCCTTCAAGAAACAACTCAAAGAACTGTAAAACTACTCTCCACCAAATCCCATACAGCCTTCAAGAAACAACTCAGAGAACTGTAAAACTGCTCTCCACCAAATCCCATACAGCCTTCAAGAAACAACTCAGAGAACTGTAAAACTGCTCTCCACCAAATCCCATACAGCCTTCAAGAAACAACTCAGAGAACTGTAAAACTGCTCTCCACCAAATCCCATACAGCCTTCAAGAAACAACTCAGAGAACTGTAAAACTGCTCTCCACCAAATCCCATACAGCCTTCAAGAAACAACTCAGAGAACTGTAAAACTGCTCTCCACCAAATCCCATACAGCCTTCAAGAAACAACTCAGAGAACTGTAAAACTGCTCTCCACCAAATCCCATACAGCCTTCAAGAAACCTCAGAGAACTGTAAAACTGCTCTCCACCAAATCCCATACAGCCTTCAAGAAACAACTCAGAGAACTGTAAAACTGCTCTCCAACAAATGGCGCAGCAGCAAATCTATCAGCCTATTCATTTGCTTCACCTACTTGCATTCCTGGGAGGACAATCCATGATATACTCCGTCTCCTGCCCGTCAAGCGATGCTTGACACTTCACCCGGAACATGCCAGTTTCTACTTTCTGAAGCATACTGTGTGAGTCTGTTACAAATACATATCTGGCTGTATTGTCGTCTAATCATTGAAAAGGCTGCCTCAAAGCCTCAACTTCCATTTTAATTCTAGATGTAGTAGTGCCTGCCAAACTCCTCCTTTTAAAAGTTTCCATTTGTCTTTGCAATAAAACCTCACCCATGGTTTTTACCTCTTACCACAGTGTATGTAATTACATCGCCAGGACACTTCTGTATCACTCTCTGTGCATATTATGTTCACAATAGTCGACCACAAGCTTAAAAAGAAAAAAAAACCAGAAAAGAAAAGACAAACACACATATATACATATAATGTTTATTCACTCAAGAAAACAACATTGAAACATATGTAGAACATAATTTTGTGTTATGATATACTTGAATAAAAATCTCCTGGACAGGAACAGAAATTTGGCTCTGATGTAATGAGACTACCTGGCCATCAACAAACTGCATGAATGTCAAACACTGATGACAGCAAGAAGGGGCTACATTTGTGCAACAACCATGTACGTGCCATAAATCTGACATCAGTGGTCTGAATAACAAACCAGATCTAACATAACTGAGTACGTCATTCAGCTCCAGTTTATGCTACTTTATGAAATACCACCATACATATACAGAGGTCTAACACATAACATACAGTTTATGGTGATTTCCAGATAAGCCATACAAGCAATCGTCATTATTCTCTTGGCTTCTGATTTTAAATGATGCTTAAGACATACGTGACTTTTTCTCAAGTCTTAATATCTCATGATTGTTTTCATGTAGAACAAACAATGCCTATTGCTACTGCAGAATTATTTCTGTACCTTCAACTGTGTGAGCTTTTAATCACACAGAAGCTAGACTAAATGTCCCCATCACCTCAAGCTCGACTGCCACTATTTGTGCCGCAATTATAAAACTCATAATATCTATAAGCCTAGCCTGGCCTGGCCCAGCGTACTCCACCTACAAGTGGTTAAAAACTGTTTCCCCATAAATCTGGTCTAGGTTGAGTTGAAACCTCAGCACACAGTAAAATTAGATGGGAAATGAGTTAAAGGCAAAATAGAAGATAGAATACAGCTTACAACCCAGGCTGGAGATATACAGACTGTGCTCAAATATGGTGAACAACATGGACATAACTGTGTTTCTGAACTATGCTTCTGTTGTTGTGCACATACTCTTTTAAATGGTTTCATATAATTAGCCTGTTCAGCTGCCGCAGTTCTTCAACTGCCAACCTCAAGTACTATTTACAACTTTAAATGCTTGTAAGAATTAAAGCTTTGTACTGACAACTTACCAACCCATTCTTTAATTATGTGAATTCATGAAAACTACATCTGTCACAATACTCAAACAATAACGTGTATATCCCATGTTACAGTAACTTCATGTCAGGATACTGTCCAAGCTTGGACATCCTAATTCAGATATCTGTAAATGCATACTGTGTGCTGTAAAATGTTTGTGCACATATAACCCACATTTTCTTAGTTTTCACATTCCATCTGTGCACCCAATGAGCATCACAGTGCTTGATCTACTCTGGTTGTGGATCATCAGCTGAGTAACTTTTGTATATTTTCATGTAGTCTTATGTGTCTATAGTTTGAGTGCTGATGAAATGTCCATTTTATTACTTGTGATATGTTACTTGTGATTGTGTTCCTGTGGACTACAATGTCCATTTTGTCATTTGTCATTGTTCTTGTGACCCACAATGTCTATTTTGTCATTTGTGATTGTGTTCTTGTGGCCCACAATGTCCATTTTGTCATCTGTGATTGTGCTCTTGTAAAGCTGATCAATTCCACCGTTTCCAGTGATTCACTCATTGGTTTTAACTTTGACATTTGTACAAGCATTAGTTGACATTCTGACTAAATCTTCATGATTATGTTTGTTTTGATTAAACTGTTTGCTATCTAGGCCTATTTCGGCTACTATTTTAGCCATTACCTAATTATTTCCCCAAATGCATACTGATAAACATCTAGAATTGTCTTTGGCTGTTACGACACAAAGCATGCACAATGAAGACGCAAATACCAGTCTTACGTAACCTGCCAGCCTCATTCATCTTCTGGATTACAGCTACAGTGATTCCCTTGAAGCAGCTTTGTGCAGGAAGTTCTGCCAGCAGGGGAAGCACAAACGTCATTCTCCCGTAATCCAAGGGAGAAACTGACAGTGCAGAGCTTAAACACCGAGCTCCAAATCTGGGGATTCTCCCAAAGAATGGTCACATCTTGCAAAAGGCAGCTAAATCACTTTTCTATATTGGGCTGGGCGTAAAATGGAGTCAGCACCTAAAGGAACCAGTTTAGTACAGATTGTCCTAGTGTGATGGCTTCCCCTGATTGAGGATGACATGCTGGGGTACCATTACTGCCAGTGACAGACTCGCCCCTGTCAGTTAATATCTATGGAAACATCCGTGTGTGTCTAGAAATGATCAAAAGTGAAGTTTGAATGGTGCTAACTTGAATGATTGCTCAGATGCACTGCAAAAAAACACTTCACCTGTCCCTGATGATAAGCTGAAGGAACTAATGACAAGAGGTATCCCCCCTGGATACTGACAAGCAGTTCACACAACACGTTTCTTGTTATGAAGAAAGTTCTCATCCTGTGACCACACCAGCTTGTCTGGAGTTTCACCCTGCTATTCTGTGCAACAGCTGGTATCTGTAGCGTCTTGCCGACATATTGGGCATGTGCGATTTGTCTGGGGAGCACACAACATAAAAAACACATACACAAATAATCACATAACTGTTTTAGGAACTAACAGTTTTTGTTACCAGCATGTTACTGTTGAAAGTCTGTCCTGACTGGAAACAAGGAAAACTGGATATGTTGACTAGACAGTGAACAATTATGATTTAATTATTTACTAATCCAAGACACAGCAACACAATGTGAATTAACCCCTTGAAATCTTTCTAACTGTGCATGTGTGTGCATGTGTGTGTCAGTGAGTGAGTGAGTGAGTGAGTGAATGAATGAGAGAGAGAGAGAGAGAGAGAGAGAGAGAGAGAGAGAGAGAGAGAGAGAGAGAGAGAGAGAGAGAGAGAGAGAGAGAGAGAGAGAGAGAGAGAGAGAGAGAGAGAGAGAGAGAGAGCACGCTTAAATGAAATGATACAATTGGGAACATGCAGACAGTATAACAAGAAAGAAGGGTTTGACTTTTGTGTAGTCAGAGAGCATGTTTGAAATATGGTAGTCATACTTGAACAGATGGAGCTATCCCACTGACACCTGATTGTGCCCACGTACTGAGGTCAGAAACAGTCAAAGAATGGAGCTACCCAAATTTAAATGGCCCAGATCCCTTATACAAGTATCCTTTTCACGACATAAGATGTATATTGTGTTAAGCCTTATACTGTTAGACCAGTGGTTCTCAACCTTTTTTGACCCATGCCCACCTTTACTATATGTTCAGAACGTCATTTCCCCCCTTTCAAATTTTCTCCCTATAAATCTCCCCCCCCCTCCCTCCCACCCTTACACAGTATACATAAACATGGAAGCTAAATTTATTAACACATACTAGAACAAGTCTAGACATCTACATAAAACAAATTTCATTAGGGCGAGAAGTACAGAACCGTAAAATTTAGAGGGGAAAACAATATCAAGTAACTGGTTCTTATATTAATGGGATCTTGAAAAATCTTAATCCCCCCCCCTCCCCCCACTGGAAACCCTAAAATTCCCGGGGGGGGGGGGGGAGGAGAAGGAATTCCCCACCAGTTGAGAACCACTGTGTTAGACCAATCAGCATGCAATGAATCACATGGTCTATATCAAGTTGTCCACTTTTACTTCCCTGTCCCCAGAAAATGTCCATGTCTCCATGTTAGACTAGGTTGATCTGCTGGAAGCCTAGGTCAATGGAAGAATATCCCCACCTCAAGGGGATTCGATGGCATGACCACTGAGCCAGCAGGCAAGCCACTCTGTGACAGCAGCTCCCCCAACTCATACATTGTCCTGAAGCAGTGTCTTGCCAGGCGTCTGTGATGTGAGAGGGACATCACCTTGTGTAGGCCTGAGAGCCAGGATGAACAACTGGATGCCTTTTTCGTCACTTTGACAAGCGACGAGCAAAATTGTTAAGCTGTGTCCAGTTGTCTCATGACATTACTAGCACAGTTTGCTATCAACTTCGCTAGCAAGCCCGCCCCCAACTCATATATAAGACTTTAATATTTCATACTCCCAGAGGTATCTGGATTTTTTCTTGACCAGCATGCCTCTGGGGTCGACCCAGTCTTGCTCGCAGAGATTTTACTGGGAAGGAAAGAGATGAGGAAGGGTGCTGGTCACCCCATCTCATTATGCTATGGCATAGTACATGTGAAGGCTTAACCATTCCTAATTGACAATCTGCTACCGAATTACTCTTTCAGACTTCCAGTCCAATGTGCCAGACAGGCTGTTGAGCTGCTAATTCCTCTGGAGTGTTTTTGCTTCTGGCTATGGTTTGCTTACACATTTTCCTCATGTTGGAATGAAAGTGCATGGTTCCATTGCCAAGCTAGTGAGTTAAGTGCGTGAAGCGATACTGTGAGCTGTGGATTTTGTGTGGAATGCTTCTACATCTGTCTGTGGTTGTTTGCATTGTGAACTAGCTAGTTTTGCCTTATGCAGTAATGTGTGTGCAACTAGTGGTTTTCAATTGACTGCCGCTTCCATCGACTTTGAACTGTAATTTAACTGGCAGACTTGTGTTGACATTCTGGCAGCGGCCTTATGCATGTATGTCTGTACATGCTGTTGGTTTGGCACGACTGCTGTCTGTTCTACTTTTCACATGGAGCAGTGAGGAGCATTTTGTGTGATATTTACCTGTAAAGGAACAGAGCATTACGGGATGACCCTTTTTCGTGAAATTGAAAGCGATACTAACAACTACTTTTTCAGAAATGTTAGCTACAGGATTATATTTTAAAATCTACTTGGATTATTTCACATTTGTTTCTGATGTTAGAAGGTAATGTGCTCATCTGCTAGCATATAACACTTACAATATGGCACTCTGTCCACAGCCTGTCAACAGATGAGAAATGTTAACATAAACATTTAAATTAGCCAATATGGCACTCTAGCTACACATCTCAACAAGTCAAGCAATAGACTAGATGAGGAGTGCCATCACCAATGAGTCTAGTCTTAAGGAGCGCTCACCTTCAGCCACTTGTCCACACACTTGGCATGGAATTCGTGAGAGCAGGGCAGAACACGCAGCAACTGCTTGACCTCAAAGTCGCACATACACACGACACATGAAGTCTGGTCGGATTCAGATCGCACCGCCTCATTGCTGAACCTGTAAGCTGGCAGCTGTTCAATGTCACTTTTGGTAAGCCCTTTCTGTTTTGCTTCTCCTAATCTTTCAGCCAATGACAGCAGTGCCTGGGTAGAATTTAAAAAAAAATAAAAAAAATATGTGATATGACATGGAATAATCTCACTATCAACAACAGAAATGGTAGACCATAAAACATGATAGTAAGCAAATACACGTAAATGGCAAAGTGATTGATTGATTGATTGATTTAGGAACCAACATCACAGCATTCGGGACATTCCCATAAGCGCTCCGTCCCCATCCCCAGCAGCCAGCGAAGAGTTCCAACACTAATAGTTCCAGTAGCAATCTGATTATATGTCCGTCTCGCCTTTCCTCTGAGCGTCGAGCGTCGGCCAGATCCCCTCGTCACACCTCGCTGTCTCATTCTTACCAGACTATGGTGATCCATCTGCTCCTCCGAGGTGTACACGTGCTCCCACAAGGCCGCAACCACGTCTGCCTTGTCATGCATCAATACTCCACCAAGTGGAGTGGCAAAGTGAATGAATGAACAAACTTGTTCAAAGCTTCACAAACTGGGCACGCGAGCCTGTCTTACATTCTGCCCTTTCAACCACTCATTTTTCATACAGCAAATATATGTCCTGTATTATGCATGTTAAATTCATGCAACAGAACACATAATATGAATGCTGAACCCTATCTCTTCCATTAGGAACCATGCCTTCCATCAATGTTCTTTCCAAACCACATATACACTTTCCAAACTACTATGTTTTACATGATCACTTTCCCAACTACTATGTTTAACATGATCACTTTCCCAACTACTATGTTTAACATGATCACTTTCCCAACCACTATGTTTAACATGATCACTTTCCAGTTTGATGAGTCATGTCAGTTGGTGAGCCACTGTGTTTAATATAACCAAAGTATTTCACTGTCTGAGACATGGTGCAGTTGGTGAGCCAGTTGTCTTCAATGTTCGTTCAGATCTTGTAGAAGGTCAGTATTCTTCTATATTCTTATTCCACAATATTCCAATAAGTGCTTTTCTGTAACTAACAGTTACGTTCAAAAGTCTAAAATTTCTTCTTTAATGACTGCAAGATGGTTCAGATCTTGTAGAAGATCGGCGTTTTTCTATATTCTTATTCCACAATATTCCAATAAGTGTTTTTCTGTAACTAACAGTTACGTTCAAAAGTCTAAAATTTATTCTTTAACCCTACCAGACCGCTGTGCCGATTTTTCGGTAATTTCCTAATCTGCCGCTATACCGCTGTACCCAATTTTCGGTATTTTGCCTAGTACGTGAAAAAAAAAAATGCGTCACAAACTAAAAATAACTAACCAATCGTGGTCAAACCTCATGGTTAGCCATTGGAAATGTCTTCCCCCATAGGTTTGAATTGACTTTGTGTGGTTTAATGTGAAAAAATTCTGAAAATTCCCAATGAAAGGTAGGCTGTTGAACCAAGCACTCCGACAAGAAAGCGAAGTAGGTCTAGGCTTTTCACAGTCCAACAGGTGATCGATACATTGGTTTATTCAGACTGGATTGGCACACAAAGGTGGAATATCAGCGCTAGATGAAAGGTAGACCTATTTTCTACAATGTCTCCAAGTTACATCTTATTCTAACAACTTGTTTGCATGTAACTAACATTTTTCTATGTCATGTTGGTTTTTTTTTTCCTCTTTAATGCTCAGGAGCCCAGGTTATAGGGACAGTTAGGTTCAGTGCCTCAGGTCTGGTAGGGTTAATGACTGCAAGATGGTTCAGATCTTGTAGAAGATCAGCGTTTTTCTATATTCTTATTCCACAATATTCCAATAAGTGTTTTTCTGCAACTAACAGTTACGTTCAAAAGCCTAAAATTTCTTCTTTAATGACTGCAAGATGGTTCAGATCTTGTAGAAGGTCCGTGTTTTTCTATATTCTTATTCCACAGGACGGGGTAGGGGTATTCCCTATCAAAGGAGAGGTAAGGTGCCTCCTCCTTTCCGCTAGCCTATGGGACACCCTTGGGCAAGGCGGTGTACCCTTTCACCCCCCCCCCCCCCGATCAGGGTTATAAGGGTTATGTGAAGCCATGGGTGCAGGTGGTTGATGAAGTTGAAGAGCAGCCGACAGATAGTTGTAGGTTATGGTTTCCAGCTTCATGACGGTAGGCAGAGGATCTCTTTTTTTGGGAGACAATGGCTATGGTCATCGACCAGAATGGTCACAGCTAGGAAGGAAAGCAATGGCAAACTACCTTCTTTACAGATGCCAAGAATATCATGTACTGCAGTCTTATCGATAATCATAGAAACAGCGTAAATGGGTGCTCCATAAGAACACGGAGCTGATCCACAACTCTGGTGATTGAGTGAGATGGCAGAACATGACCGCCAGCGCTTATCGGCATGGCACATGATGGATGGATTCCACAATATTCTAAGAAATGTTTCTCTGTAACTAACAGTTATGCTCAAAAGTCTAAAATCTTTTCTTTAATGACTGCGAAATGGTCCATAACTTATATCAGCACGTTTCGATAGAAAAGATGCATGTTCTATCAAATTTGACTATAATTACTTGTTGGTGTTGCCACATAGATTCTTAACATTGTTGAACCTCTGCACTGCTATGGCCAGTCTACATCTGACTTATTTTGAAAGTCCTCAGCTCTCACTGCCGTTGATTATGGAGCCCAGATGTATTTGCTGAAATTTGATCTTGTTAATTAGTCTCTTTTCAGTCTCAGTTTGTTTAGGGACATCTTTATCATCTTAACATCCACATTCTAATGGTATTTTTCCTTCCAATTGCTTGTTTCTTAGTCCATGACTCTGTACCATACAGCAATGTGCATAGGACTAAGTCTCAGCTTAAGGTGACAGACAGTTATTTCTATGTTAGAATATTTTCACATGCTGTGGGATACCACAATGGCCATTCTGATTACATGACCTTGCAAGTTAGTCAGTCATCAGATCATCCTCACAGCACATCAAACCATTCAGTCCATTAGTGCTTGGATGCCCTCTTCAGTATCTCCCTCAGCATGTAGTTGGCGATAAACACAACAGGACCATGGAAGAAGATTGACAGAAAATAGGTAGAAGAATAGTAGCAGACCCAGCAGCAGGGACATATTTGCACATTTCTATGGACCAACACAAACTATTCTTGTTCTAGACAAGTCATCAAACAGTATCAACTCATTCTCACTTCATAATTCTCCACTTAAGACAAGTCATCAAACAGTATCAACTCATTCTCACTTCATAATTCTCCACTTTAGACAAGTCATCAAACAGTATCAACTCATTCTCACTTCATAATTCTCCACTTTAGACAAGTCATCAAACAGTTTCAACTCATTCTCACTTCATAATTCTCCACTTTAGACAAGGCATCAAACAGTATCAACTCATCTCATTCTCACTTCATAATTCTCCACTTTAGACAAGTCATCAAACAGTATCAACTCATTCTCACTTCATAATTCTCCACTTTAGACAAGTCATCAAACAGTTTCAACTCATTCTCACTTCATAATTCTCCACTTTAGACAAGTCATCAAACAGTTTCAACTCATTCTCACTTCATAATTCTCCACTTTAGACAAGTCATCAAACAGTTTCAACTCATTCTCACTTCATAATTCTCCACTTTAGACAAGTTATCAAACAGTTTCAACTCATTCTCACTTCATAATTCTCCACTTTAGACAAGTCATCAAACAGTTTCAACTCATTCTCACTTCATAATTCTCCACTTTAGACAAGTCATCAAACAGTTTCAACTCATTCTCACTTCATAATTCTCCACTTTAGACAAGTTATCAAACAGTTTCAACTCATTCTCACTTCATAATTCTCCACTTTAGACAAGTCATCAAACAGTATCAACACATTCTCACTTCATAATTCTCCACTTTAGACAAGTCATAAAACAGCATCAACTCATTCTCACTTCATAATTCTCCACTTTAGACATGTCATCAAACAGAGTCAACTCATAATTCTCCACTTTAGACAAGTCATCAAACAGAGTCATCTCATAAATCTCCACTTTAGAAAGCCATCAAACAGAGTCAACTCATAAATCTCCACTTTAGACAAGTCATCAAACAGAGTCAACTCATAATTCTCCACTTTAGACAAGTCATCAAACAGAGTCAACTCATTAATCTCCACCTTAGACAAGTCATCAAACAGTATCAACTCATAACTGTCCACTTCTAGACAAATCCTCAAACAGAATCAACTCATAACTGTCCACTTCTAGACAAATCCTCAAACAGAATCAACTCATAATTATTCACTTCTAGACAAATTCTCAAATAGAATCAACTCACTCTCACCTCATAGTTCTCCACTTCCTCGGGGCTGTCCAGATCTCTGCCATAGTGTGGCACTGGGGGACTGCCCAGCATAGCTCTGCTGGAAGAAAATACATAAGCACATAAATAGTTACAGGATCCATTCCATCACCAACACCATTTTAATTCTGTAACATACACAGGAGGCAATAAGAATTCACACACATTCTAATTCTGTACCATACGTAGGAGGCAATTAGAATTCACACATACTAGGTCAAGGCACCGTAAACTGACGGTGACCAGTTATTTCCTACCTCATCTGTCCTTCCTAGATAAACCTCAGGTACACAATTTACGAGCCACAACTGCATATGACCAGAAGGTGTTTTCCACTAACAGTGCACTATTCATAATACCAAAACATCAACTGGTTACTTTGTAAAACATGAGAAACATTTGGTCACAGTAAGCAACAAGTAAACTGGAAAAAAAAGGAACTGGAAGCCAAAGAGATCTGATTTCTTTGTAGAAGGTTAAGAATCCCACGGACATCTAAGAAGACCAATATTCAAATTGTTGAGAAGGCAAATAAAGGTCACAAACAACAGAAGGACAGATGATTACCAGCATAGGGACAAGATAAATTTGTAAGAGAAGAGAATTTGTAACAGAAGAGAATTTGTAAGAGTCTGAAGAATGCCAACGGCAGGGAAGATTGAGGGTATTAGAGACAAGATGTAGAAACAGGAAAGACAAATGATTAAGGAGGAATCACCTGTGCCGCCCAGTCTGGTACATGATAATGATCATGTGTAAAATAACTATACACAAAGTTGACCACAATTGCTAATAAAGCTGACCACAAGATGAAAAAAGTACAACACCTGTGGATTTGAGGCACTGGAACACAGATGCCTAGAGGATAAGATTAGCCTAGCAAATGAGATTAGCCTAGAGAATGAGGTGAGTGTATAGAATGAGGTGAGTGTAGAGGATGAGGCGAGCCTAGAGGATGAGGTGAGTGTAGAGGATGAGGTGAGCCGAGAGGATGAGGTGAAGCAGTTGCACACACAGACACATACGACCCACAAGATGACAGAAGTGCTACTTACAAGAACTGCAACAGGAAGCCAGGGCTGTAGTGCTGTTGTTGAATCCTGACTCGACTGCGTGTGCTTGATCTCCTTGAGTAGTAGCGGGATAAAGAGCCCTATATAAAATTGAGGGGGAAATAGTTCTTGTGTTTACAATGTTAATAAGGCAGAATTAATACAGAGAATTTCCCCTCAAAATTTCTCTAGAATAACTTTGAAACCTTAAAGACAACCTGAAATCTAGATGGCTATCCTTCTGGTTTCATAAAGTGTCGCTGCCACCCACCCAAAGTTAAGTTAGTTGCATATCCTTTACAGGACGTCGCAGTCAACCCCAGTATTTTTTGCTGTTTGTGAGTTCTTGTCAAGTTTATGTTCAGTAGTTCACAATTGCTTTCTGAACGACCAGCACTCATACCATTTTATAAAAACCAATGCAAGGCGGTCTGCTGCAACATCATGCAGTTGTGTTTTGAATGCGGTATGCAGGATTACGAGCTGCATTCATAACCCCTTTGTCACAGAGCCGCCCACCCAAACCACCATCAAATTAAACATTAATCAAAACAATGTTTTCCCGTAGTGAATTTGAATAATGAAAACACAAACAATAGAATGCATAATTTATTGCCTGGCTTATTTTGCTGCATGTCGTCAGATACAAACTGCAGTAATCACACAATATAAAACAAAGTAATTAGATAAATTCTGCAAGCTGAAATATACACATATTCTCACAGTAATTTCAATTGTCTACCACAGTAATTTTATTTTCATGTGTTGTTTAACACCCAAAATAGTTGCTGGTTAAAGGTCGCAGAAGCCATCATGATTAATCTATATAGGCCTGTTTTGTGCAAAAAGAAAGACACGATAGTCAGTTTAAAATGACGAGATGCAGCACAAGGAAGTTGTCCTGCACTGTTTCATCAAGCCTGTGGCTCAGGACATCTGACTGCTACAAGTATTTTTTTGAGTTTTGCTTTCCCTAGCCTTTGACTGTCCCCAGTCTATCTAAAAGGCGGTGGGTGTGGCAACTCTTTGTCGGGTCCCTACTCCCTGACCTGTCCGACACAAGAGATCCTACCAGTGGCTGCGCTATCATTGGCATAGCTCTTGAGGTAACTGGAAGACACAAACCTAAAACTTCTTCTTATAGTCCATGCCATGTTGATCATGCCTGTCCACAGTCCTCTGTGTACCGCAAATCATTTCTGATACTGGTGTTGCTCCATGGCATGATCTCAAACTGTCCATCTTCTCTCCCTGTCTCTCTCTGCTTTTCCCCACCTCCAACTTTCTCACTGTGAAGACACACTCCAGCCTTCCCTTTCTCACAGCATCCTCAAAAAAATATTTATTGTCTTCTGATGCGAGAAACCAGTTCTCTTTGTGGGTCAACTCTTTTAAAGATATATTCATTGCTCTTTCTATCCATCCACGGTGTTATTAATCTTCTATACAACCAGATCTCTGCAGCTTCCACATAATACCTCAATTGTCCATTAATTGCTTCCACATATCAGGATTGGCTTAATATTCTTCCTAGGAATTCTTTTCCTCACCGTGATTAACAAAGATAAATTGCAGAGAATATTCATCTTATGAAATGCTGCCTTGAGACTCAAACATAGAAATCCAAAACTCAAATAAGGGAAATTTGATGTTCACTTATAAATGCATCAGAATATTCATCTTATGAAATGCTGCCTTGAGACTCAAACATAGAAATCCAAAACTCAAATAAGGGAAATTTGATGTTCACTTATAAATGCTCAAATATTTTCACATAAATTTAAGCCTTAAACAATTACATAGGAATCTGATGCTCAAACACATACAAATGAAAAGCTCAAACACATTGAAATCCAAAACTCAAATACAGGGAAATTTGATGTGCACTTATAAATGCTCAAATATTTTCACATAAATCTAAGCCTCAAACAGTTACATAGGAATCTTATGCTCAAACACATACAAATGAAAAGCTTAAACACTTGCACAGAAATAAGAAGCTCAAAATGCTGTTACAGAAAGCTGAGCTCAAAACACATAGAAATCTGAACCCCAAACAAATACATAGAAATCTTAGCGTAAAACACACATATAGAAATCTGAACCTCAAATAGTTACATAGAAATCTGAGCATAAAACACTTACATAGAAATCTTAGCATAAAACACGCTTATAGAAATCTGATGCTCAAACACTTACACAGAAATTTGAACCCCAAACACTTACATAGAAATCTGAAGCTCAAACACTTACATAGAAATCTAAACCCCAAACACTTACACAGAAATCTGAACCCCAAACACTTACACAGAAATCTGAAGCTCAAACACTTACATAGAAATCTGAACCTCAAACACTTACACAGAAATCTGAACCCCAAACACTTACACAGAAATCTGAAGCTCAAACACTTACACAGAAATCTGAACCTCAAACACTTACACAGAAATCTGAACCCCAAACACTTACACAGAAATCTGAAGCTCAAACACTTACATAGAAATCTGAACCTCAAACACTTACACAGAAATCTGAAGCTCAAACACTTACACAGAAATTTGAACCCCAAACACTTACATAGAAATCTGAAGCTCAAACACTTACATAGAAATCTGAAGCTCAAACACTTACATAGAAATCTGAAGCTCAAACACTTACATAGAAATCTGAAGCTCAAACACTTACATAGTAATCTGAAGCTCAAACACTTACATAGAAATCTGGAGCTGTAGGGTGAACTGTAGGCTCCTGCAGCATGATCTGCTGGGGTGAGCTGATCTGGTGGGACAGGCTGTG
Source organism: Cepaea hortensis (assembly GCA_963921405.1). Classification (NCBI taxonomy): domain Eukaryota; kingdom Metazoa; phylum Mollusca; class Gastropoda; order Stylommatophora; family Helicidae; genus Cepaea; species Cepaea hortensis. Next base: position 28,762,113 of record OY992877.1, on the reverse strand, counting down.
TGGGTGACCACTATGTGAGGGATGGGTGGAAGCTACTGCAGCTGCGGCAGTTTCGTGATGGTGGTGGTGATGAAAGCTAGGATGAAGTGGGTATATACCTGCTCCTCTTTGCTCCGTCAGCACTGAACGAACATCATCTTCCTGAGAAGATACAAGGACAATTAAAGTGCTACTTCAATGGGTTTATTTTATTTACATAAAGTGCACTTACAAACAATTACATGTAGAAATCTACTAGTGGGTATTGTACCTTAAAGCCACTCAGCTACCTCATCACCATCATCAAGTGCCTTGGCAACTGGCATGGACAATGATGCTTCTCCAATCTTGAAGATTGTACCTTGAAGATTGCAAGATGTGGCAAAGCATGATTGCCCATGCCAGTTGCCAAGGCAATTGATGATGGTGATAAGGAAATTGAGAGGTTCAAGGTACAATCTTGCAATTCTCATCAGCATCTATCAATTTGTGTACTGAACACCTTTCTATCACATAACAGAAGGCTGTGAAAATATTCTCTTATCTTCCTCCATCTCACTTTCCACAAACCTTTCCAGTTGTCACAAGTTCCAGTTTGTGGCCAGCAAAACAAAATGAAGATTGTCTGTCTCTGATGTTTGTGATCAGTTGTCCTGGTGTATCAGCCTATTTCAATTAACTAAAAAAGACAGTTAAATTCATTCAAGAGACAATATTGCAGGTATAGACAAATTTCAAGCGAACGAAATAAGAAGATCAAAACAATGTTTTTCCTTAGTGAATTTGAATAACGAAGACACAAACAATAGATTGCACGACTTGTCTGGCAACTAAAATAGCAGTAACTATACTAACAAGACAAATGAAAATCTTGTCTCTGGGTCTGAATAATGACACGCACAGGAAGTGAAGTACAATGTTACTACCTGAGTTCTCTGTACATGCCGCTGGTGCTGTTGTTGCTGGTGGTGATAGAGTTGATGCTGATGGTGTAGTCCTGGGAAGTGTGGAGGCAGCGGTAAATGAGCCTGTGGTGGAGGCGGAGGTTGGTGTGGAGCATGGCTGGACAGCAGGTACTGGGGGATGGAGTGTGGGAGGGTGCAGTGAGGAAGGGTACAGGACTGGAGCCTGACTGGCACACCTGTAAGGGACCAGGAAGGCACTGCTGCAGAGCCTGCCATGTGGATTTGAGGCACCGGAGCACACATGCCTAGAGGATGAGGTGAGGCAGTTGCACACACAGGTACATATGATCCTACAGGTACAGGACCTGCCATGGGTACCTAGTATAGTGGCAAATAGAATAAATGATGCACATCAATATATCTTTAATCAACAAACAAGGTTGTAGCAATACTTGATTAATTACATTTAAAATGGCAAAGATTGATTTCATTGCAGTAGGTTTTACTTTAACTGGCTGGTCTCCATAGAAAGAATGACAAGTTGCCTAGCGAAAGCATCGCACAAAGTACAAACTCCACAGTTTCAGTGAAATCTCCCAGGGGACTCCAGACAAACTGCACCCTTGCTCTAGATCAGTGGTTCTCAACCGGTGGGGAATTCCCCCCCCCCCCCCCTGGGGGAATTTTAGGGTTTCCAGGGGGGGAATTCAGATTATTTCTAGATTGTGTTAATACAAGAACTGATAACTTGATATTGTTTTTCCCTTCATACTTTATGGTTCTGTATGTATGTATCACCCTTCTGAAATTCATTTTATAACGTAAGTGGATCCGCAAATCATATTTTATGTAGATGTCTATCTAGACTTGTTTTAGTATGTGCTATTAAATTTAGCTTCAATTATTACGTATACTGTGTAGGGGCAGGGGGAAATTTTTAGGGAGGAAATACAAAGGGGGGGGGGGGGGGAATGGTGCTCTAAAATTATGGTGAGGGGGGGGGGGAATGACGTCCTAAAAATATAGTGAAGGAGGGCAAAAAAGGTTGAGAACCACTGCTCTAGATCATGCAGTCTGACAGCTAGCTAAATTCATTCTCAATGACATCCAACTGTTTGTCCATGGCCGTGTTGGAAGTGTGTATGTATGCATTTGTGTGGGTACAGGTGTTGTCATGTATGTGTACAGGTGTTTAGCATACAAATTAGTGAGGAAACACACAGCCTGAGACACATGGATTCATCAACACGCCACAGGCACTCTTGAGTTCAAAGGGAAAGTGAAATATGACAGCAGATGTTAATAAAACTGGGATCTATCTGGTCAACTCTCTGTTTACTGATCATGAGGTCGCGGGATCATTTCCTACAGTGTCAGTTACAACGTTGACTTCTCGCTCAGAAAGCAATGGCAAACTACTGAACGTAAAATTTAATAGAAAATTAACCTGGGATTGGTGTTGATCACAACATTCTACAAGGTTGGTTTTTGGACAGTCTGCTGGCTATGCTAGGGACAACAGGGCGGTTGATATTGGTGCTGGTGGTAACCTGAATTCTATCACAGAAAACATTTAAGCCAGAGGTAGAAAAAACTGAACGTAATTCAGAAATTCCCTCTTCTCAAGAGTCAGTATATTTGTTACTGCATACAACGGCTAAAACAACTACTGAAAATTCAGGTGGCAGGTAACATTTTCCAAGTGCCATGGTGACTGGTGCCTTGTATTTATCTATCCCTGGCTTTAAGCAAATCGGAAATTGGGCTTGTTATTTAGTAATTTTATACATGAATTCTAACCTTTGGTTTGTAATGACATATTGTTACTGTGTTGTTCTTTTGCATCAAACTTATTGTTGTACCATGCACAGTTTTGGGACTCACTGATGAACTGATACTCTTGTGGCTAGATACCATGTGCCAGTAGCGAGATAATTACCCCTGGGCATCACATCGACCCTGTGGAACTGTGCCACAACAGGCTGCTTATCCAATAATCACAGCTAAAGACCACACCTCGGGGCCATTCTATAATTGACAACCCCAAGGATGGAGCAGATAGAGGCAGGCTCCTGTTGATGTTATGGAAATCGGTGGAACCGTTACACAAATGGAGTTATTTATGCTGAGTAATAAGATCTGCACCACGTGGTGAAGTCAGCTATACAACTGGATACTTCTGGTCAGCTGTGAGCATTTCCCTTGCTAATTCTTTACTTTCAAGTTCAGTACAAATATGCAAGCTTTGCTGATACAATGGTACACATGTGACCAGCATTTGCATGATACCTTCATTACTCTCTCTCTCTCTTCTCTCTCTCTCAATCCATCCATGCATGCATCTACACACACACACAGAGATACACACTCATAATATATGTGCGAATACACACACAGTGATAGATGATGATGATGATGATGATGATGAAGAAACAACATAGCTGCACACAAAACAATGTAAGTGCTCAGTCTCCTCTAGTAGAACAGTAATGGGAGGTATAATGTCTAAGTGATGAGGTAAGGGTGAACAGAAAGGACAGTGTCGTTACAGACACTATGGCATTGACAATGTCTAAGGGGAACTGGTGAAGGTTTTGAAAGTCTTTCTGGTGGGCTGTGATTAGAGTGAGGTTCAAGAAGGCTGTGATGAGAGTGACATATAGCAAGGCTGTGATGAGAGCAAGGTTCAACAAGGCTGTGATGAGAGCAAGGTTCAACAAGGCTGTGATGAGAGCGAGGTTCAACAAGGCTGTGATGAGAGCGAGGTTCAACAAGGCTGTGATGAGAGCGAGGTTCAACAAGGCTGTGATGAGTGACATTCATCGAGGTTGTTATGAGAGTGACATTCAGTAGCTACATAATGATGATGAGTGAGATCAGACATACAGACACTCTGGACACCAACTGCCAATATTTCCATGAATAGATTGATCCAAACGAGCTGAATCTTCATAATGAGAGCTAACCTGTTCCAGGTGATCCAGCACTGAGGGCGGATGCTGGCCTGACAGCATCGCCGGGTGAATTTGTCGGGCCAGAAACGATGGACTGGCTGCTACATGGAGGTGAGATGGGTTGAGGGGCTGGAACACCTGACGATCCTCAGAAGTGGCCGTGGTGGTAGATGTGGATGCTCTGTCACGAGCACAACGACGTGTGGACTGACTGAAATTTCAAATACAACACAATAATTAACGTATTGATAACCATAGCAATGTCTTATCACAACACAGATCTGCTCACTGATTAACATTCACTAGAAAAGTCAGTAAAGGACCCTGGTTACCCTTTCAGGGATAATAGGTTCCAGCTTCAGATTTTAAGAGACCAACTTGCACTCAAGGGGGTGATGTGCTCAATGTCACGCAGGCCGTCTTTAATTCCCAAGACTGATTTACTACCCATTTTAGGCTGTGTCAACCTGGGAGACCAGGTCAATTAAAAAATCTGCCTCAATGCTAATTTGAACTTATAACTACCAGGCCATTAGGCAAGTGCGCTAGCCACTGCATTACCACAGCTCCCAAGATTCACTGGAGTCAGATAGACATTAGCAGACAGGGTAACATAACATGGAAAACCAGTATATTTAACTATTTAAAACTATGACTAATTATAAAATGTAAATGTTAGTGAGGAAGAGAACAACAGAAACCTTGTTATGTTGTCAAACAACGGATAATCTACAATATTTCCATAATACTACATGTTTCTGACGGGCCGTGGAAGACCTAGGTGGCCAAAATAGCTATTGTGGCATGGCCAGCAATTATCCGATGGAGTTATGTAGTAGGATGGGATGGAACCACTACCATCACCAGCATGTAGCAGGTGATGTGAAGAATGTTGCTCTTACCACAGCCTGTCGTTGAGATACTCAACCCTTTACCAGCAGGTCAGCATGGTCGAATGGGTAAGAACGCGTGTTCTTAAACATCCATTGTGCTGATACCAAGGTAAGCGGTTCAACCCTTACACCGAACAGTTGGACTAAAATGTTGACCTGTCGTCCTTGACTTGGGGACGTAAATTACAAGTACCTCTGAAGTCAGAGTGGGTTTGCCTGATGGCCAGTGATTCTTAATAGGGAAAGCTAATCCACACGCAAAATTCAGTCCAGCACTACTATAAATAATGTGCATGGACTACGCGTGAGTTCAAAGCGAGCGTGCAACCCAGGAAAAATACGTTGCCATTTCTCCTGCCCAAGGTGCCTGAAATTGCCTGTGCTCTGGTCGACCCTGCCTGTGCTTCCAGCAACCATGCCCTCCTGCCCAAGGTGCCTGAAATTGCCTGTGTTCTGGTCGACCCTGCCTGTGCTTCCAGCAACCATGCCCTCCTGCCCAAGGTGCCTGAAATTGCCTGTGTTCTGGTCGACCCTGCCTGTGCTTCCAGCAACCATGCCCTCCACCACTGTTTTTACAAACTACCCCTGACGTTTAATGTAGCCAAAGAATTTCACTTTCCAAAACATGATGATGTTTATAAGCCAATGTTCCTCAATGTAGAATGTCCGTATTTTGCTTCTTATTGGTCAACAAAGTTCTGGAAACTTTTCTATAACATTTCAGTTCAAAAGCCGTGATTTCCTTCTTTAGTGATAGTCAATTGGCTACATAACTCACATCTGCATGTTGCTAAAGGAAAAATGCATGTTCTCACCAATTTTTCTTTAATGTGTTTGTTGGTCTTGTGCCACAGGCACATACGACTGTTTGTTTACCATCTAAGCTCTGAGCACACCCTGGGCATTCTGTTTTCTATAAGGGGAGACAGAAATAAGCGTATCAAGCATGAAGGATTCCTTCCTATGACACTTCAAATTTGAACATCACCTGACTGTAAACAGCGACCACAATGCCGTGCCTCTTGAATTCTGGCATTGATGTATCAAAGCAATGTTTTCCTATAGTGAATGTGAATGACAAAGACACAAACTGATGTATCACTTTCAAGCTAGACAGTGGATATCGTAATGAAAAATTATGCTACACGCTACCTGGGGCTAATCAAGATTCGAACCTGGTGTTTCTTTCAGAAGTAACAAAATGATGCATCAAAGACTATACAGTAAGGCCTTTGACCATACTCTACATCAGAAATTGTGGATTTGGGGCATTGGAGCACACAAGCCTAGAGGATGAGTGATATGGGTTTTCAGCACATCTAATCCACCTAATAGTCATTATATCACGATCAACAAGCAGCTGTCATAGTAGCCAGTGAAACATCAAACTGGTTTGAGGTGCAAAAGGGAATAAGACAGCGCTGCATTCTATCTCCATACCTATTCGACATCTAGGCAGAAAATGTAATGAGAAATGTCAAAAACGATGACACCAGAGATGATTTTAATTTACTTGTAATTGGTGGAAATTAAATTCCAGAATTTGGATATACAGATGACACAGATAAAGTCAAAATCTTTTTCTCAACTTTGGCAAAACAAAAATAATGTCCACACTCAAAACCACATCCCAAAGATCATAATTAACAATAAAGAGATTGATAATGTCACAAACTTTGAATATCGTGCTATATAACTAACAAAGGGGACTGTTCACAAGAAATTAGACGCAGACTGGTCATAGCACTGCAGGGGTTAAACTGTATTAAGAACCCATGGCATAACAGCAAACAAGTTACAATAACATTTTTGAGGACATGTATCTTGCATGTGGCAACATATGGATGTGAATCATGGACAATTTCCCAGTCACTACATAAGAAAATTGGGGCTTTTATTAAGTTTTAAGCTCAAATGCTACAGAAAAGTTCTAAGAATTTACAGGGCCAAATAGAAGAAAAATAGTGAGTCTACAAGATGTGAACAACAAAGAAAACTAGCAGACAGTCTCGGAAACTGAATATACTTTGACCATAGTAAACGTTACAGTGGCTTGGAAATAAGTGATGGAAGCTGGTAGATTAGGCATCGGTCGACCAGTAGGAAGATGGACACAGGACACTGCAGACACCTATGGCATGAGGGTGCACAAGGCAGGAGAGCTTTCAGAGATCGAGAGGCTTTTCCATGCGTCGTGATGACAGCATTGCATTTCCTCGCACCAGGGTACAGCTTGCATTTCCTCGCACCCGGGTAAGGCTTGTACCCCCCCAATTGCGCTCTTCTGCCCGAAGCCGTTGGCACAATGTGGGGTGTCGGGTTTGGTTAGCGCCGCCCAACGTTCGGCGCTAACAGAAAGCAGGTAGTACCGTCTACTGTTATACGGTAGCTCAGTCATATCTGACTAAGACCTGACACCTGTCGCTGGTGAATTACAGATGGGTAAGAGATCCCAGGGTCGGCCTCTACTATGATACAGAGTTGTGTGTAAGCGGAACATGATTGATAATGCACATTGGGAGCAAGTCACCGCTGAACATGTTGCATGGAGGGCAAACATCAGAAATGGAATAAAGACAAAGGAGAAAATTATTGCAGATAAGTCACACGCCGAGCGTGTGAAACTTAAGATGGTGCATGATGGTGGAAATGAACATGTGTTCACATGCACCCACTGTGAACGAACATTTCCAATTCCAATTCCAATTTTCAAAAACAAAAATTCCAAATTCGGCCTCGTCTAACCTGCTTCATCAGCTGTGGTTATTGTTGAGGTCCGTGGTTTTGTGGGTATTTTCACCCTAATTCTTGTCTTGTGAGTCCTATCTCAGACTGGTTATGTATTGTTTGTGTCTGTGACGTCAGCAGGGGGATCGGTCAGGCTGAATGATACTGTGATCGGCATTTCGCTGCCCTCCGACGTCACTACTGCCAAGGTTGTAGGTATCTTGGAGTAGGTGAGAAGCCGCTCCGCCTTCAAGAATCGGATGTGAAGATTCTCTTCACGTAGCTGCTTCAGGATTTCTTCATCTGTCAGCTCCACAGGAATCTGCTTGACAACCCATCGGACTGTTTTTGAGTTGGTGTTTCCGACTCTGATGTCTTTCTCCTCCTTCTTCTCTGCTGTCTTGGTTCTTGACTGTGTTGGGCTGTCAATCTTCTCTCTCGTAGTAGCTTCAGTAATAGCTGTAGTATCGGGCTCTTTGATGCAGCTAGCAGGTGGGCTCTCGACGTTCTTCTTCTTGTTGTCGGCTCCCACGCTGCACATCTTGGCAACAGCATGTTTCTTGTTGTTGGACTTTCACGTGACATTTTCCCGCGTATCAGGCTTCTTGACAGGATAATGCGACTTGACTTGTTAGCGCTCGCAGTGCGAATGTGCGGCCACAAAAAGGACAAACATTTACAGCGCGAATTGGCCAATGGCTTATCAGTCACATTCGCTACCGCCATGGGTAAAAGTTATTATGCCTTTTTGAAGCACAAACTATCGTCTGTCAAGACGGCAAGGTGCCAATGAATGAGAGCGACGTTGTGTAAAGTACCTGCTACATGATGATAGTGACAACGACGTCAGACAGGAAAACTGGCAAAACAGGAGTGGGATTTCCAACCCTGCTCGTGTGTCTGAGATGGCCGGTTTAACCAATGAATACGACCATCCCCGATAAGGATCGATTGTCTGAAATGACTGGTATAGTTAATACCACTATCCTAAATACAGACCCTGCTCGTATGTCTGTCTGTAATTACCAGTTTAACTAATCAATACCACCATCCTAGATATGGACCCTGCTCGTATGTCTGTCTGTAATTACCAGTTTAACTAATCAATATCACCATCCCAGATACAGACCCTGCTCGTATGTCTGTCTGTATATACCGGTTTAACCAATCAATACCACCATCCCAGATACAGACCCTGCTCGTATGTCTGTCTGTATATACCGGTTTAACCAATCAATACCACCATCCCAGATACGGACCCTGCTCGTGTGCCTAAAATGATCGGTTTAGCTAATCAATACGACAAGCCCAAATAAAGACCATAATGGTATGTCTGAAATGATCGGTTTAACTAATCAATACCACAATCCCAGGTACGGAAACGGAAGAACGCGATGTTATGAAGCAAACAACGTACTTTTTCTGACGCGGTAGTTTAAACTCCATGAACCCTAACCTTTCACGAGTCATACTGAATCAACCCGGACATTCTATGAGGCCTCACACAAAGCCGACAGTAAGCAAGACCCCGCGGGTCGCATAACTTAGTACAAAACCAAAAGACTAAAACAATGTCGCAATCCCCTCCCTCCTGTCAGTTGTCAAATCTTTCCGTCTACCTAGCACTGACCTGGTGACCGTTGGCCTAATTTACTTCACACTTCTGTTCGAAGTGACCCGCGGACTTCCGTTCAAATCTGTTTAAACAACGGAACGTATGTACGTAAAAGTAGGACACCAAATCCCTGCTTCTTTCTGTGCTTCCCCCTTCACTGTCATTTGGGTTGATATTTTAAAATGCTCCTTCAGATCTATACACAGCACCTCCATAGTTTAGCCTGTTGTCGTCTAGGAGATGTTTCATATAGAATCAACGCTGTGGTTTAGGGAATAGTGCGCAATAAGCTACTGGTGATTTGGAAGCAGACATCTTTGCGTTCATTTCGACGATATGAGACGTCAGTCGGACAGAAAGCAATGGCAAACTACTGAACTAATATTGCCTAGTAAATCCTGTAAAGGACACGCAACTCACTTTCAAATGCAATATCGATAATAACTTAGGTCATTCAACATTTAAAAACCACGCAGCACGCACCAAGGGAAAATAAAGCTGGCCCAGTTATCTTAGACCCCTCAATGTGTTCTGATCCTCTTGTGTTGAAGGACACACACCCAAAGCGTGTCCAAACTCCCCCACTCGCTCTCCTAATGATGTCTTTGGATCGGCATTTTATAACAGCTGACATGAACCATTCTTATCTTGTAACTGCCCAGTCTGTGGCAGTTTCTCTGTTGTTTGATGTAGACCTGATATGTTACACTTTGCAATAACCGAAACTATAATTATCAACGCTATCATGTGACACGCCGAAGGCAAACACCTGCCCTTCTCTGCTCTTGGTAAGTCCAAGTGCGACCGCTGATGGTCTTCTCTGACACTCCGAACTCTCTCCTACTATCAACCAGCCTCTAAATACCATCGATTGTCACAACTTTTTCCGGACCGTCTTGTCTCTTAACACGACCAAAAAAACGGCGAGCTCCAGGTCCTGATTTTAAAAATAAAGACATCCTTTTAGAAACGCCTGGCATACTACTACTTCAACCTACGCGCGCGCGTGTGTGTGTGCGCGCGCGCGCGTATGGCGGTTGTGATTAAAACAAAGTTTCAACGTTCTAAAGGACTTATCAGTATATGTACGATGTCTGTGCTGGGCCCATGTCAGAATGAATCCTATCGCATACCAACCACTACACCGTGTAGCTTAAACTGGTACATGTGCACTAGACTATCTGGGGGATCTCAACCAGCAGAGCCTGTGGGCTGATTTTTTTAAAAAGCTTTCTCAGACATTAAGCTGGATGGCTCTCAGCCATTGATTCACACAGCTGGCAGTGACGTGTGTGAGATAGATAGATAGATAGAGAGAGAGAGAGAGAGAGAGAGAGAGAGAGAGAGAGAGAGAGAGAGAGAGAGAGAGAGAGAGAGACAGACAGACAGACAGACAGACAGAGAAAGCGTGCTAGAGAGAGAGAGACAGACAGACAGACAGAAAGACAGTGAGAGACAGACAGTGAGAGACAGACAGACAGAAAGACAGTGAGAGACAGACAGTGAGAGCAGGAGAGACAGACAGTGAGTGAGACAGACAGTGAGAGAGAGAGAGAGAGAGAGAGAGAGAGAGAGAGAGAGAGAGAGAGAGGAAGCAAGTGTCTCTTAATGACAGTATATAAAAGAATGCGTGTGTCTGTGTAAAAATGTGTGTTTAGCGAGTGTATGAGCGAGTTACTGTGTGAGAATGTGTGTGTGTATCAGCGAGTATTAACGAGTTGCTGTGTGAGAGAATGTGTGTGTGTGTGTGTGTGTGTTAGCGAGTGTATGTACGAGTTACTGTGTGTGTGTGTGTGTGTGTACACACACACACACAGACTGTTAGCGAGTGTATGAACGAGTTACTGTGTGGGAGTGCAAGAAAGTGTTATTACGGTATGAAAGAGTTACTATATGAGAATATGAAAGAGTTACTATATGAGAATACGAAAGAGAAAGTAGCAGACATTGTAGATCCGGGGTGGGTTGCGGGGGGGGGGGAAGAAATAGGAGAGGGAGAGGGGAGAGAGAGAGAGAGAGAGAGAGAGAGAGAGAGAGAGAGAGAGAGAGAGAGAGAGAGAGAGAGAGAGAGAGAGAGAGAGTTCTGCTCTAATGCTTTAAATGGCATCTGTTTTGGGGCTTTACTGGAGGATTGAAGGGGGGAGGTGCTTGGGGCAATACAAGAAATAAAGTCAACCACCTGTTCTATAAGGACACTCTAGTCCAGAAAGCAAGGCCACAAATATAGTAACTTGAGGTCAGCTGAGGCCCTGGCTGGACACTGCACCTGTTGGGCCAATGCATTAGCTCGCACCTGCGGGCTAGAGAAAAATACGCACCTAAAGAGACACGGAGCACATATCGAACTGCTAGTCGTGCACTGGTATCTTAGACAACCTGTAAAGTACTGAATCATCTACAACGTGATTACTTTATTCTTTAGTGTCTTCCTGCAACATTTACCTTCAAGATTTCATCTTCTTATCTCTTCCCCCCCCCCCCCCCCCGCTGTGAACTCAAGCGTAGTCCATACACGTGTTACTACCTTTTGTGCACTGGACTGATTTGTGTGTGAGGATTAGCTTTCTCTATTACCAGTGGCGCTGGCCATCTGGTGTATCCCACTCCGACTTCTGGGGTACTTGTAATTTACGCCACCAAGTCAAGGACGAGAAGTCAACATTTTAGTCCAACTGGCCGGTGTCGAGGTTGAACCTTCTACCTCGGCATCAGCACACCGGATGTGTAAGAACGAGCGCTCTTATCCATTCGTATATGCTGACCTACAATTGAATCATGCCAGGTTTGTCGGTGCCTGCCTACCCCCATGCCTACATAACCAACTGCCTACCCCCATGCCTACATAACCAACTATCTACCCGCATGCTTACATAACTGTCTGTCTACCCCCATGCCTACATAACCAACTGTCTACTCCCGTGCCTAGATAACCAACTGTCTACCCAGATGCCTACATACCAACTGTCTACTTCTATGCCTGCCTTCATACCAACTGTCTACCCCTATGCCTACATAACCAACTATCTACCCCCATGCTTACACAACCAATTGTCTACCCCCATGCCTACATAACCAACTGCCTACCCCCATGCCTACATAACCAACTGCCTGCCCCCATGCCTACATAACAAACTGCCTACCCCTATGCCTGCCTACATACCAAATGTCTACCCCTATGCCTACATAACCAACCGCCTGCCCCAATAATACATACCTCCTAAACATTAGCATAACAAGATACCTAGCTATCCGTCCATCCACCCATACTTCCATCGGTGTTCCTATGTATCCCAAATATTAAATAGACAGTATAAATACATTAGCATGTATTCCCAAATAACACTACCATGATAATCCGTGTTCAGAGAAATTGTCGGTATATTCTCACCCCAAATAATCCCAGAGAGATGATCCTGGATAGTTTGACATCATGGCACGGGGAAACATGATTTGCCGTCAACGAAACAGAAAGCTGTGGACAGACATGATCATCAAGCCCGGCGGCATGGGCTATATATATATATGGCAAGAATGTCACAGTGATATGTGCCAGCTCGACGCTTCGAGCTCGTTAGCTTGCTTTATTCATTTTCTCGATCTATCCGGTAAAAACAAATATGCTTTGTAACACCTAATTTGATTACAGCTTCTTTGTCACACGAACAAAAGACGTTTCAATTCTCTCTCTCTCTCTCTCTCTCTCTCTCTCTCTCTCTCTCTCTCTCTCTCTCTCTCAGTAGTGAAGAAAATATGGAATCTTGCAATATATGCCCCATATACTGCGCTGACATAGGCACTGGGAGTTGATCAGTTGGCATTCATTTCTTCTTTCGTTCCCTGGGAATATATTGTCTATATCTGCAATGCTGTCGCTTATGTGTATTTCACTGTCAGTTTTAGTTCAGTCAATAGTCCATAGAGTTAATCTGCCACTGTTGTTTCTCTAAGGCAGATTTGCCTAGATATTCGTATTCGGGGCAGTCTTGTGGTCTGTGATTTGCTGTCTGCGGCGCCACTCCACAGGTGCACAGGCTGATTGGCTGATGTGCCAATCTTTAACTGTGTATATGTGTAGTTGGGTAATCGATTGTGTTCTGTTCTGAGGCGAACAAAATGATTACCATAAAACCATAATCATATTGTGCTAGTGTTTGTCTTTCTGATTGATCTGATGAAGCTTATATTTTGAGTTGGCGTCTAACGTTCTTGCTGTTTGTGAATCCTCTGTAATATTATGGGTTTATCACTTCAGCCCGATGCCATGACGATCAGGTCACCACAGCCCTGAAAAGGTCTGCATCTAACCGAGTGTAGTTGGTGTAGAGCAGTGGTTCTCAACCTGTGGGGAATTCCCTCCCCCAGGGGGGAATTTTACAGTATCCGGGGGGGGGGGGGGGAGAATTAAGATTATTTCAAGATCGCGTTAATACAAGAAACGATTACTTGATATTGTTTTTCCCTTTATACTGTACGGTTCTGTACGTCTCAACCTTCTAAAATTCATTTTATACAGCAAGTAGACCCACAAATCACGTTTTGAGTGGACGTCTAGACTTGTTTTAGTATGTGCTATTAAATTTAGCTTCCATTATTGAGAACCACTGGTGTAGAGACTTCCCTTCCGGTGGACATGCTGATCTTTGAGATGCACGACTAGACGTGACGCATTCGCCTTATAAGAACGGGGGAGCAGAAGAATATAACGCTTTGGATACTCATCCAATACATGCGAAGCTACTCTAGAGCGATAAGGACATATACTCATCTGAAGACCTCACCCCACACACACCCTCTGTCCTATTTCTTCTCACAAACACACAAGCCCCCCCCCCCTTCTCTCTCTCTCTCTCTCTCTCTCTCTCTCTCTCTCTCTCTCTCTGCCACCACTCATACTTACACAGTACAATCTCAACTAAAAACGACTCTTCACTCACACACATACTGTCTACACCAGCACACACACTCACCCACACAAGTTATCGCACTTACAATACAATACATCACATCCGTGAGCTGTGCATACACTTCACTCACACGCGCCGTCTCTGCCAGCACGCACACGCACACAAGATAACGCACTGACAACACATCACAGAAGTGTGATCAAAGGACCTCCACACTCCAGCAGTCACAGCAGGGCACGCTCAGCACTCGCACCAGGTCGTTGTCAGCAGTCGCTGCGGGGCGCGGTTGATTACCTTTCACAAATCTTCCTCCCCCCTTCGCCTGCCCACAACCCGTCCGGTTTTTGATCTCCTTGTGACTCCAACCCACCCTTTCATTGGTTGTTACCACAGTTCTCTGGCTGGAAGTATTCCTACAGTGGTCCCTACAGACTCGAGCAGACAGACAGGAGAACTGGGAGGACGCATCTGGGAAGGTGCGGCTAGGGGAGGGTTAAAATGATGCCTGGGGAGGATGTGAATAAACACAAAAAAGATGATTTTTAAACACCCACTGTTTTTAATAAGAAACTGTCGGAGAGACAGGACGTCTGTACGCGTGTGTGTGAGAGGGAGAGAGACAGAGGGCGTGGGAACTAACAAACTTCGAAAAATAGCGACTGTAACGAAGTCCATTTAATGTCTACAAGCAACACCAATTATCAGCAAGGAAGACGGACCGGTAGAGCCATACATTCGGTGACCACACAAACACCACATTTGTCCCCAATCAGTTTCTTGCTATGGGTTTGTGATGTGACAGGACCAAAACATTTTGTAGATAAGAATGTACTGAATGTGCAGCATTGGCTACGTTAGCCGTCTGACTCGGGCTCCGAAGGTTGTGGGTTCGATTCCGGGCCACGTCCTTCGGTTCTCGAATGCATTTTTTCCAGAGACTCCTTAGGGTCGTTGCTGGAGCTACGGGGTTCGCGCTGAGGAAAGAGACAGCCATTTGGGATAAAAACCCGGTGCAATGAAGTCGACCCAGTCGACTTTTAAGCGACTTTTTTTTTAAAGATCAGAATGCAGAGCAATATGTGGCCAGTCTTTCCTTCACTTGGCGAGACAACGAACAAAGTGTCGAACCCTCGCCCCGACCGCCTCGTGCCATTATCAGCGCAGATACCTATCAACTTCGCTAAAGCGATCTCTCAACCGCGTAAGGGGGCAGCACTAACTTGGTCTTCCCAGAGAAACCTTCGGTCCCAATGACTATGCTGATCTAAAGGTTGTACTAGTCGGCACCAAATGGCCATGGACATGCCGATCTAAAAGCTGTACTCATCAGCACCAAATACAACCGAGCCCTGGACTGCTAAGCATCGATCGTAACCTAAATGTGTAAGGCACCAGCCACTGGGACATCATGGCTTCCTAAATGTGTCGGCTCTACAACATGCCAAGAGATGCTGAGAAGAGGGCGGGGCCCACTGTATGCATGCGTACATCTATACAAACACGCATACAAGCACGTGCAAACAGGCATCCATCAATCCACTTACCCACTCTTAAACACAGACGAACACCCCCCCCCCCCCCCCGTTCAACAAGCACCGGTATCAAAATAGATAAAAAATGTTAAAAAACCGTTTTTATATCATGATCGAATTAGAAATGTGATATCTGAGAAAAAATGCTAAGAACATCATAGGCAGACAAACCTTGGGGAAGCAGATGAGAACCATTGATTTATTAAAGCAATTGGGCATAAACAATCCAGAATTTTGGGAATGTTTTGAGAACAGATAAGCTTTAAACACTGTTGACAACTGGCACACCTGGTGGGGAAATGAGCAGGAGGAAGACAAAGAGATACATACCTGGACGGCTTAGTCACATGGTACAATCAGGACTAGAACAGATGCCTAACCCGAGACTAGTGATCGTGAGAAATGACCATCCATGATCTCGCGCGCATATCAGCATGGCACATGATGATGATACCCCATGCCATGAGCTCGGCCCGTCTTCGTAGACTAGTGGTTCTCAACCGGTGGGGAATTACCCGGGGGGGGGGGGATTTTGGGGTTTCAGGGGGGGGGGAATGATTATTTCATGATCGCGTTAATACAATAACTGATTACTTGATCTTGTTTTTCCTTTCATACTTTACGGTTCTGTATGTCTCACCCTTCTAAAATTCAATTTATAAAGTAAGTAGACCCACAAATCACGTTTTATGTGGACGTCTAGACTTCTTTTAGTATGTGCTTTCACTATTACGTATACTGTGTAGGGGCGTGAGGGGGGAATTTTTAGGTAGGAAATACGAAAGGGGGAATGACGTTCTGAAAATATGGTGAAGGGGGGCACGGGCCAAATTTTTAGGTAGGAAATACGAAAGGGGGGGGGGATGACGTTCTTAAAATATGGTGAAGGGGGGCACGGGCCAAAAAAGGTTGAGAACCACTGTGGTAGACTGATTGGCAGTCCGCAGGTGATGTTGTCAGTTGCAGGCCCGTTGTTCTTTAACTTTCCATACAGTAATCTGGAGCTTGTTATTATGAGGCATGATCAACTCCGCGGCTAACAAGTTATGAGGCATGATCAACTCCCAGGCTAACAAGTTATGAGGCATGATCGACTCCGAAGTTAACAAGTCCATAAGCTAACAAAACCCTGTCCCGAGTGGGATTTGAACCCAGGACGGTACTTCAATTTTAATTCACCGCAAACAAAGGGAATTCCAGGGCACACGTCATATCCCGGAGTCCCCTTATTCGCGCTGTATCTCGGTGTGCATGATCTTGACCGGAATAACGTAACCCTAACCCTAAAAGAAAGCCAGCGTAAAAATGTACTACACACACTGTGTTACCGTTCGTCGCTCCTTTTTCGCGCCATGACAAGTATTGAAAAAAACTTTAATTGAACGGAGATCCCCCGCCAGTGCTATATATAGCTGCTAACTACGCTATATATAGCTGCTAAAGCTAAATATAGCCTCGTGATGTCTGTTGCGGTGAATTAAAATTGAAGTACCCCCAGGAATATTGTAAACAGGCGCCTGAGCAGTAAACGTTAACAGATTCAGTACCAAACAAAAAGTAGGTTTGGACCTAACAAAAATATATGGCGGAATAAGGGAAGTAGGGGTGTGTCACGGTTATGACTTAAACGCTGTTAATGCGGTAGAGGACGTGTGGTAGTTTTTATATCTAATTAAAGGAGACTGCATACGGAAAACTATTGTATATAAGCCCGTGGCAGATACGGGAAGACGCTTAATCATCCCATGGCACTTAATTTGTTAATACAAAATGGTTAAAGCCATGTTCAAGGCAGGTACCTACACCTAATATATAGATGACAGTGGTGACTGGTGGTCAGGGAACTTTTGCGTGCTTCCATTGGGGGAAGGGGCTAATTGTACTGAGTCTGTTTCCATAGCACTGCGATGTTTGAGACTTTGGACCAACAACCGAATTACTACCGGAATTTGTTAACCAGGTTAGCTTTCCCGGGTGAAGGCAACTATGTTGAAAATGTGGAAAGCGAGGCAGAATGTGGGAAAGAAACGGACGTTCAACCCTGGGCCCAGTTTAAGGGAAGCTATGTAGGTCAGCTAGGAACCATGTCTCCACTGACCGCAGCTTTTGCTGACAGATCTCCAGTTCTGCATTAAGGACAGTTGCCGCTCCAGGAGGCAACCTAATGAGAATCACACAATGGTTCTTAAGAGCAACAAGCACATGTTTCCAGATTTCAGTCGTTATTGTACAAGCGCAGCACAGCAGGCTACCGAAACCAAGCGCCTAGACATCATATCCTGTCGGTCTGTGAGTAGGTGGGTCGGTAGTTAGGTGGATCGGTAAGGTGTGAATGAATGCGTGTGTGTTGTGTGTGTGTAAAAAAAAAAAAAATCCCGCACTTCAACCAACGCACTTCTATACTTTACAAACCGACTTCTTCTTCATGTGTAAAAAGCTACTGTGCCTGTCTCTTCCACTGACTTGTATGTCCACATGGAAAATAGATCCTCAACCAACTCACAGGCCATCCCATCCTATGCAGTGTTCTGCAGCCCCTGCCATACTCTCTCCGTATTATTCACCGGCCTAATTCTCTTCTCCGCGTGTTTTAGAGTTCCCTCTATTTATACAAACACGCCACACATACACACACACATACAAATACTGCACGATTTCTTGTCTGACACATTTCGTTGCATCTCGTCCGGTGCATACTGTATTAAATGACGTGGACAAACAAATAATACTATGTCTGTAAAGCTAAGTACATAGAGGTTGATATTGTTCAAAAATCTTGCCAAGCAAGAAATCGTGCAATAATTTGTTTATGGCGCCTGTGTTTAAATTCACTTAGAGTATACATTGTTTTGAATTCCCTCTATTTCTTTACGCGTGTAGTTTCCTTCAAATTCAGAAACCATGTCTATAGTTAAAAGCAAAACCAATGACAATGCATAATAACACGTATTCGCGTCAGTCAATCTTCTTAACCATCACATAATTATGCACAGAAGACCTAAAATAAAAAGGACACATTAGACGCACGACAAAAGGAGCTAAAGGGACTATTTTCTCCATCCGTCCAGCATCTTGAACTGCAAACAGGACATGATAAAAATGGTGTTTTCAAAGACTTAAAAGCGATGCTTGTCAATGCTTGAAGAGCGCGGCAAAGAATGTTCCACTTGGTATGGGAGGTGGGTTTTTGCAAGCTTTAAAAGCAATGTATTGGAGAATGGCGTTTGTTTAAAGTACAAGAATAGAATATTCTCATTTCACTGTGCGCGCCTGAATTGTACCGTAGCTTCCATGGTTCTCTCTCCCTCTTTTTCTCCCTCTTTTTCTCTCTCATTCCTCCTCTCTTGCAAATACGACCGCTCTCTTTTTACACACAGACACACGCACTTCACATTTTAACAAATAAAAAAGACAGGCCGTAAACCGAAAGCAAATATTCAGCTGAGCATAAGAATGTAGACAGCCGGGATATAAAATGATGTTCAAGCCAGACGAGGCAGAGGTTGTCTAGCAAGCACACAATACAATATGAAGATTACAACGAGGCAAATATTGACAAAGTCAACCAGCACACACTTAGGTGTGCGTGTAAGTGAACGGCCCGTTTACACACTCTAAAGCGCACTACACATATGGTGCTAACCCCGTATTTGTATAAACTAATCGGCGGGTGGTGAGGCCTATATCACGCAGGCCACTTTTATTTCCCATGATTTCCTGGCATCCATTTAAGGCTGGGTAGACCTGGGAACACATGTCACTTTTACAAATTTGAATCCGCCCTGTTGAGGATGGAACCCAAGACCTCGCTGTCGCGTCTCGAGGTAAGTGTGCCTTGTTTTATTGTCAGGAACGAAAGAAGACAGAAGTAATCGGATTTAGAACGTGGACAACTTGAGGCATGTAATCAAGTGTACTTTCAGAATGTTTGTTTTTGTTGTGTGTTGCAAGGGCCGGTTCATGGAGACTAATAGAAATCCTGTACAGAAGCTCGTCTTCAACATTGTTCGTCAGTTCAGTCAGAATCGATCTCATGGCATTCAAGGCCAACCCACGGGTGCTACGTCAGCAACGTGTTGCTGATGATGGTTCCAAGAACACACAGGGTGTCAATACTTCCTTTCCCGGTGTTTTACCGAGGTCCATAAGGGAAGTAAAGAATAGAGAAAACGTGACCCTCCAAGGAGGGTTGGGGTGAAATTGGCTGCCTCACCCCATAGACAAACAGCTACAAAATGCAACCATTCATGAACACGTCTACAAAGGGCTTGGAGTAAGTTGGTTGAGGGCGTATACTTCATTGGGAGATGGAAGGCAGAAGAAACACTTGTGCCAATTAGTTCCATTATACGTCCCTCCTTGCCTGCTCCGCGGCGAAAGTGTTACGGACGGAGCTCGTGATTCCGCATACCCGCGTTCCAAAAAGTGCGCGCGATTTGCCAGTTGATTTTTTAACTAAATGATATGAGTGCCGGTCGTTCAGAAAGCAATGGCAAACTACTGAACGTAAACTTGTCAAGAGATCACAACAGCAAAAATACTGGTGTTGACTGCAACGTCCTATTAATGATATGCAACTGACTTTAAACTTGCCGAGACCACACTTTGAATGCAAAGTCAAGCATCTGTTGACTTGTATGTTGTTTTGTTTGTTATGTTTTCACTTAGCAGTCGTTTTTTTTTTTTTGCACCATCATTATCAAGTGTCCTGCCTATTGGCATGGGTCTCACATCTTGCGGCCTCCACTAGCATGTTCATGTGCTGATGCTTTTACGTGCCATGCCAAAAGACTAATTCTTCTTTCGCTTTCTTCCTCTATCTCCCTTTCCACATCTTTCCAGTAGTTTGCCATTGATTTATGAACAGCCTATACCTCATACTATCTAATTCAATGCAAAACGGTTTACTTCTAAACCGCCCTGGGCTGATTTCGAACCCTTTTTATTAATATCAAGTCAAAAAGGAGGGAATAAGAGGAGTAGTGGTTAACTAACAAGAGATGGGGTAAATAATTATTAGAGGAAGTCACTATGGGCGGGGTGGTAATTGGCTGACTGAGCTGGAGCAGAATACCAGAGGGTAATGAACCGTTGGTTAACAAAGGCAATCCAGCGGGCATGGCAAGATGATCCCAGCGCGAGTTCCCACGCTACAGGTGGGACCTGACCCCATAACCCCTGCTTCATACACCGGGAAACGAACATTGCAGTGACCGTAGCTTCTCTCGGGAGCAGTCGTGCAGTATATACACCGGTGTGACAGCGGAGGACGTGTACCGTGACCCCCGGCGAGCAATCACCCCGCGTCATGAGATCTGTGGCCGGCCCCAGGCGCTCTGGCCGAGACTAGGTTCAACAGATGACCCTGTTCTGAAACACCGGGGCTGGTTGAGTACCCAGGACCAGCAGGCAGGCTCGACTTTTGAAAAGGTGAGAGGCAAGGAAGGGATCGGTGAGAGGTATTCCATGGCAAAGAGAGAGTAATCCCTTGGCAAATAGCGCGGCCAGGCAGTGGAGTGGTGGGGTTTTTCAAATACGTTAGGTCAGGGCACTACGAGGTCAACAGATCAGTTGCCCCATTTCTTCACCAAGAGTTAGGTGGGGTGTGTGGAGGGGGAAGGAATGTGTGTGTGTGTGAGTGTGAGAGAGAAAACGGAGAGAAATATATTGATATAGTGCGTGGTTGCTACTATCACGATAACGATGTGCTATTACTAACTATCACGATAACACTGTTCTATTACTATCATGATAACACCGTGCTATTACTAACTAAAGATAACGTGCTATTATCATGGAAACGCTGAACTATTATCATGAAAACGCTGTGCTATTATTAACAAAATTGCGATGTACTTTTATTATTATTATTATCATTATTATTATTATGGCGACGATATGCCGTTATTAATACGATGCTGTATGGTCATTATCGTGGTGACGTTGATGATGATGATGAGAAGTCCCTCGGCGATATATAGCAATGCATATATTCTTAGAGGCTGGGCTGGGCCCACACAAGAACGAAGCGACGTAGACATCCTCGCTTAACTGGCGAATGAGCCATGACTGATGACGTAGTGCCCACTTAAGAAGTTAGTTGCTTATCCTTTTACGGAACTTTGCAATCGACCTAATTATTTGTTGGCTGTTTGTAATTTACTTGGCAATTTTTAAAGTCTAGTACTTTGTCATTGCTTTCACAAACGACTGACGCTCGTACTATGCATGCTATCAACTAACTAAAGAAATCAACGCAAAGCGATTTGTTCATAAATCCCCTGCGGCTGATATCGAACCCTCGACCCGAAGTGAAGAGGATTATTGAAACTGCGTTCACTAACCCCTAAGCCGCAGGATCGGGGGTCTTTTCTCTCTCCCCCCCCCCCCCCCCCAAGTAAACATCCAACATAGGATACACCACTAGTGTTAAAACACTGTCGTGCTAACAGGGATATCCACATTGTAATTCGTTTTCCGTTAATATCACCTATCAACAATAAGACTTGGCAATAAGTCTTTCCTCTCTCAATAAAAGCAGGAGCGGCGAGCAATACAGAACAATATAAAGGAGCCAAGAATGCAAAACAAAACATGCAAACATGTAAACATCTTAGACACCGCCCACTATAAATTAGCGAACGAAGGAACGAACGAACGAACTTTATTTTAAAAGGGTTAAGAATTGGGCACGCAGGCCCGTCTAACATTCTGCCCTTCTATCACTCACTTTCATACATTATTTCATTCATACATCTTTCAAGGCTAACAGAGAGCAGCAACAATATAAATGGCGTGCATTATAAAGGCATGAGCGAAATGCGAACATCAATACTACACGACTCAGTAATATTAGTATGACACTTGTTATTAGCTATGAGGAATATACTGGTCTACCAAAAGGGGACTGGCTGTTATACTAGGGTTTTGTTATTATTATTATTTCTATTATTAAGGGGTAGAGAGTACCTCTATATGATCGCGTATAATTATCTGGTTAAACGATAAAACATAATAATTACAGCAATACAACACAATAACAACAGGAGCACAAATCAGGTTCAATTCCAGTCTAGTGATTAATTAAAAACAATAAATGTATATTGAAGCAGTTTCTTGCTACGTGTCTGTGTGATGTGACAGGGCCGTCACATTTTGTAGGCCTGCATGCACAGATGGATGGATGGCTACCCTTTCCCTCATTTAGCAGGCGTCAAACCTTTCTCCGACCGTGCTTATGACGATATCAGCGCAGCTCCCTATCAACTCAGCCTAGTGATATAGAAGAGGGAAAAGGTACGGCTGAGAGCTAAAAAATAATTGCATGTCCTTCGCAGGACGTTGATATCAACCCCAACTCCAGGTAATTTTATGCGCGGTAGTTTGTCATTGTTTTTAGAACGAGAAGTCAACTTTGAAGTCCAAACTAACGTGTGTAAGAGAGTGGGTCACCACAAATCATGTGACCTACTAGCTAACCAAAGAAGAAGAAGAAGAAGAAGAAGAAGATGCGACCTACTATACAAGGAAATAGTAGTTATAACCCTCTTTGGACAACAATCACTTTCAAATTAATATCCTGTGTTTGTAAAACTGTGGTCAGCCGCTATTTGTGGCTGACTCAGCCACATGATTATTAATCTGAGCCAGGGATGGACCCTCATATATCTTTGAGGATGAACGGGGTAGGGGTAGATGTATAATCGAAATCACACGACCTCTGGTTTGTGAAGTTACAGACCATCTATTCTCGGCCCCGACATAATCATATGTAGCCAGCTCCACTTCGGGCCGCCTTTCCTTCCTATAAAATTATCCGGTATCAATCTTATGAGGCTGGGTTAACTCAAGAACCATACTGGTCCGTAGAAAACATCACATCATGGCACTGCTGGGAATTAAGTCAGAAACACGGCCTTGAAAAGCAAGCGTATAAACCACCATGCCACTGCGGCCTGTGATGCACCATGTAGACTGCTTTCCATCCCAACATAAGTATGTGATGTGAGATTCCCGTAACTTCCTCTTTAAACAGTAAACACAGTAAAGGCATATACATCCGTTATCTCAAAAGCGACTGTGTGTACTAGGGATACTAAGAGTGCCCAACATTCCAAGCAGATCACACACAAAACATGTGAAAACTGAAGTTTATACAAGAGGCAACACTGCAGATACAGACAATAAATTTAAAGCCCACAAAAGAAGAAGATAAGTGAAAACCAACTACTGGAGTGTTTTCCATCTTATTTCTCGTACCAGCTACTGTCAGTACCAGACCGTTTGTCTTCCGGTTCGTCAGCTTTACTACCATGCTAGCTTTGTTGGGGTGACCAAACATCCTCAATACAGATGCCGAAGACACTGATTGCTGTCGTCAGAGTTCAGATGTGACACACACAACACGAAACTATGGAGTGGCCTTCTCAGTGGGAGTGTCTTCATACTCGTACATGCCACGCTGAGTGACGTTCTCAGTCACGGAGCCACAATGAAAGAGGACTGTCACAGCTCTGTGCAACCTTAGTCTACAGGTAGCGTGCACATCAGGTTAGGCGACCACATGTCTCCACAGCCCCGCGCTCCGCTCCCCCCCCCCTCTCTCTCTCTCACTCACACACACACGCACGCATACACTTATGATGCATATGAAGTGAAATATCCATCACTCGGAAACCCATAAACGAACCAAAATAACATGCGAAATGAATGTACTTTTATGTGCTCTTGCCTCTTTTTTTTTCTTAAACATTTGTTGCAGGAGTTTCCAACATATGCAGATTACAGAAAACCTTTTTTTTTAGCCTACACCCGCTTCATGTGATTTCAACAATCTCTCAAAGGGAATGCTACTTTCTTAGGATTTGTTCATCATACTGACGTCTGAAGAAGAAGAAGAAGAAGAAGAAGAAGAAGAAGAAGAAGAAGAAGAAGAAGAAGAAGAAGAAGAAGAAGAAGAAGAAGAAGTAAAATCATATGGTTTAGTCGCGCGACAAGGTTATCATAAAGCTGTTTTCCACAAAGTGCTCTAGCGCAAACGGAAACATACTACTACGTTTATGAAGCACGCATTACAGCTCTCGACAGCTGTTTGATCTTATCTGACACTGAACGGCACAACAGGATGTGGCGGAAGAAGAAGAGAAAGGGGAAAGACTATGAAAAAAAAGGATGAGAAGAAGGGGAGGTGGATGAGGAAGAAATAGAACGACTCCACACCCCTGCAGCTACCACTTTCCCACAACACAGAGCGACTATAAGAAACTACACTGGAAAACATGTCACCGACAGATTTAAAACAAAGCACAGAATCAACATATTCATGACAAACACGACCAACACATCAGACAATTTAATCCTTGGATGAAAACAGCGCATAGTTTATCACACATATTTAATATTCGTGCTAAGTCTCCTGTGTAATATATCATTTCCTGACATTCTTGCCATTTCATATGCGCGTCCAAGTGCGGTACTTGCAACTCGGTCCGTTTAAACACACGCCGGATAATAGGTGACGCCGACTGTGAGTAACAGAATGCGAAACAAACAGTGGACTCTTAAACAATGCACGCGGCCCACTCTGTGCGTGCGTGTATGTATGTGTATTCGATCGATGAGCAAACAGAAATGGCCCACAATGGTTCATGAGAAACACACGGGGTCTGTTAGTGCACAGCAGTGGTGCGGAAAACATGAATATTTAGTGAAAGGATCTCAATATAAAGCCTTTCCCTGCGTCCCTGCCTACTGGGTCGCTTATCGGTTAGTCCCTGTATGGCTTGGCAAAGGGTTCGGCACGTTTAATATATGAGATTGCCGCAGATTTTATAGGCCTACAGTCGACGATAAGGGGTTCTTAACTTGCCTGTGTTCTAGACCGCACATGGAGTCTGGTATAGTCTTTTCCTCACCCCACCACGCGTCTGCTGTGGGTGTTCGAAGACTGAAGCACCATTATATTTCCAGGTGCGTCTTTGAGAAGGATACTGGCTTTGGCTAGGTTAATCAAGACAACATGCACTTGTGTGTGTGTGTGTGTGTGAGAGAGAGAGAGAGCGAGAGAGAGAGAGAGAGAGTGAGAGAGAGAGAGAGAGCGAGAGAGAGAGAGAGAGCGAGAGAGAGAGAGAGAGAGAGAGAGAGTTCCTGTGTAGAGGATGTGCCAATATAAATAATAACAATATAAATAATAAGGGGAAAGGGACACAAGAGAGTAAGGTACTACTACACCATGAGTAAACAAGATTACAAATAATTACTGTTTCTAGGTGGGCTCATCCATCCATTAATCTCTGTTATTACCTACATTCATGGTTACAGTCGGCCAGTGCCATGCAAAAGGAGGTGCGGGGTGCGACGGCCCCGGGCATCCAGCCGGGAGGGGGGCATCCAATTAGGGAGAGGGGGCAGAACAGGAGGAATGAATTAGGGAAAGAACAATTGAGGGGCATCCAATCAAGGGGTTGGTCCCGGGCATCAAAGAACCTCTGCACGCCACTGCAGTCGGCTACAGGGGGATAAAACCAGACCAGGGTTGGGGTCCCCGGAAGCCAAGTTTAAGAAGCCTTGAGGTATATGTGTATCTGGTTTTATTTCAACGCTAGTCAGACTGTCGACTAGACGTGTGTTGCCGAATTTCTCAGCCAGTCACAACCACATATCAGTTGCCCTGAGACACGTTCAGGGCTTAGAGTCTGTGTCACAACCAAAACACAGGACTGTAGAAAAGGTGAAGTTAATCTCCTGTCATGTACTGAGAATGGGACAAAGAAGAAGAAGAGAAGCAAAATGCAACCAGAGGCCTATGTACATCGTTCGTTTCCTTGTCAAAAAAAAAAATGTAAGCTAGAATCGCGTGTGTGATTGGAAGGAGGGAGAGAGGAGAGGAAGAGATCCTGGGTATGAAGTGTTTTTGTATGATGTAAGAACATAAGGACATTGCGAGTTATTTACCGAGGTTACAGACATAAAAGACAGCGAAGTTGCTTCACGACATGAGTGACCAACCTTCTGCGAGGTCTCGGGGTCTGAGCTCGCTCTCCGGATGCTCTCCGAGCTGGTACAGTTCGACGTCTGTCGCTTCTAACTTCCAAACAAGGCTCTGTGATGCTCCTTGTCACGTAAGGAGTTGGACTGCTGGAGATGGTAAGGTCCTGAAGAGATGCTCCGATCTTACGACGTTTTCGGGCAGGACTTTCTGTCTGGGAAGGAAAGAAATGATCATAAAAATGTCTTCTAAACAGTAAGTAGCTAGTTGACATATGCAGGGTGAAATGCAAATAATACAATGAACGGATAGAAAAGCGAATGAAACAACTCTTCAAGAAACATAGTAAAATATCAACTGGCTACAGAAACTATGACGTAGGCAGTCAAGATTTCTTGGACATGTTACGAAAAGAAATAAACTTCAAGCTCTGTGGCAACTTGCAAACATGATAGGAAAAGAACAAAGGGACGACAAAGAGACCCCTGTATTTAACCTGTATATGGTTCTGCCAGCTGGCATAATAGGGACAAGACCATAGACCCGATCATCCAATACGCTGGTAATCGTGTGAGATGGCGAACCACAACTGCTCAGTCTATTGACATGTCACATGATGATGATGATGATGATGATGATGATGATGATGATGATGATGATATTTATTTCAGTTGAGGTGGCAGCAGGAAAAGACGACAGGAAGAGCTGGTCACTCCGACCAATGCCATTCGTAACCTGTATATTTGAATTCTCTTAAATCTTAACACCCTAGGGGCAATACCACCCTTTGGATTATGATTACTTTTTCTCCTGACAGAGAATCGCGATAACAGCCTAAGATGTCGCACAGATCCAAGACGTGTGCCTAAGACATGGCAATACGCGGGTAATCCCAACATTCTGACAGACTGACACGACACAGTCATGGAGCCTGCATTGCGATGACTCAGTCAAGGCCCGCATGAATGCAGATAGCGGCCTAACATCTATACATGAACCCAGGTTTACCCCCAAGCCAAAACGGTACATGAAAGAATACACATGACAAGTACACTACATCAACCTGAAGGCGGACTGATACGGCTGTCTGAGGTCGACGGAATCAAGACACAATAACGACAAAATAAACTCGAGACATATCTGTGGGGCATTCATGGCGTGTGTTGGGTTTACCACGATGTAGGGGTAACGGTGGTAGTGCGTTACAAAGCTGGGCATAGGCATCACCGCTAGGGCAGCAGTCTTCATGTCTGGAGAAATGGGGAGGGGGGGGGGGGGGCAGTTAATTTACCCACCGGCATAAAGGTAATGATAGTCTAATAGTAGCTATTACATACATACAAATAATAGTGTTGGCTTAGTTATCTGGGACGTGCTATCGATGCCTCTCCTTAATATCCCTAAACCTAGGGATTTTTTTTCGCTTATCCTATTACAGGACATCGTTGTCAACATCAGCTTTTTACTGCTGTTGTTAATTTCTTGGCAAGATTACGCTCAGTAGTTTGTCATTGCTTTCTGGGCGGCTGGCTCACATATCCCGTAAGTAACGGGTGGGGTGAGAACCGCTACCGATTCTCGAGCAGCTGCGTTTTTTACAAAACAGGCTTTGCGTACTCCGCAGCTCAGCTACTGAACAATCTTTCACAAGAAATCAAAGACACCAACAATCCCTATGCATGCAGTCGCAACCTATTTGAACACTTTCTCAGCGCACACTACGGACTACCCCCAATCATAAGGGGGGGGGGGGGGGAGAGAGAGAGAGAAAAGGGGGGGGGGGAACCACCAAGAATAATAATTATCTCAAATTTTGCACATTTTCCACGCGTTTTATTCCATATTGTTCTGTTGTTCATAGGTGATGTATGAATGAAATAATGTATGAGAGCAGAGAGATATGAAGAGCAGAGAGAGAAGAAGGGCAGAATGTCAGACGGGCCTGAGTGCCCAATTCTTAACCTTTGAAAATAAAGTTCGTTTTTACCTACAAGAAACATAAGGGAGGCATCAACAGTACTTTGTCATGTCATTCTGCACGTGTAGGCTAGCTCTGAAAACGAATATTTTTAATCGGGTCATTGTATTTAAGGTGACTGCCCTGATGTCCCCTCCCTCTGTCTCGCTGCACAGGAGATCAGAGTAAAAAAAAACTGTCATTTACTGCCAATATAGTACCTTGCGGTGTATGGCAGAGGGGTCTTTGAGCCTGAGGAATAAAGGCCGCCTGGCTAGTGCAGTCGCCGCGAACTGTGCAGGTTAGGATTTTCTTTTTGCCCCCGACAGAAAAAAATCCCACACCCTACCGGGGATCGAACCCGGGTCTCCCGAATGAGAGTCCGGCGTTATAACCACTCGGCCAGCCGCTCCTCAGGAGATCAGAGTGACATGTGATATTAAATACCAAAAGTTCTTGGAAACATTTCCAACCCTATGCTGAGATCCAACCATGTATCTCCTGAGCCAGGAGCAGACAGCGCAACCTGCCAGAAACTGCTCCTCTATCCGCCTGTCTATTAAAACTGAGGCCTGTAACAAATGCAGGATATGTGCGTGTGCCTGGCCTGGCCCTCAAAACTCCCCCACCGGATACCGTGAGGTACACAACGATGTTGTCCTGACCTGTCCGGCCAGCACATGGTGTCAATCAAGCTTGTTTACCCACAGCTCTTGGCCCGACACGCATACGTCCTGTTTATGTAGTGCTCCCGCCAAGTTAGTATGTAGAATATTAGACGCTGTACCCAATATGAGCGTGCTGTCCTGGTAGCATAATAGTCAATTCGCTTGCCTGCCAAGCAATTTTCTGGCAGTTGTTTGGGCCTAAAAAACGCGATAGTCCTATCACATCAGAGATCCGAAGTAGGAAAGAAACTGCTTAGGGACACATTTATTATTTCTTAAAACATACAGTGGAAGTCTATGCAACAACAATACAAATATTCAGAATTCAGTTTCTTTTTCACACGACTACCTCCATTCTACCTGCTCCGTGGCGAAGGTGTTAGGACGCGGTTCGTGATCCCGCATTCGAAACACAGTTGCTCGCGATTTGGCAGACAGCGTTGCGTTGGTTTTTTTAAACGAAAATTGTATGTGTGCCGGTCGTTCAGAAAGCAATGGAAAACTACTGCCAAGGGATCACAACAGCTAACAATGCTGGTGTTGACTGCAGTCATGTAGTTACAACTCTTATACCACAGTCATGTAGTTACGCGGGAGGGATCTGCTGCCGTACCATTAACAAGTACAATTTGCTACAGCTATGTTTGCTACCAGTGAAACTGACAGCACACAGAATGTCTGTTTTCTACAGTCGGCCGTGGAAGGCCTATACCACGGACACCAGCAAAGATGTCAAGTTAAAACCGTCTTTGTGTATTCTTAAAATGTCACTTAAAAAGGGGGCGGAGGAGGCGAAAGAAGAAGGGGTTTAAAGCGAGAGGATCCACTTCATTCACCGGATTTTATCCTATATAACTCAGCATCTTTCAACAGGGCGGCCTGTCCGATTGCGTTGCACAAAGCACCAGCTCCGTAGCTCCAGCGACACTCCTCGGGTGTCTCCGAGAAAACTGCACTCCTAAACCCAATGACGGAATCCGGACTCGAACCCAGAACCTTTTAAGCGCGAGGCAGACGCCTTAACCACTTCGGCACGAAGACCCCGGGGGGAAAAAAACAATGTCGTCCAGAATCTCCTGCTTCGGGTTTAACTAAGATATTCTCCATCACAACAGCATAACAGCACGCCGGTTGGGGGGGGGGGGGGGGGAGAGAAGAGAAATTAAGATTATTTCAAGATCGCGTTAATATAAGAACCGATAACTTGATATTGTTTTTCCCTGAATACTTTACGGTTCTGTACTTCTCGCCCTTCTGAAATTCGTTTTATAACGTTAGTAGACCCGCAAATCACGTTTTATGTAGACGTCTATACTTGTTCTAGTATGTGTTATTAAATTTAGCTTCCATTTTTACGTATACTATGTAGGGGCGGGGAGGGGGATTTATAGGGAGGAAATACGAAAAGGGGGGAGGTGACGTTCTGAAAATATGGTGAAGGGGTGCATGGGCCAAAAAAGGTTGAGAACCACTGGCTTAATTATTACAGAATCCGGTGACCCGCTCCCAAATTGGCGCATCCCACGAAAAGTGTTTTACCGCTGAAAGACGGCCTTGGTAAAATTATAGGTACAGCTAAGCGAAGATCTTCAAACAGAGCTAAGTACATATAACTGTCTTCCTCAGTTCTCCGGAATGCACAACTCCCATTTGTAAAAGAACAAAAGTGCTAGCCTCATGGTTTTACACTAATCTGCATTGGCTGGGTGTTGTAGTCGCTATCACGCCGGGCGCCTATACTTCCCATGTAAGTTCCTGGTGCCCAGTTTAGGCTGGGTCGACCTGGGAGCCCAAGTCAATGGGGGAGGAGTGAAGGGAGAAGAGAAACCCCACCGTGCTGGGATTCGAATACATAACCACGGGGCCAGTAGGCAAGCGTGCTAGGCAAATTTGCGCGTTTCCTTATACTAGTATGCCTTGGCTGAACAATCTATAGTCAGCGTGTCTGGGAATGTACAGAAGACGTTAGACATTGGCATGCGATAAACTTTATGCTGCTGGCAGAACAGTGAGCCTATGCCAAAAACAACATTTCTGCTCCTGCCTTTCAGGACAAGGCCGCTTTGTTTAAAACACAAGCAGCGCCAGTAAAACTGCATTGGTACCTGTATTCAATGTCGCGGGGTCATATGGGCGCTACTGACAGAACAGGCATGTTAAAAACGAGCTAGTAATAAGAATGTGTACCCTTAAAATGATACCAACAACGGAATGGGAATGAGGATAGCCAACAGTCTGGAGGATTCAATGAACTGTGTGGTACGAAAACAGGATTGGTGGGGAAGGGGGAGTTGGAAGGGTGAGGCAGAGAGAAACTACTCAAAGTAACCCCAGAGCTCATTTTAATTGACGATGAAATCTATAGCTACCATTGACATTGTCTCTCTATATATATGACTGTCTCTCTATACATTTATCTGTCTCTCTATACATCTATCAGTCTCTATATGTCTCTCTATATCTATGTATCTCTCTATATCTCTCAACCCACCCATCCATCCATCCATCGATCTACCTACCAACCTATACATCCATCTATATACACTCATATACATATATAACGCCAGCGTGTCTGTGTGGTGTGTTTGTGTGTAACTAAATAAGGCAATCATAGAAGAAACGACGAAACATTCCATCTCTGTTCCTGGATGTCCGTGAAGAAACTCAAGACAACCTTGGCCGCCCAAAATGAGAAAATGTCACCAAGTTTCTAAAGCCAGTCCTACATTTAGCCCTCGTCTGCATCTGGTCACGCTGACCGCCGTGGTCAAAAAACGGTCACCAGCAAGAATTCCACACAGACACGCCCCTAGAGGAAATTACGTCTGGACAAGACAGCCATTGCCGGGGTAAGTGTGTGGGGTGGGGAGAAAGTTGACATCTTGTTCTGAGATGGACGTATTGCTCAGACCAGATGCCTCGGTGCCTGGACAGTCGACCTGTGTAGGCAAAGGTTCGTTCGTTCTTTTTCCTAATACCCCTTTCAGCCTTCGATTTGTCGACTTGGCTATAATTGGGGTCTCTATGGTGTAGCTTGTAGTTGTCTTTCGTAGATTGGGCTGCTTGTTGTCAGCTTCCCGGCTAGGCAACGGTGGACACACGGCGGTTAAATAACTGAAGAGAAGACCACCCAGATGTGGCCTGTGCATGACCTTGGCAAAACTGCAGTTATTCCAAGTCTTCGTCTACGTGATAAACTGATTAAATCGTACACTAAAGAACATCAACCACAACATACATGATATGAGACGCATGTGTACAGATAGAGCCACTGAAATGTAAATGACTGAAATAAGTGATGGTACACGTAAGTAAATGACTCCTTTACACGCCCTAGGAGCACTGGGGATATGGTGACAGACTCATATTTTTACAGACCATACGGCCATTGGTAGGTGATGTAGTCAGTTATCAAGCCGGCTGTCTTTACTTCTCAAGATATAACGTGGTACTCATTTTAGGCAAAACCAGTTGTATGTGTGTGTCAGAGAGAAAGAGGTGGGGGGGGGGGGGGGTGTCTACGACCACATGTATCAATCATACAAGGATAGGAACAAGTTGCAATCATTAATGAACAACAGAATATACCCATAGTTGTTTTCTGAATGTGATAACATCATAGCTGGCTTCCACACAGTGTGTGCGGGGGGGGGGGGGGGGAAGAAAGAGTGAGTCAAACATAGTTGGTGCTAATACAATCGTAACAACAACCCACACACACACATATATACACACACATTTTCTTACAAAACGATATTCGTGTAATCATTTCCCTCAACCAAAGTCACAGACGACGAAAGCACACAAGGATGGGAAACAAAAGAAAACAGAGATTCGGGGAAGGAGAGAAGAAAAGAAGAAGATAACCAGTGAGGGAAAGCAGAAAATAGAGAAAGACGGAGAAAGAAAAGAAGACGTAGAGAAGAAAGGGGTTGAAGTAAACAGGGAATAGAGAGGGAGAAAGCGAGAGAAAGTATAACTGGTGAAGAGACAAGTAATGAAGAGAATGAAAGGTTGAATGCAAAGTGGTGGGGATAAATGTAACCAGTGACACGAACACTTTAGTAGAAATCTGATGGAATTCCAGTGAAAGATCTGATAACCAAGCGAGACAACAGGGAGCTTCATCAAAGAATTTGATATGAAAGGGAGGACTCTGAATGGCCAGGGTCTTCAAATAACTGGACACTTGAATAGTGGTGGACACTTGGGCTTTCAAAGTGCTTGCTGACCCGCGATTCAACTGGTGCCTTGGATGAGATGAACATCTCTTTCCAAGGAGTGTCCGAAGCCAGGTGGTCCCAAGGGCAGCACGTTTGACTGAGCCGTTATTGTTTGCTTTAGTGTCTTCCCATTATCGTGTATCCTTGAACCTTTTCGCGTGTCTATTTCCCAACGATGTCCCACTGAGTTTTATCTAAATTACCTTGCCCACGTGCACCTGACTATCTAAATTATTTATCTCCTGTACTATGCACTTCCATATGCTGACGACACGGTATTATTATCAATGACACGAACATAAATTGAGAAACTAGGTAAGTCAGTGCTAGACAGAACTAAGTAAACACACTTAAATTTCAATGCAAAAAAAAAAAAAAAAAAATTTATGCCAACCGATTACACAAAATATGGACACAAATATATTTATCATCATCCAGTGCCTTGGCTGGCGAGGGCATTCCTCTCCACAAATTGCGAACTCCGACAGCATGAATCGATTCGGGTGTTGACTCCCTTCCGTGCCATGACACAACACTGAATCTTCTCACGCAGTCGTCCTCTATCTCTCTTTCCGCAAATCTTTCCGGTTGTTTAAGACATGTTACAGTTATTGTCTTCTCATAACGTAGGCAAAAAATGATGACTGCTTCTTTCTGACGTTTGTGATAAGTTGTCTTTGCGATTCGGTTTCCATTAAAATGTCCAGATTGCTCATTTTGACTGTCCAATTAATTTTCAGCATTCTTCTATAAAACCACATCACCAAGGCTTCCAAGGATTTTGTTGTTGTTGTTGCCTGTTTGTTATTTGTCTAGGATTCGCAGCGGTACGTAAAAATTGGTTCTATGTAATATACAAGATCTCTTTTTCTAACTTACAAGGACAATGACTTATTGCACAAAATGTTCATTTTTCATCAACGGAGAAAAATTACAGAAAGCGAGTAGCTGATTATATTTAACAAACCCGTTTAGAATTCCTCTGTAGCATGAGAACAGAGAACCGTTTTACTTTTACAAGTCTTTATAGGCCTTTTGTCCACCCCCTTTAGTCTTGTCTAGCATAATTACAGAAAGCCCCCTTTAGTCTTGTCTAGCATAATTACAGAAAGCCCCCTTTAGTCTTGTCTAGCATAATTACAGAAA
Organism: Cepaea hortensis; assembly: GCA_963921405.1. NCBI lineage: Eukaryota > Metazoa > Mollusca > Gastropoda > Stylommatophora > Helicidae > Cepaea > Cepaea hortensis. The sequence continues at coordinate 28,727,623 of OY992877.1, read as the reverse complement.
GCCCCCTTTAGTCTTGTCTAGCATAATTACAGAAAGCTTATCTTAGGTGCCAATTCTGGAGATTTTCCTACGTGATTTTTCTCCGCATCGCATAACATTTTGTTTTATATAGTAAAGAATTCTTTCATCTTGGTTGGCTGAGCTATCTCTCTGCAGTTTCTTTAGACTTGTTCATGGTTAACTGAATTTAGCAGGTAAAGTTTTCTACGCATGTGGAAACCAGCCCCACGCCAACCCTCTTTAATCACCTCTTACGGCATAGTAGGTTCTAGTTAACGATAATAAGCTTTAGGGGTGATGATGTCTATACCACCTTACGCCTTCCCACAAACGAGATGACTTCAAAAATAAATTTTAAAACTAAATAAAAAAGCATTGCTAGCGGTTGGAAATATAAAGATTTAGAACAAGTACAAAGTAAAGCCATTAGCTCCCATTCTCCCTGCCATTCTAGGGAAGGAATGCTGAATATGTTCTTATCACACACCTGGCTTTTTATTTAAAACTTTCTGGTTGACGTTAAAATCGAACGGGAGGCTTATCGCAGACGGCCTGCCTGCTGCTTTCATTCACCTCCCTGCTCCTCGCCCAAACCCACAAAACAGGAGCGGTAGGAGGGTCTAATCAGGTACTATTTCACTGGAAAATGCCGCAACCACTGTTCCCACGGTAACGACAAAGCCCCGAGCTTCTACTCAAATATTTCCCCAGCCTGCGTCTGACAGCAACTCGTCCTTTCTGTAACCTCACTTTTACAATAGCATTTTCAGAGAATGGGTTTCCTTAACTTAAAGGTTCACTGCCAAAGGATTAGACACAAACTTGACTTGAAGAAGAGGAGGATAACGAAGAAGAGGAGGAGGCAGAAGAAGAGGAGAAAAAATATGACGAAGAAGAAAGATTTCTATTGTTACGTTTCAAGTATCATTTATATGGTCCCTCAAAAGACGAAACCATGCCGTACAATGAGAAATATGTAGAAAATAATGAGTAACGAGTAGGCAAGGGATGTATTTCATACTGCTCACACAGCAAACAATCTAACAGTCTTAGTTACTTAGTATACAGTCATATTTACTGTGGCTGATTGGCGAACAAATCTTCTGGAAGACTTAAATAAAATTAGTGGAAGTGAGGTAAAGCTAAGGAAATGTAAACAATACAAAAGAAGAGTAATCTGGGACTCAGATTACATGTGCGGAGTGACATAGGACGCAACCAGGTCAAGATTCAGCACCGAGCATTCAGACTGGCTGGATAACTCCCAGGTTGGTACTGTTTCCTGTGGAGGATTCGGGTATTTCATTCTCAACAAACTCCCAATCAATGTCCCAAGGGGAACATTGACCTAGATAGGGGCAGTCTTGAGTGGTATGCAAAGACCGGGTCAGACACTAGCAACCACAACTCTCCAATCATCTGTGTCATCTGGTATTTTAATGACGTTAATCATGCTTATATTATGCTCTTACTTATGTTGCATTACTTTGTGTTATTTTATATTGTTTATATTATGTTCGGATGTCAGCATGGCCGAATGGCTAAGATCGCTCGTTCTTAACCACCTGGTGTGCTGTTGCGAGGGTAGCGGGTTCAACCCTTACACCGGTCAGATGGGCTAAACTGTTGACTTCTCCTTGATTTGGGGACGTAAATTACACTCAGAAGTCAGGAGTGAGTTCGCCTGATGGCGAGAGACACTAGTAATAGAGAAAGTTAATCCAAACGCAAAAAAAAAAACCAGTCCATTACACTAGAAGTAATAGTACGTGTTTAGTATCGACTTCGCTTGATTTGAAAGCGAGCGAGCGAACGCCAAAAAATTTTTGTTTTATGTCCTAGCTGTTTAAGCTGCCCTCATCTTTCCCTGTCTTACTTTCTTTCTCTTGCCTAATATTCTCCATATAAAGAACCTCTTTTGTTGATACAGCCCATACATTTCATGACCTTTTCTTGTTTGGTGCGTATTCTAAGAACACCTGCAGCAGTCATTGCTTCAGGGTTTGTCTTATATTCCTGTGACCTAGATGTTTATCATAGTCGAAAGATGACAGACTTCCATTATGTAAAAAAATAAAAAGAAAGATGTGTCAGTCTAATCAGTCATGTGTCCTTTGATGTTTTATTTAAGAGAAGCGCTGCCGCTACACCCCAGGTTAAAGGAATAAATCAGTACTGTTATCCAACTAATGTACATGTTTTCGAATGTGAAGGAATTTGAATAAACACCAGGGTTAACAAAACAATATAAACAACCTGAATAGCTATTGTTTAAGCAATTCAGCGGAAATAGTATAGATGCTAAATAACATACACCGGAAAGCAATATATTATCAGTATACAGAGATAAACACAAGTATTCGCCGTTATAGACAGTGAACAAGGAATATTTCTAAAGACTCGTAAGAACCATAGAAACCTATGAGGACATCTCTCTCTCTCTCTCTCTCTCTCTCTCTCTCCTCTCTCTCTCTCTCTCACACACACACACAGAGGGGGAGAGAGGGGGGGGGGAGAGAGAGAGAGAGCTGTGCCAGGAGAGTACATGTGTGCATTTATAAGCTCCGACACGACGGCCTCAGTGGTCCCGAAATAACGGACTAAGTTGTCAGACGATGGGTGGGGCTGAAATTCGTCAACGATGAAGCCAAATTTACAATCTGGATAATTATGTATGATCTCTGATTTATCGGCGTATAAGCTACCTTGTCAACACCACCCTGTGTGGGTCTGTCTACCTGTATCTTTGTTTTGCGTTCCACGCGTCCGTGTGTTCAGTGTTGTTACACATGTGTGTAAGATTGGCTGCATCTAGACAGATTCCATCTTATTTCTCCGTCGTTCCTCTTTCGGGTGGAAGGCGTCGCACCTTGTCATACACCTCAGAGATAACTGTCCTCAACTTCTATATGTATTTATGCAAGGTTTACTTCTTATGCCGGCTCAAACATTGGTGTACACAAGGTGGAAGGCGTCACAACTTGTCATACACCTCAGAGATAACTGTCCTCAACTTCTATATGTGTTTATGCAAGGTTTACTTCTTATGCCGGCTCTGCAGCGAAGAAGTTACGAGCCCAATTCGTAATACCGCACACCGCGTTTGAAACAGCCGCGGGCGATTTGAAAACGGACATTGATTTTCATATAATAACATGAATGCCAGTCGTTCAGAAAGCAATGGCAAACTACTGAATGTAAACTTGCCAAGAGATCAGAAACAGCCACAATATGCAGGGGTTGACTGCGATGTCACGTAAAGAATATGCAACTAACTTTATGTTTGTTACTTCTTATCGACAGATTCCATTCAAGGTAACAGGCTTCATCTACCCGTGGGTAAGCTTTTTTTCTAACAATTTTGCCAGGGTGGCTGAATTGTTGTCTGCTCTTTGCGATGTCCAAACCCAATGGGAGTTCTAATTTCCACACAGGACTCCCTGTTTTTCACCCTCATCGGAGAGGGCTGGGTATCCGATCTCTCTATCAGGGGAGGTGTGATACCATTAGAAATCACTGGTTCTTGTAAACATTCCTAGCCCTCCCTATGCAGGAATTCTTCTTCTTCTTCTTCTTCTTCTTCTTCTTCTTCTTCTTCTTCTGCTGCGTTCGTCCGGAGTTTTTTTTTTTTTTTTTTTCGGACGTGGTTGCGTTGTGCCTGTTTACAGCAGAGCTGCGTTTTTGCGCCGTTAGACCAACACATCCGATTTCTGCAGGAATTTGTTGACCGGGTTAACCTTCCCGGGCGCAGGAATTCGAAACAGCAACTTCTGAGCTTGCTGACACCGTAACCTCTCCACCATGCATCCACACCCGTCTCTTAAACTCTCTTCCTCCTGGAGTTTTCAATATTTCTCTGGTGTTTCATGACGCTTGATACCTACTTCTCTTTCCCACCCCAACCTCTCTCTTGCGGGCTATTATCAGGGAAGTGAATAAATCGGCATGACACATTCTGACGTCATCGTATTTCACGTGGAGATGACGAATGTCCTTCCCATATCTTTCCCAACTCAGAACAAAGATAGATTTCAGGAGTCGGTTGGTATTAGCGATGTCGTGACAGCTTCCAAGTGGTCTTCCTTCATACACTGACAGTAAAAACGTGCACTGTCATCGCTATCTAAACAATTACCAAACATTGGTGTACACAAGGAAATGAAAAGATCGCCAATATGAAAGCAGGCATGTCGCTTTTGTTGTACGTGTATTTTAGAAGCCTGAGGCCTCACGGATATCCGCCGTGCGATTTAGCGGGAAATGTGGCCCGAACGTGCTGCCGCCAATGTTGAATCAAGTCTGTGGAATGCGGTCACACCGGGTCCAGAGTCCAGACACCGAGCAGGCAGTTGCTGAGAATGGCGACAGGAATGCCGAGATAGCCATGCGTGTTTTGGGCACAACGACTGTGTCTGCACTTTATATCTGGGGCAACTTTCCTTTTCTCTTAACGGGAGCATAGACCCGGAATGTCCTTCTCATGACGTAGAAGGCAGAAGTTTAATGATGGCATATAGAAAATGTATACAAGTTAAGACTATGCTGACAATATGAGTCATGTATTTAAAATAACTGTGATTGGTGTTTGGGAGACCTCTAGGTACTGCGGTCTTCTCTTTAACATCCCCGCCTGTGTACATCGACTTATCGCACCAGTTCTGTGTTGATTAATCAAACGGCATGTGCCCTCGACAAAATGTTTGGCAGTCCCCCGCCATAGCTGACAATCAAGTTAAACAGTATTACGAACCTATGGCTCTACAACAGTACAACAGAACCTAATGCTCAACACCAGTACAACAGAACCTAATGCTCACCACCAGTACAACAGAACCTAATGCTCAACACCAGTACAACAGAACCTAATGCTCAACACCAGTAAAACAGTACCTAGGGCGTAACACCAGCAAACAAATTAAAGTAAAATGTTTGAGAACATGCATCTTTCCCGTGGCAACATACCGGATGTGAGTTGTGGACCATTTCGCATATATACCAAGAAAGAAAAGAAAATGGGGGATTTTGAACTTATGCTACAGAAAGGGGGGGGGGTCCAGAAGAGGGGAGAGAGAGAGAGAGGGGGGGGGGAGAGAAAACATACTGACTTTCAACAAGATTGATCGATTGATTGATCTAGGAACCAACATCACAGCATTCAGCAGCAATCTGATTATATGTCCGTCTCGCCTTTCCTCTGAGCGTCGAGCGTCGGCCAGATCCCCTCGTCACTCCTCGCTGCCTCATTCTTGCCAGACCATGATGATCCATTTGCTCCTCCGAGGTGTACACGTGCTCCCACAAGGCCGCATCCACGTCTGCCTGTCATGCATCAAAACTCCACCATGTTTTGCAGAGCCAGCCAATCTGTCCGGCTGTTCATTCCCCAGCACACCGGCATGCCCCGGAGAAAAGATCCAGGCGATGTTTACCACCCGTGACCTCCGAAGCGAAGCAAGCCACTCTGCACGAAGCTTGCCTGTCCTCACCTTCCTCAGCATGCTTTCCGGGTCAGTTACAATCACGATACTTTCAACAAGATCTGAACATCCAAGAAAACTGACAGTATCATGACTCTGAAACAGAAACTTTTACCATATTAAACGCCGGTCGCTTGGAAAGAACAGCAATGGAAGGCAAGTTTCCTGGAAGATTAGGCAGGGTTCGGTTAGCACAGAGATGGCTAACAGGATACTGCAGACATCTTGGCTACGAAAATGTATCAGGCAGTGAACCGAGAACCTTTTCAGCTGGCCGTGATGAGGACGTTCTGCAACCGAACTGCTAGATACAATAGCTACTAGGGCAGCTGGTGACTGCCTTCCTACCACAATGTCCCAGTCATGAAAGTCAGTGCAGTGCTACTTGCCAATCTGCCGTTCTTGTGGCAGCATACAGTACTGCCAGGACAGAATATTGGTTATATAGGAAGACGTATCACACACAGCGCTGTAACTGTATGATTAACATACACACACACACAGAGATGGGATTGGGGGAGGGAGCCGATGATACACACATCCTCGTGACGTCATAGTTGTCTCCAAATATGAAATCTCCTAGCATCTGTTGCCTTCTACGCTCGGTTGTATTATCTGACATGCTGCTGTTGCGAAAACAAAACTAATTATCTTTCTCTGTCTCCCCCACCTCCTGCTAAGTATGTCAACGGATCTCGCATTATATATTTACCCCCCCCCCCCCCGGGAGAATTATTAGGGTTCGGGGGGGGGGGGGAATTAAGATTATTTCAAGATCGCTTTAATACAAGAACCGATTACTTGATATTATTTTTCCCTTCATACTGTACGTCTCACCCTTCTAAAATCCAATTTATAAAGTACTAGCTGACCCGGCCCGGCTTCACCCAATTTGGCACGGGCCAAATTTTTAGGTAGGAAACTTCGAACGGGGGGGTGGGGGGGTGGGGAGAGAGAATGACGTTCTGAAAATATGGTGAAGGGGGGCACGGGCCAAAAAACGTTTAGAACCACTGCCCTAGTGGGTTATCGGCGGCGAGGCTGACGACCCCCTTCTACCACTGTAGCCCTGGCCAGAGAGCATTTACTGTGACAACTCCAAGGGTGTCTACAACACCAGCAGAATATGCCCGACGCACTGGAAGAGATGATTATCATCAAAGTGTACCATGTCGATAAGGGTGTGGGCGGTCATAGTATGCCGCCATCTCGCCAGTCTGTGTTCATGTTCGGATTATGCAATGAGGCCAAGCCATCAAGGTGTCTACCTCTTTGTTTTCCGCTTGCATTGGAAAATAACCATAACTGAAGGTAACGCAGGGAATCTGTCTGTCCCCCCCCCCCCCCACCCATAAGAAACAAGACAAAATGTGGTAACAATTTCTACCATCTACGCAAGCATGTATTATTTCCAGGCGTGTTGTCGTGGAAATAAGACTAATCATGCTTGCTGGCTAAATATACCAACTATCCCGCATTATAGAAATGGCAGCTATAAGCAGCGCTGTGACGTCGCTAGGTATGCGTACTTTGGTGGATTTCGTCCAGCGATCCTACAAAACAAAGACCATTCTATTTATTGACCCTGGCGTTGCACGAGCGGAAACTGACAGTGCTCATCTTTCGGCTCTCGGTGAGGAGAAAAATACTGTATTTTAAAAACTTCACAACACATTCTCATTGTTTGCTAGTGACGCCGATGACAATGCCAACGGGGATCGGCGTAATCAGTCGTTGTGCCGAGAGAATACAAAGAGGGGAAACCAAGGCGTCGATACATCGACTTCATGGGGATCAGAATCCTGCGTTTGGGGAGGAAGGATGTCAAAGACATGCAGGCATGGTTAGGGCAGTTGGTTGATTGGTGAAAATCCTTTAAGACGCGAGTTGTAACTCTTAAATCCGCTGCATTAGCGCGCATGTCGTTTGAGTAATGACGAGGACTTGCATCTATAGGGGCGAAGTTGGTGCAGAGGACCCCTCCCTCCCTCCGATATTAAAGTACCGTATTCACGGGAACTGTGTTGCAGAGCTATCCTTTCCCTTCCCCCTTCTAGCTAAGACACCAACGGGGTGTCCAATAACTGGTACTGGAACTTCCTTCATATCAGCGGAGAGGCCTATTAGGCCGTAACCGGATCATGATTCAGCACAGCACACATGGACAGGTTGGGATTAGGCCTTGGTTGGCAACATTTTATTGTTTGTGTGTGGGTACTAGATGCTTCATTAATTATATGCAAACTTGCGCTGCCATTTTGCCAATTAGGCCAATGGCGTGGTACTAATCTGGGAGAGGCAATGTTATTAAATTTAGTTTAGTCGACGGATCAACATCACGGCACACGGGTGTAACCCATAAGTGCTCCGCTCTACTCCTAACCCAAGCCTGAGTCCGGAGAATCTCAGCTAAGTGCACGAATACAGCAAACCTCCAGGCACTGATGGATGGAAGTGGTGTCCCTTCACGTGGAAAGCCAGTCAATTCTGAGCACACTGTATATACACGTTTGTAGCATGATGTCTTCAGACGTTCGCATCCCCAGTCCATTTACATTTCTCAATACTCAGTAGTTAACCACGTAAGCCGTCCTGATACATTATCTAAAAATAGAATCGTAGATTCTAGATCGAGAGAGGGTAGATGAATGGTGGGGACTCAATTTGATTGGGTAACCCTTGGGCTGGTAACGCTCCTTAATACATAATTAGCCCGCCAGTCGAAGCCTTGATTCCATCCCGTAAGGACGTGTTCAAGATGCAGTGGTAAAATTTGCCCAAAAGCATTCTTTAAGATGTGGTCATCTGCATTTCAGGTACCTAAATCATTTAATATGTTATGTGTAAACCTGATGAAGTGAGAGAGAGAGACGAATGGCTGAGTATTTTCTTGAGAAAATGTAAAAAGAAGACAGGACTTCGGTACAGTGACTCTAAAACTGCCGCTCAAAACCTGTCATGTCTACCACAGTGAAACATTCTTACCATGTCTATTGTCTGTCTGATTTGATGATTTGCATATACTTATGACTGTAAACCACGCTCAATGCATATTGCAAAACCTTTGTGCGCTCTGAACATTCGTTGAGTGCCTATCATGACCATTCTTAACCAAACTGTACATCGCTCTTGAGAGTTACCTTTGGCAGTTATGTTTCAGAATGTGTGATGCTATGTACTGCATGTAATTTCTCCCTTATAATGGCTGAGAATGTTTGAGTGAATGAGATGGTAATTATATAATTAACTTCTCATATTTGTAAAAGTAAAGACACTTATTAAATCCATGTTTGCAGGACTGCATTGCACTGTAGAAATTAACCTAGTGTCTGTCAGATGAATACATGGGAAGGCTCATGCTATTTGTCAGGGAAAATTCATGTTTTCTTTCATTATGTGTATTCCACATGTGAAAGCATTTCTAGTGCATGATTTCTGCCATACAATGCCTACTTCTTGGTGCTTAATCATACTGTCTGTTCTCATGGTACACCGGTCCCTGTGATCTACTCATTGTGAGAATTTACAAGATAATTGTGTGAAGCTGCCTCTGATTAGGAGTATGTGCCTATGACTTCACGGTTTTGGGGATGAACCTGGAGAAAGGATATCACCCCAAACCCCCAAATAAAATTGCACTTCATCATCAGTGAGAGGCGGGTGTTCGAATATCACACTCCCCTTTCCCCTCCCATTCCTCTCTGAATCTGTGATAGTACTGTATAACTGTGACAATGGTTCAATAGATGTAAAACACATGTTGTGCCTTTGTTTATTAACAGAGAATGAGGAAGATGGGGGAGGCCTTTCAATTACCAGGACAACTCCAGGGAAGTCCTGAGCTCTAGCTTCAACTCCAGCTGAAAAGTCAAACTCCAAAAAGTACCACATGAACAACAAGTTGCAAATGTTCAGCCTGAATCCACTAATTCTGGCCTATACAGATGGCACTGAAGAAATAGTCTTTATGAAAAGCTAGAACAGGGATACTCTCCAATTTTGTGAAAGCTCCAGGCTATATCTTCAAGATAAATTCAAGAAGAAACCTTAAAAGGAGGGATTACCTGGTTTTCAGCATGTCACTACTGGCTAAGAGTGGACATTAAAGGTGCACTTGGAGCAGACTATATCACAGCTTATTATTAATATTGGCTGAAAGGCTAATGGAGAAGAAGTATAGAACATAGAGCAAATTCCCAAAATGGATAAGTGATAATTAGATGTGGTGATTCAGTTACATCAGAACCTGTTGTGGGAGATAGACTGGTAGAGAAGAATGATGGGGACATAATAGTTTTTAGATCTTCATCTACTGAAAAGTAAAACTAATCCCAAATTATCAACTTTGCGAACAGTCTACTCACCCTTCGGAAAGACATGTTTGTCACTTGCTTCGGACTAGTCAAAGTGGGGAATAGCCTGAACTGGAAAAACATTATGGGGAAAGCTGAAACCTGAGACATTCCCAACACCTTCATTGGTGCTAAAAGACAGTACACAGATCAGTATAGCAGTGTCTCCCTATACTTGTGCCCGGCTATAGGTTTATCATGTGTTTTCCTCATTTGACGGTTGGAAAAGTGATAGCATGATTAAAGTGTTGTGGTGTAGGATAACCTATGGTGTAGAGATGTGAAGGAGGAGGGTTTATTTAGATTGATGTTTCTGTGGGGATATTGAGTGATGTGTTTGGGTTTTCATAGATAATGTCACTATAATTTGCATATAAACTTATATTTGAGATGTAAATTGTTGGCAGAATATGAAGCCTGAGTCTTCACTTGACCTCATCAAACATTAATAAAAGATTAGTAGTCGGAGAACAGTTTTTGAGATACATGTCTCTGTGATTGTCTTGTACATTGTTGAGAAAGAAATGTCCAACTGGTGTCAAGCATCTTCATGGTGACTGTTACTCTACTGTTGTTGTTGGTTACAGATATTGTGGAAGTCCTGTGTGGTTGTTGTCAAGTATCTTCCATGATGTATGACTTGTCTAATCTGTTGGTGTGATCATTCCTTTGTGAATGTTTGTCCAACTGTTGTCAAGATCTTCTCATGTTGATGTCTTGTTCAACCAGTGTAGAATACAGTTGTTGTTGTTATGTTCACTACAATGGTACAATTGTCAATGTGATCATTTGTCCAAGTGTCTTGTGTCACTTGAAATAAGTAATGAGATCAAAAATGAGGTTGGCGATCAGAGCACAGTCAGCTGGAAGATGAGAGAACTGCTTTCATTGGTTACTGTGGCTAACTGCCAAGATCTCTCTCTCATCATCTCATCTCATCATGTTCCTCTTGTACCTTGCGGTGTCGAGGTGAAGTATAAACTTCGTGAGAGTGCCCGGTTATGGGCTTCGTATATCGACATTCCCATGGATTCTGTTATTCCCTCCGTCCAGCGTTTACGTGGTCGGCCTCTTCCTCTGTTTCCATCTGGTCTGTACGTCATTGCCTGTTGTGGCATGCTGTTGACTGGTAGCCTACTTGCATGGCCAAACCATTTGACTTGCTGCTTTCTAATAAAATCTAGAGCAGCTTTAACCCCCACTTTAGTCCTGATTTCTTCATTTCTGATCTTATCTCTTCTTGATACGTTGAGTATTCTTCTCAGGAACCTCATTTCTGTTGTTGTGATTTTTCTTTTCTCTTTTTCTGTCATTGTCCAGGTTTGGCATTGGTAGCACAGAGTTGGTAGGAAGATTGTGTTGTAAAGTGCTTTCTTAGTAGTTATTGATACATGTTTGTTCTTTAGTATTGGTGCCATTTGTCCAATGAGTTGATTTGCCTTATTGCACCTATTTTCGATCTCGTCTTCTGATCTGCCATTTGATGATATTATACTTCCTAGGTACTTGAAGCTCTTTACTTGTTTCAAGGGATGTTCGTTTAGGTGAATTGTTGCTGTTTGTTCTTCTTTAGTTATAGTCATTACCTCTGTTTTGCTTGTGCTAATTTTCATGTTATGTTCCCTACACATTTCGTTTAGACTATTCATGTGGTCTTGTAATTCAGCTTCTGATTTTGCTATTAGTGCTTGGTCGTCCGCAAACAGGAGTTCTCTAATGGTTAGATTTGCAGATGGTTCTTCTTCTGTGTTCTCGTCATGCGGTATTCTTGCTGTCTCTGCTTGGCTGGTTTCTTTACATATGTTGTCTATATATGTTATGAACAAGAGAGGGGACAGGACACAACCTTGTCGTACTCCAGATCTCTCTCTATATATATATATATGGCCTAGAAGGGAAATCATCTATAAATAATTCTGTGTAGAACTTAACTTGTGTCTAATTTCTCACAGTGGGGGTACTCGATGAGCCAAAATACTGAATGGTTTCTCTACAAGGGTTATGCGAGAATAAATATCAATACCTGTAGACAACACTTGCTGTTACTAACCTGTATCTTTTATAGAGAGATATACTTTATAGAACTTCACTCATTAGAACTTCTGTAATTCTCTATAAACCCACAAAAAAAACCTCACAACGTTCTTATGTTTTAGTGTAAACAAGGTTTTTTAATTCAATGCGCCGTGGCAGTCGTGGTGTTGTAGTGGCTAGACCATTGTTGTCGGCCAGGTGCTCTCGGGTTTGATCCGCATCGTGGCGGATTCGAGTTTTTAAAAATGTACCTGGGCTCTCAGCTAGTTTTTAGACCTAGTCTAAAATGATACCCGGGCTCTCAGCTAGTTTTTAGACCTAGTCTAAGATGATACCTGGGCTCTCAGCTAGTTTTTAGACCTAGTCTAAAATGATACCCGGGCTCTCAGCTAGTCTTTAGACCTAGTCTAAAATGGTACTGGGAAATATCTTGGGAAGTAAAGGCGACCAGTGTGGTACTGTCTTTATCAGCCACCCAGTGGAGGTTGGCCTTTACAGACATGGCTCTAGCACCATATACCCAGGGCTTGTAAAAGGGCCCTCTACTTGTATTCATTACTATACAACCCAGGAGACAACCACTGCCTGTGACTACCAGCAACACGATGTGTGGAAAGTCGGGAGATCTAACCCGATGCGGTTGGGCAATGCAGAAAAATACAGAGTATTATATACAGAAGGCGGTGGACATACGAAGACAAAGAAATGAGGGTGGGGATCAAACGGGATCTTAAATTCTTTATGAGCAACAAAACAGCGTAGAACTAATACAATTCTGTGGAGAGAGGATGATCATTGTTCTTGACATGATTCATGTGAGGAGGGCAGCGTTAAGGGAAGACAGCATAAGTCAAAGAAAACATGTTGTTGGGAATTTACTCGCTGTGAACTCAAGCGTAGTACAAACACGTGCTACTACTTCTAGTGCATTGGACTGATTTTCGCGTGTGGATTAGCTTTCCCTATTACCAGTGTCCCTCGCCATCAGACAAACCGAACCCACTCCGACTTCAGAGGTTAACATCTTTTAAAAAAAACATTGCATGTCCTTTGCAAGCCACGCCTAGGTTGATTTTCTTGGAAATTTTACGTTCAGTGGCTTGACATTGCTTTCTGCATGAGGAATCAACGTTTAGGCTCAAGTGACCGGTGTAGAGGGTGAACGCCTTAACCCAACAGCAGTGCACCGGAAGTTTAATAGTTAGAGCGCTCTTATCTTTTCGGACACCTGGACTACTTTACTGGTACAAATACTGATAAACTAGATACTGGACTACTTTACTGGTACAAATACTGATAAACTAGATTCTCTCTCTCTCTCTCTCTCTCTCTCTCTCTCTCTCTCTCTCTCTCTCTCTCTTAACTTTACTCCGCCGTCAAAAACAATGCAGACAACGTAAGCACTCCCCTGCTCATGGCTCACGCGTGTAATCTCCATCAGGCTTGAGGAAGTCGGCAAGCCAATCTCAAAGCAGCACAATATCCTACAGGGGGTCTGATGCCCAGGGCTAATGGAAAGCCTCATATCTTTCCGTTTCGCCACAGATTCCTTCCCCGGCGTCTCCCACTCGTGAGATAAGAAATCATCAATGTTTGAAGGAATGACACAAAAATTAAGGAAGATGAAGGAGACAACACTCAAGCTGAGAACTAAATTGTCAGGCGTGGAGGAAGTGGGGAAGGCAAGGTTCTAGTGAGAAAGCCTGAATGTGCACACGCCTGCCCCGATCAACCGTTTCCCGCCCTCCCAAGAACAACACCTGTTTACACGGGCACAAAACAAGAACCAGCACCAGACCTCCACAATTAAAGCTGACACCTAACACCACAGCAATTACCCTATTATGTCAGAGAACACTTCTAGCACAGCGCCCTATGATTAGCACGCAAACATCATCTGCGCCTTCTCCCCCTCAGCACAGTGGGTAAACACGGGCAGTGGCATTATGATATTAATGAGCAATCTTACAAGTGTTCCTTACTTTCCCCTCATTTCTGTACCACCAATTACCAGTTCTTGACAACCACGTCAACGCAAAATAGTTGTTTTATAAAACATCATGTTCAATTCTCCTCTTCTGCCTCCTCTATCCATCCTCTTCTGCCTCCTCCATCCATCCTCCTCCTCCTCGCTGCAATGTTAGTGTGTTAAATTTTGCAACTGTGATTTCCAGGCCCACCATTAGTGCCAATTTTTTTTTTTTAAAGGAGAAACCGACAGTTAATGTGTAACGTGTGTTTGTAATTGTCAAGTAGGAAAGCTAGGTTAGAAATAAGTACTATTTGCAACCACTTCTCCGAGACCTGCTAATTGGGAAGACATTTTCAAATACTCTCAAAACTATCACTGATGTTGCCGTTGTCAGCTATAACCACGAACACCGCATTTTGTGTTGAATCTATGAGGGACATGTACAGTTTCCTGTAATGTATGTTTCAAGTTTGCAGGGAAACTAACCATGATAGCGCAGTGGCTTGTGCAATCGGTTCAAATCTCCATCGAGGTGGGGATTATTATAAGACCCACAATGCTCGGGGATAGATATCTCATAAAACTAGATGGCAGAAGCATTTTAAGGAACTGAAAGGCGGTGGGCGTAATAATGGCTACGTCACTGATCAAGTCTAAGCCGACCAGGTCGTGGTGGTTCGACAGGTGTATGTTCAAAGCTGACACCACCCCCCCCCCCCCCCAACAAAAAAAAAAAAACCACTTCATGGTTTTCCATGATTGGTGCTCTGCTTGGAACATGCTGCTCCCCCTCTGCTGTGTGTCCACCGTGACGAGGTAGAGGGGCTTGTGCGTCCCAATGACCCCAAGAGCTATGCCGACGGTAGCACAGCTACTGGTAGGGCCACCCATGTCGGACAGGTCAAGGGAGAGGGACCAGACGAAGAGACACACAAACCTGCTGCCTTGTAGGTAGACTGGGGACAGTCAAAGGCTAGGGAAAGCACCCCAAATACATGCTTGTCGAAATCGGATGTACTGAGCCACAGGCTTGACAAAGCAGTGCAACGTGAAACCTGCTGCCTTGTAGGTAGACTGGGGACAGTCAAAGGCTAGGGAAAGCATCCCGAATAAATGCTTGTCGAAATCGGATGTACTGAGCCACAGGCTTGACAAAGCAGTGCAACGTAACTTAATTCATGATGTCACAAATCAAAATTAATCGATATGGTGCTAATCCCGTGAAGTCCCATCAGGCGGTGATAGTGCCGGGCCCCCTGCCTCGAGGGGGTCCACCCATGACTACTGGTGGTCACCTTCCCCTGTGCTGTGGAGTCAAGGCACAGAGGAGTAGGTTAAGAGCTATTGACCAAATACCCCGGACACTCAACATACTACAGTGGAATGCCGAAGGAGTTTACAAGAAGAAAGACTCCCTAACACAGCGTCTGCATAAAGATAGAATAGATGTGGCATGCATTCAAGAGACACACCTCAACGCCAATCACAAATTCTCAGTCAGAGGATATCAGGCCACACGTTTCGACCGCGAAGGACACAAAGGAGGAGTTCTAATACTTACACGAAATACAATACCTTGCAGCGAAGTATCTGTGATCTCTGACAACCAAACGGAAATTATAGGTGTTGATATAATGATAAAGGACGTCAAAATAAGAATCTACAATCTGTATAGCCCAGCAGATAAGGACCTTACACTCTCAAACATGAAAATAACTGACACAAACTGCATTATTGTCGGAGACTTTAATAGCCGTTCAGAAAGATGGGGATACCCAGATACTGACAAAAGAGGAGATGAATTGGAGGACTGGGAAATAGACTCAAATCTCCATCTACTCAACAAAGCGGATGACACACCGAGCTTCTACTCCAGAAGATGGCTTACCACTTCTACTCCAGAATTAGCTTTCTGCACAGGAGACATCCTCCACAAAATCGATCGCCATGTGCTGGACCAATTAGCAGGTAGTGACCACAGACCAATCAAGCTTGAAATGAATATGGAGTATGTTCCACAGGAGCAAAAGCCCTTGCCCCGCTGGAATTACAAACGAGCAGATTGGGACAGATTTGCCATACTAACAGACAAATATTGTGAAAACATAAATACACGATATGGCAACATAAAGCAAATGGTGGAAAGTCTAAACAGAGCGATAATACAGGCAGCCACTGAGTCCATTCCAAGAGGAGCGAGGAAAAATTACAAACCATACTGGACTGAAGAACTACAAAGTTTGGAGGACAAAGTTGAAGATGCCAGGAAGACAGCAGAGAGAGAACAAACAATTGAAGCAAACATCTCTCTCAAAGCCATCTCAGCAAAATATAAAAGAACAGTAAATCAAACAACAAGAGATTGTTGGAGGGAAAAAACAGAAAACCTGAATTTTGACAGGGATGGAAACAAACTATGGAAACTAGTGAAAGCCATGAACAATGAAGGACCTAGAAACAAACAAATAACAATTAAACAAGGAAATGCCTTGCTTGCAGGCAAAAAGGCTGCAAATGCACTAATGGAACACTATGCAAATGCAAACCACATTGATATTACAACCGAACAGAAGAAAGCAATCAAAGACAAACAGATACATCATAGAAATACAGAGACAGCGGCAGAATATATGATGGCAAATCTAACAATGGAAGAAATGGAACAGGCAATGAATACCCTAAAAAAGAAGAAATCACCAGGAAAGGATGGAATCACAAATGAAATGCTAATAGGACTAGGCACCAAGGCAAAGAAGAAACTACTAGCAGTCCTAAATAACAGCTGGAAGAGAGGAATAGTCCCACAGGCATGGAAGGAAGCTATACTAATACCAGTCCCAAAGAAAGGAAAAGACCTGGAAGAACCAAATGGCTATCGACCTATCAGTCTACTTAGCTGTGTAGGAAAATTAATGGAACGCATTATCAATGGCAGGCTAACATGGCATCTGGAAGAAAACAAACTCTTAACACCACACCAAGCAGGATTTAGAAAGTACAGATCCATTGAAGATCAAATAACCTATATAGCTCAGGAAATAGAGGATGCCTTCCAAGAGAAAAAGCACACACTAGCAGTCTGGATAGATTTAGAAAAAGCATTTGATAAAGTATGGAAGGAAGGACTGAAAGTAAAACTGCAAAAAATGCATGTTTGTGGGAAAATGTATAAATGGATCAGCCACTACCTTGAGAACAGAACTGCCAGGACAAAAGTACAAGGACAAACAAGCAAAATGATGCTGCTGGAGCAAGGTGTCCCCCAAGGAGGAGTTCTTTCACCAACATTATTCCTAGCATATATAAATGACATCACAGAAAATTTTCCAGCCAGAGTACACACATCCTCCTTTGCAGATGACCTAGCCATATGGATATCTGAAGAATATATTAGTACAGCTAACAGCAGAATACAGCAAGCCTTATTAGCGCTAGAGGACTGGTCAAAATCATGGCTAGTGAAGATAAGTGAGGAGAAAACAACATGCACAGTGTTCTCCCTCTCAAATAAAACTCAGCAACCTAAGCTGGTATTGAATGGAAAAATATTGCGCCATGAAGAAAATCCAAACTATCTAGGAGTCACCTTTGATCGTCGCCTGACATGGAAGACACAGGTTGAGAAAAATCGAACAACAGCAAGGCAGAGAATGGCAATCATGAAAAAGCTTGCTGGTACAACGTGGGGAGCAGATGAGAAAGTTCTCAAGAAGTTATATACTGGACGGGTGAGGCCAGTACTGGAATATGGCATTGCAGCTTTGGCAACAGCAGCTAAGTCAAACTTTAACAAAATAAGTAGAGTCCAAAACCAAGGAATGCGAATCATAACTGGAAGCCTGAAGACAACGCCTATTAATGAACTAGAAAAGATCACTTGTTTACAACCAATGCAGGATAGAAGAGATAGCAGAGCCCAGCAACAAGCAGAAAAATTTAGAAGATTGACAGACCACCCTATGTACAACAGATTTAATGGTTTTGGAAAGGGAAGACTGAAGCGTAGCAACTTTGTAGAAACTGCAAAACGAAGGATTAGGGCAGATCCTATACTTAACATATCAACAGTCAAGCCCATACACAATGCACACAAGTTCCCAGCTTGGAGACAGCAGCAACTGCCTGAGATGATAGAAAACATTCCTGGTATTGAGAAAAAGAACACTCAGCATGAAACCGAAAGAAGAGAAATAACCCTAAACTACATAAAAGAACATTACCCAAGCAGGAATTGGACCCATGCATATACAGATGGATCAGCCAAAAATTCAATAGAGAATGGAGGAGGAGGAATTCTCCTAAATTTAAAAAATGGAGTGAAAAAAACACATTCATTGGCAACTGGAAAATTTTCAAGTAACTTCAAAGCGGAGGTAGAGGCTTTGAAAACTGCAGCAGAAATGCTCCTGATGGAGGAAAATAAAGAGAAGCAAATAGCTATCTTCACAGATGCAAAGTCAGCTGTCTCAATACTCAAGAGCAATAACAGCACAGAACTAACTGACCTAAGAGCAGCACTCCATGGTCTATGCCAGAAATCCAAAAAAGTTGTAATACAGTGGATCCCATCACATTGCAGTATACCTGGAAATGAAGAGGCTGACAGACTGGCAAAAGAGGGCGGACGACTACCACAGCCTGACATAGACATAACCTATAATGAGGCAAAGAGGTTGATAAAAAGCACTTATAGAACCAAATGGGAATCTGAGCATCCAGGCCATCAGAAGGATGATGCATATTACAAACTCGACCGAAGAGAACAAGTAGCAATCTTCAGACTCCGCACAGGACATAACAGGCTGAAATACCACTTGTTCAATAAACTAAAGATAGGAGATACCGATGAATGTAATTGTAGAGCTGGAAAAATGACAGCAAAACATTTGCTGCAGGATTGCCCAACGTATGCAGAACAGAGAAAGATATTTTGGCCCACACCTGCTTCATTTGAGGACAAGCTCTATGGAGATATAAACAAGCTCAAGTTGACCGCAGCTTACTTTAACTACATACAAGTTGACATTTAAAGGTGCATGAAGACCCAGAGGCATGAAATGGAATATTGCTTGGATAGCAAATCCATTACGTGGAAAGTCCGAATCAAAAGCCCATTGTGTGGGCTTCATAAAAGGTGGAAAAGTGTCCTAGTGGCACGAAATGGAATATTGCTTGGATAGCAAATCCATTACATGGAAATTCCGAATCGAAAGCTCACTGTGTGGATGTCATCTGCAGACTGCATACTTCTGGTTTCCGGAAGAACAGCCTATGGTGAACGGAAGGCCCAATATACGGAAGTGAGGCTAAGCAGCCATGTGCAGGACGTGACGATTCCTTGGGTGAGCCCAGTACCAGAGTGCTATGTATCGGCTCTGCAAGTATGGAAGCCTCCTTGGATGGCGGGGAATACCCATGGTCTGCCCCTGCCTTCCCTTGAGGGCTGACCAGGATCTTTGGCCGTTCTATATGGACCAGCTGGGATGGGGGATAACACCACAACAGTGAGAGTCAAACGTCCTAAGAAACCCCCGGGAAGGTTAACCCGGTCAACAAATGCCCGCAGAAGTCGGATGTGTCGGCCTAACGGCACAAGAACGCAGCTCTGCTGTAAACAGGCACAACGCAATCACATCCGAAAAAAAACTCCGGATGAACGAAGAAGAAGAAGAAGAACATGCTGCTCTTCGTGTAAACCAATGCAGAAGTCACTAAACATTTCCCCGATCCTGGAAACAAACCAATGCAGAAGTCACTAAACAATTCCTTGATCCTGGAAACAAACCAATGCAGAAGTCACTAAACAATTCCTTGATCCTGGAAACAAACCAATGCAGAAGTCACTAAACAATTCCTTGAACCTGGAAACAAACCAATGCAGAAGTCACTAAACAATTCCCTGAACCTGGAAACAAACCAATGCAGAAGTCACTAAACCAAACCCTAATCCTGAAAACAAACCAATGCAGAAGTCACTAAACAATTCCCTGAACCTCTAAACAAACCAATGCAGAAGTCACTAAACAATTCCCGGATCCTGGAAACAAACCAATGGAGAAGTTACTAAACAAGACCCTGATCCTGGACCTGGAAACAGAGCAATGCAGAAGTCACTAAACCAAACCCTGATCCTGTAAACAAACCAATGCAGAAGTCACTAAACCAAACCCTGAACCTGTAAACAAACCAACGCAGAAGTCACTAAACAATTCCCCGATCCTGGAAACAAACCAATGGAGAAGTTACTAAACAAGACCCCGATCCTGGACCTGGAAACAGAGCAATGCAGAAGTCACTAAACCAAACCCTGATGCAGAAGTCAAATTAACAACAAATGTACATACTATTATGATTTTTAAAACGAATATGTCGGAAAACAAGTTTGCATCTTCTTCGGGACTTTAAACAAGAAGTCAGTGCGAAAATAAATTGCCAAACTCAGCAATGATGTGTAAACCTGTAGACGACACTTCATATTGTACTGCATACCGTTGTTTCAATGTTAAACATTCTCTCCCTCTGGTGTCTTCGATAACCTTATCGGTTTCAACTGCAATTACCTGCGCCTCATCCCCCCACCGACCTCAACCCCAGTATATACTAAAGAGGTAGGCACGATCCTTAAGCTAAACAACAGCCTCTTTAGTTCTGTGTTGGTTCTGTTTCGTGAGACATTGCATTTCTTTCATTGCCTCCCCCTCTCCTTTCTGAGGAAATCAGCATCTGGAGATCCAACTCGACTCCCCCCACAACCGAGGCTTCAGACTGCCGTCTAGGAACCAACAATCAGTCCTGCACCAAGGCAGCGGTAACATGCATTCTGTCATTGATGTCTGTGCGCCGATGTTACTGTGTGAGCCTTCTCAATTTGCATTTTTTTTTAAAAAATAAAATCCCAAAAGTGGAAAAAGGAGAGGAGAAGAGGTATCAGTGACTTCAGTCAAAGGGATAAAAGAGTTATAGGAGACGTGAGCCGAAGTGAAACGTCAAGAATGGCTGGGTGGAGGACTGGCTCATGTTGAGACGGAATAATCAATGAATGACGTGCTGCGGGTGGGGTATGGAGGATTCGTTCACATGCAGACAATGAACAAGTCAATAATAACTACTGCGCTGTGAGTAGGGTGATGGAGAGAAGAGTAGAGCACGCTAACATACACTGGCATACAGTGTAAGGTGGTGGAGAGAGTACTTCAACACGCTAACACACACACTAGCATAAAATAAAAGATGGTGGAGAGAGTGCTAGAACAAACTAACACACACTGGCATACAATGGATAATAATGGAAAAAAAACTAGAACACGCTAACACACACACTGGCACACAGTGTATGGTGGTGGAGAGAGTACTACAACACGCTAACACACACACTGGTACACAGTGTATGGTGGTGGAGAGAGTACTACAACGCGCTAACACACACACTGGCACACAGTGTATGGTGGTGGAGAGAGTACTACAACACGCTAACACACACACTGGCACACAGTGTATGGTGGTGGAAAGAGTACTACAACACGCTAACACACACACTGGCACACAGTGTATGGTGGTGGAGAGAGTACTACAACACGCTAACACACACTGGCACACAGTGTATGGTGGTGGAGAGAGTACTACAACACGCTAACACACACTGGCACACAGTGTATGGTGGTGGAGAGAGTACTAGAACACGCTAACACACACACTGGCACACAGTGTATGGTGGTGGAGAGAGTACTACAACACGCTAACACACACACTGGCACACAGTGTATGGTGGTGGAGAGAGTACTACAACACGCTAACACACACACTGGCACACAGTGTATGGTGGTGGAGAGAGTACTACAACACGCTAACACACACACTGGCACACAGTGTATGGTGGTGGAGAGAGTACTACAACACGCTAACACACACACTGGCACACAGTGTATGGTGGTGGAGAGAGTACTACAACACGCTAACACACACACTGGCACACAGTGTATGGTGGTGGAGAGAGTACTACAACACGCTAACACACACACACTGGCACACAGTGTATGGTGGTGGAGAGAGTACTACAACACGCTAACACACACACTGGCACACAGTGTATGGTGGTGGAGAGAGTACTACAACACGCTAACACACACACTGGCACACAGTGTATGGTGGTGGAGAGAGTACTACAACAGGCTAACACACACACTGGCACACAGTGTATGGTGGTGGAGAGAGTACTACAACACGCTAACACACACACTGGCACACAGTGTATGGTGGTGGAGAGAGTACTACAACACGCTAACACACACACTGGCACACAGTGTATGGTGGTGGAGAGAGTACTACAACACGCTAACACACACACTGGCACACAGTGTATGGTGGTGGAGAGAGTACTACAACACGCTAACACACACACTGGCACACAGTGTATGGTGGTGGAGAGAGTACTACAACACGCTAACACACACACTGGCACACAGTGTATGGTGGTGGAGAGAGTACTACAACACGCTAACACACACACTGGCACACAGTGTATGGTGGTGGAGAGAGTACTACAACACGCTAACACACACACTGGCACACAGTGTATGGTGGTGGAGAGAGTACTACAACACGCTAACACACACACTGGCACACAGTGTATGGTGGTGGAGAGAGTACTACAACACGCTAACACACACACTGGCACACAGTGTATGGTGGTGGAGAGAGTACTACAACACGCTAACACACACACTGGCACACAGTGTATGGTGGTGGAGAGAGTACTACAACACGCTAACACACACACTGGCACACAGTGTATGGTGGTGGAGAGAGTACTACAACACGCTAACACACACACTGGCACACAGTGTATGGTGGTGGAGAGAGTACTACAACACGCTAACACACACACTGGCACACAGTGTATGGTGGTGGAGAGAGAGCGTTAGAACACGCTGACGTATACAGCAGCATACAGTGATCGATAACGGCGAGAAAACAAGAACACGATAACATACATACAAGTATATAGTGTTTGCTGGCGAGAACACAAGGACACGCTAATATATGCACCAACAGTGAATGGTGATGGAGAGAACACAAGGACACGCTAATATACACACTATTGTGATGGAGAGAACAATACCAACAGTGAATTTTGATGGAGAGAAAACTAGAACATATGATATGCTGGCAGCATGTGGTACCTTACTGGAAATATTACATTTATATCTCTCTCCTTCTCTGTGTAGTGAGAGAGATAGAGAGAGAGAGAGAGAGAGAGAGAGAGAGAGAGAGAGAGAGAGAGAGAGAGAGAGAGAGAGAGAGAGAGAATATTGCCTCCGTTCTGTACGACCTAGCCCAGTGGTTCTCAACCCTTTTTGGACCGTGCACCCCTTCACCATGTTTTCAGAACGTCATTCCCCCCCCCCCCTTTCGTATTTCCTCCCTATAAATCCCCCCCCCCCTTTTTTTAAACACAGTATACGTAAAAATTGAAGCTAAATTTAGTAACACATACTAGAACAAGTCTAGACCTCTACATGAAACGTGATTTGCGGGTCTATTTACGTTATAAAATGAATTTCAGAAGGGCGAGAAGTACAGAACCGTAAAGTATGCAAGTAAAAACAATAGCAAATAATCGGTTCTTTTATTAACGGATCTTGAAATAATCTTAATTCCCCCCCCCCCTTTGGAAACTACAAAATTCACCCTGGGAGGGGGGGGGGGATTTCCCACTGGTTGAGAACCACTGACCTAGCCAATTTAATATGTTGGCATTTTATTGTATTGATAACTGATGGTTTCCTACATATTTGGTCCCTATGTGTGTCCATCATTGGTAGTACTATATTCGACTTAGTCAAAAGGCTGTGATAAGTTGTGTTTTTGTTTTGCACATCCCTTATAGGACGTAGTAGTCAACATCAGCATTTTCAGCTGCTGTTGATGTACTAGGCAAGATTACGCTCAGTAGTTTGCCATTGCTGTCTGAGCGACCGGCTCACATACCCCGTAAGTTACCAACGCGGCGAGAACCGCTACCGATTCTCGTGCAAGTTACGTAATTCACGAGAATATACGGGATTACGGAGAAAGACGTTACACCTAGGCCAGGGAGACCTAGGTATCAACGTAAGTTGTATGTTTAAAAAAAAAAAATTATAATTAAATTGTAAGTTAATGGCTCTGTATTAATCGGATCAGTTTACCATTCGATTTGTGGGTAAAATCAAAGTAATATTTCTATCAGTTTCTGCATTATCTAATTTCCACTGTTACCATCTTAACATCCCCGTGGACCCTGATAACATGCATGGGGTAAAGTCGCAAATTTACTATTTTTTTTTTTAAATGCACACATTCTTTTCATCTATAAGTCAGAGCTGAGCTTGTTGAATAAACCAAGAAATCTGTAATGTTGTTTTCAATCCCGAAGAAGACGAGATGAATTCCACAGAAATGCATTCACCAGTGTATGTATCACTGTGGTTGTATAGACCAGAAATTGGTGGCGGCTTGTCTGAGAGGTCAGTGCCTGCCTCAGACTCACAAGGTACCAGCTTCAATATCAGCATAGGGCTGGGTATGTTTCTAAGAATCACTGGCATCTAATGATATCACACGCTCCCCTCTTGGGTAGTGAAATAAATTACCTTGCCTTTGCGGATAAAGGTGAAAATAAGTGGACAATGAACACATGTGAACAAAGAAAGGTGAAACACAGACAAGTGAAACTACTGGGTAACATAATTAATGGACAGTGCGCGCGCGCACGCGCGTATACACACACACACACACACACACACACACGAGAAATCACAGACTGTCAGGCAGAACTGGCACGGGTAACATAATAAATTCACAATGTATACACACAAACAAAGAAGAGAAATCACAGACTGTGAGGCCGAACTGACTGGGGTAACAGAATAAATGGACAGTGAATCCGAGTAAATGGACAGTGAACAGATACGAACAAAGAGAAGTGAAAGACTGCCAGATGAAACTGGACTGAGGTAACAGAACAGTGAAAACATACAAATAAAGAAGAGAAGTAAAAGACTGTCAGGTGAGTCGAAGTGTACAAGCAGAGAACGGCTACAATAAGCACTCCCACATCAATCTGAACCACATACAATTGAAATACCTTTCTTCCAGAATCCTCAGTGGTAATGTATCCAGAGATCAACTGCGGGGAGTGTTGCATTGGTTGGCCACTGATGTGCTGATCTGCAAGAAAATGAAAAAGGTGCCACATCTATCAAGAAATAGAACAAAATCTGCTGTGAATAAACTACTTGGCAAACAAACAAATGTCATCTTCTTCTTTCACCATTAACCCTCATTGAAGCACAGGCCTCAACCAACCAAGAAATATGTTATAGTTAGGACTAGCGAACGCAGTTTGTGAGCCCGTATACCCGGGTTCGAATGCACATCAGGCTGGACTGTTAAAATATACCTGGGCTCACAGGTGGACCCAGCCTAGCACAGGTTCCAGGAACTGTCTTGGGAGGGGGGGGGTGTAAAGGCGACCGGCGTGATGCTGACCACATCACCCACAGAGCACCGATTGGTCTATACAAATATAGCTCTACCACCAGTTGTCGAATGGGCCTTAAGATGTTTAAATGGGTCCTTTATTTACTTTACTAACAACTTCTTGGCTCGTTTGATACCAAGTCACAGGGAGGGGGTGGGGGTGGGAAGAGAAATAGATCACCCACATCACTTAGCAAGACATAATAAAATAATAATAATAGAAGAAGAAGAAGAAGAAGAAGAAGAAGAAGAAGAAGAAGAAGAAGAAGAAGAAGAAGAAGAAGAAGAAGAAGAAGAAGAAGAAGAAGAAGGGAAATTAGGAAGAGGAGAGGGGAGGAGGAAGAGGAGGAAGTAGAACATGTTTGGTGGCATTGTGAATAATGTACAAGCCTAGTACATAGACTACAGTGAAGAGGACCAGCGTTCAATGCCCGGCCGAAAAATGACTTTGTCCCACTGCAATCAGCTCTGGGGATAACCAGCCTGGTAAAGTGGGACACCGGGGAACTGTGTAACACAGAAAGCTGGCTAGGAATGCCCTGCCGCCGCGGCCTAGAATACAGGACGTCCAATACCATCTCACTCTCTCTCCCACGGATGTATCCACCCTCAGGTTGACCTTTATAGGTTGTTAAACTGTGTGCTCCTCTGCATACCTAGTTATCTCTGTGCTAAAAGCCACGGGCCGTTAGCTTGAAGACGGTGGACGTCAAGCTGTCTACAGCGTCCACTGTACTTCTCTTCCCCCCCCCCCCCCAACCACCTTTCTGCGCGGTTTATCTCAGAGGCCAGTGTAACGAGCACGGTGTAGGCTGTTGTAATACAAGACATTCCCGGCCAGATATCGCCGGCTACACGTACTAGACAGAGAACACCACATTCACAAGAGCAGTGCCCGATAGCAATGGCAGACATTGTTAGAAACTACACAATATTTAAGGTTTTTATGGTTCAAATGTCACATACACATCTTCCCAACTCTCTCTCTCTCTCTCTCTCTCTCTCAGCGTCTGTGATTTAAGGGATAATGAACGCAGTTTCACTAGTCCGACATACAAGGTTCGAAGTCAACAGCAGGCAGTCTGGGAGCATATAGCTTTGTGCTCATTTTCAACATGAAATGAGCGTCGGTATTTTTCTTCCGCTCGCTTTGGAAACTTAGCGTAGTCTATAAACATGCAACCACTAGTGCACTGGACTGATATTTGCGTGTGGATTAGATTTCCTTATTACCAATGTATCTCTTCTCTCCCCCCCCCCCCCCCCAACCACAAAGAAAAAAATCAAAAGAATCCACTCGGACTTCAAAAGTACTTGTAATTTACGTCCCAAGTCAAGGACGAGAAGTCAGCAGATCAACGGTCTGGTGCAAGGGTTGTCCCCGCTACCTCGGCATCTCAATGCAAACTTCTGAACACAAAACTGGCTAGAAAATTACAAATAGCCAATAAATGCTGGGGTTCATTGTGACGTCCTGTAACGGATATGCAACTAACTCTTAAACCCCCAACCCCGTATGTAGAATAAACAAATTGTGACGCTAAAACATATATACATTATTTCCTAACGGTGCGAGATGGCACCGGGTGTATTCACAGAGAATTAACTCAGAACGTGAGCCACCACATTTTGTAAGCCTGAGTGCAGAAATCAATCAGTGGCCAGTTTTTCCTTCTCGTAGCCAACGACGAGTGCTGACATCGAACCTTTGCCCGACCGCCTGCAAACCACTGTACCCAAACGTCCTAACCGCTATACCAACGCATCCGCTATTAAAGATTACGGGTCAATAATTTCCATGGTTTTCAAAAGTATACTTTTATCCGCAGTTATAAACGGGATATGTCAAATGTATAAACACAAAATTTAGTAGACGTTATCCCTTCGTGAACATTTGAAAATTTGGGCTCTAAATGCTCGTCTTTAGGTGTGCAAAAGTTCAACTTGTTTTCTCTAAACATTCACGTACAATCAGTCCTAGCGAAGATGTTAGTACCGGGTCGGTAGGGCAGTTCCTCTACCCGACAGATGCAACACCTGGGCCCAGTCAGTCTGTGTATGTTGAGCCGAATCATGGTCTTGTCACGTCTTTAAATGCCTCTCAGCGGGTGTGAAGTTCCAGTACCATTCTAGCACACCCCGCTGGTTTCAGATATTTGAAATGGGAAGGGGAGGTCTGCAACACAATCCCCCATGTGGAAAAAGCTTTGGTACTGGGTCGGGAGAAAGTCCCTACACTAACCTCACTCTGATATAAGCAAGTCGTTTTCAGAACCAATGAGTCTGGATTTACCAAGCAAGTACTACTCTACCACGGCCATTCATGTGCACATAAGTTCGGAAACTGCGCTGGCAACAGAGACTGCAAGCTTGAACGGGGATTTTCTTTTAATGAGGTGGCGAGGAATTCTGGGAGAATCGTGCGACTTGGAGAGGGGGGGGGGGTGTAACCCGAATCGTGGCGCCAAAACGCTGTTCTATCGTTTCAAACGTCGGGTACCCACGGTACAGCCTGGCTAGCTGTGCTAGTGTGCCAATTTCCTTTACCTCTCCACGAGACAGACAACTCGTGGGATCGCGATATGCTGCTGCCGGGAGTATTGCCCTGTAACCGAGGCGGGGTAGGGTGAGGCTGTGAGTGACAGGAAACTGGCAGAAGGTAAAGATGAAGAAGAGAAAGACAGGCAATTTCAGTTTGGTAACGGAAGGAAGGAACGATCGGGAAAAAAATGCGATAACAAAATATGTGAAAGATATTAAGGCAAAGAATAAGAAAATAATAATCAATGGGGTAGAGAAGCAGTAGGATTGCACTGGTGCCTGTCTTTGTTTAAAATATGTGACAGTGCTGTCCCTACTATTGAAGGCTACACTTTATATGACAGGAATTAAAGGACGCTTTGACATGCCTTAAGGCGCACTGGACATACGGTGCTAGACTAATATTGCTCTAGACCAGTGGTTCTCAACCGGTGGGGAATGCACCCCCCCCCCCCCGGAGGAATTTTAGGATTTCCAGAGGGGGAGGGGTTAAGATTATTTCAAGATCGCATTAACACAAGAACCAGTTACTTGATATTGTTTTTCTCTCTAAATTTTACGGTTCTGTACTTCTCGCCCTAATGAAATTCGTTTTATAACGTAAGTAGACCCGCAAATCACGTTTTATGTAGATGTCTAGACTTGTTCTAGTATGTGTTATTAAATTTAGCTTCCATTTTTAAGTATACTGTGCAAGGGTGGGCAGGATTTATAGGGAGGAAATTCGAAAGGAGGGGAATGACGTTCTGAACATACGGTAAAGGGGGCATGGGCCAAAAAAGGTTGAGAACCACTGCTGTAGACCAACTGACACTCTGTAAGTGATTATTCGTATCACGCTGGCCGCCTTCACTTCCCAATACAGTTTTTCCTGGTACTAATTTTACGCTGGTTCGACCTGGGAATCCAGATCAATTTAAACAATTCTGTCAAGATGAGGATTCGAACCCATCATGACCACCGAGCCGGCAGGCGAGCGCCTCACCACTATTCTACCGTGTCCCCCATGCCAGGAAGACGGAACAGGGTTGTGGTATCCTCCTTCTTCCCTGTATCTCTATTGGGGCATAGGTCTTCAACCAACTCTTCCAAGCCGTCTCATCTTTTGCTATCGCCTGCTCCATAACCTCCCTATATTCATCTGTTTCACCTCTGAAGTCGTAGTGCAGTGGTTCTCAACCGGTGGGGAATTTCCCCCCCCCCCCCCAGGGGGGAATTTTAGGGTTTCCAGGGGGAGGGGAATCTGTTACAATCACAATGGCACAAACTGATCAACGTATAATGGGTGATTTGGTACATGATTAGTTTTTCATCATTCTTCTTTCGAGCAGAGTGAGTCACATCGAACTATACACATCAAAGGTCCTTGTGTCCAGCTTCCACATGCATGTATATAAAGTTAACTTCCTCTAGACTGATTCCATATATCTGTGGGAAGTTTTCTTTGCTAACAATTCTGCCAAGAAAGCGGCTTGCTAAGTACACTTTATGACTTTCTACAACTGTGCAACTTTTACCGTTCACTACTTGCACACTGGACCTCTCGTTTTTCATACTTATCCATAAAGCTAGGTATCCAATCTCACAACCCAAGAAACCACGGTGTGCACGGTACAACGGTTGATGTAAAAATACAAAGCTCTAGGCTGGGATTTTAACCTGGTAACGTCAGAGGTGGACACCAAATTTCTCAGACATGTTTTCCCTACAGAATGAGTACACATCTATTGCTTTTTAACACTATGACCAACTGTATCGAGAGTTTTGAATGAGACCGGTTTCAAACAAGTTCTGAACGAGACTGGGTCCAGGTAAGCTCTGAATGAGAGCAGGTCCAGGTAATATCTGAATGAGACTGGGTCCACGCAAGTTATGAATGAAACTGGGTCCACACAAATCCATGAATTTCTGAATAAGACCTGGTCCACACAAATTCCGAATGAGACAGGGTCCATGCAAGTTCTGAATGAGACTGGGTCCACGCAAGTTCTGACCGAGACCGGGTCCATTAAGTTCTGAATGAGACAGGGTTCACACAAGTTCTGAATAAGACCGGGTCCAGGTCAGCTCTGAATGACAGTGGGTCCAGGTAAGATCTGAATGAGACCAGGTCCACACAAGTTATGAATGAGAATAGTCCACAACGTGTGTAAAAAGTCAAGTGTTAGTGGAGTATATATCACAGGTGATCTACACTTCAGGATGACAGTGTGAAAGAGTCCGGAGCGTACAGACGGAAAATTCTCTAGGTAACAGAGGAGATATCCAACACTGAGGTACTGACAACTGCAGGTGTTCAATCAATCAATCATGTGCCATGCCAGAAAGAGTGGGCGGTCATGGCTCGCCAGTTCACTCGATCACCAGAGTCGTGGATCAGCTCAGTGTTCCTGTCTCAACCATGCCATGTGGCCAAGCCATCCAGGTATTTACTTCTCGGTCTTCCCCTTGGCCTGTTCCCTTTGGTCTTGCCAGTTGTCACTAAGTTCTCCAATCCATTTCTTCTCATAATATGTCCAAAATATTTTGACAGTCTACATCTAATTTCTCTAATCAATTTACGATTTTAATTTGTCTCCTGTAGTACTTGGTCACTGGTATTTCTGTCTGTCCATGGTATTCTTTGCATTTTCTTCAGAAACCACATTTCTGCAGCCATCAGATGTCTTTCAGCTTGACTGCTCATTGTCCAAGTTTCACATCCATACAAAAGAACAGGCTCTATGCATCCCCCCAACACTCTTTTTCTCATTTCAATTGTCATATTTTTATTGGTCAGTATGTTTTTCATCTTGCTAAAGGCTACTTTCGCCATGGCTATTCTTCTTCTAATCTCTTCAAGGCATCTCCCATCAGATGTTATGACTGTTCCAAGATAATTGTACCGATTCACTTATTGAAGAATATTCCCATTGACTTGTATATTACATTGTGGTATTTCGTTCTTCCTAGTGACGACCATAATCTGTGTCTTTTTACAATTTAATTCTAATCCCAGTTGTCCACTGTGTGCAACGACCGCATCTACTAATTGTTGTAGATCCTGCTCATTGTCTGCAATCAATACTGTATTGTACATTATTACAGGTGTTCACGGACAACTTATCTAAAGCATAAGAAAATGACAAATTAAACTTATGAGGCACATAATAGAAGAGGTTGAATACAGAAACTAGCTATAAGTCAAAAAATACTAGGCCAGAAAGGAAGAGGATATTTACGTCACTAGTGTTGGGTGTGTGAGGGGGGAACACAGAGAGAGACGCATGTATTTGTGTGCTTGATTATGTGTCAAAGCCCAAAGAGAAAATTAATGCATGCCTTGGAAAACATTCCTACAGAAAGTTATCAAATCAAAGACATGCGGGGAGGTCAACCAGGCCAACGAATGCCCAAAAAAGCCATACGTGTCAGCTGAAAGCTGCAAATATTGCAGCTCTGCTGTAAATTGGTGCAACACAATTACACCCAAAACAAAAAATATTGGACGAATGAAGAATAAATCAAGACAGTATATGTCCATTATGGTCACCACAAAAGGGGCCTCAGTGTCTCCTCTTGATGTACACTACAAATTGGCAGATATGCAACATAATGTTTCAGCTTTCTCACATGTCTGTGCCAACTTTGGGCTCAATATCAACTTGGAGAAGACTGTAGTTATGTACCAGCCAGCTCCAGGGAATAATCACACCGTGCTGAATATCAAAGTGAATGGTCATAGACTAAGTGTTGTAGCCAAATTCACCTATCTTGGCAGCACTGTGTCACAAGCTGTCACAATTGATGACGAAGTGAATGTAAGAATCTCCAAGGCCAGCGCGGCCTTTGGCAGACTGTACAAGAATGTATGGGAAGAAATGGAATAAGCCTGCAAACAAAGCTGAAAGTCTACAAAGCAGTTGTATTATCCACACTGCTATATGCTTGTGAAACCTGGACTGTTTATCAGCGACACACTAAGAAATTAAACCATTTCCATTCAGTCTGCCTTAGGAAGCTACTGAACATTAAATGGAAAGACAAGATCCCAGACACTGAAGTCCTAGAAGGAGCATCCATGCCCAGTATCCACACTCTACTAATGAAGAATCAGATTTGCTGGGATGGTCATTTAACTTGCATGCCAGATCACAGGCTCCCTAAACGAATTTTTTGCAGCGAGCTGTGTTGTGGTAAACGCTCCCAAGGCAGCCAGAGGAAACGCTTTAAAGACACTCTTAAAATCTCACTGAAAGCTTTTGGAATTCACCATGACACCTGGGACACTGCTACCAAAGACCGAAATTTGTGGCGTCACTTGTGAAGCAACCAGGACTGCAAGAGCTGTGAAGAAAAGGCTGAACAGAGAAATCACCGCAGGAGAACCTCCTCCTGGAACGTCAAGCATTCCTTGCCCACATTTTAAAAGAACATTTCGAACCAAAAATAGGCCTTATCAGCCATCTTAGAACTCACGGCTCCATACTTTCAACCCCACTAGATGAAATGAATGGTCATCATCATTCTTGATGGACAAACAACACCCCACAAATGTTACACATATTTTTTACAAAATCGACATAGGAACATAGATTCATAACACACTTCCTTTTTAATTTTGTTTCATAAGTTAAAATTGGAAAGTACAATTACGACACAACTCGTGAACTCTTCACTTACAAAAAAATGGCACTTACAAACATAACCTCATCAAGTAAGAAAATGTACTCTGAACCACACACAAATTGTTATATGTAATTATTGTTATCAGGCGGTATATTATACAACAATAACCGCCCGCAGTTACACCAAGCAAACTCATTAACAAGCTGATTACCATTCTGAACTAATTAAGTGGGGGGGTTAACTCATATTATTTATTCTCTGCAGATAAACAACTCAGTCATGAACACATGTTTCAAGTCTCGCTTATTTGCCACTGAATGATGATGCAAGAAGTGACCATTGCACACAGAAGTTACACACTGACAGCCACAAACAATTCTACTTTACTTGCTATGTGGATAACTTTCAGATGTATCCCAAGTTTCATCCATTTTCTTGGCCCAAGAGCCACTGTCCTAAAATAATCCAACCTTCACACGTTTTCTTGGTCCTGGATCATTATCATCATATGCCAAGTCGATAAGTGTGGGCAGTTATGTTTTGCCATCTCACTCGATCACCAGTCATGGATCAGCTGTGTTCTTGTCTCGACCATACCATGTGCCTTCCCCTTGTTCTCTTCCCCTTGAGCTTGCCAGTTGTCTCAAAGTTCTCCAATTTATTTCTTCTCATATCGTGACCACAAAATTTTGACTGTCTACGTCTAACTTCTCTAAACAGTTTACAATTTTCTTGGTAAAAGCATGTTAGTCACTTAATTACCAAAGCTTCTATAAAGCAGGAGAAAGATTATTATGTACCAGAAAAACAACCGAGACAATATATTTAAATCAAAACATTTTTCAAAATTATATTTCTAATATTGTACTACAAAATCACATTCTTTTATTTCATAATAAAAACATGCTTACAATTATGTTTTGTTTAGAATTGGCTCTGAAAAAAAATCATAACTGGCTTCAATACTCACCCTGAACTCGCCTGCGTGTGGTCTCTCTAAAGTCATAAAACGGAGAAACACGAGATTCCGAGGATGGGCTAAGATTGGGGCTTAAGTTGATCAGAGGCGGGCTATGGGTACTGATAAGGTTTTCGTTGCTGTCAAGACTTAGTGCTGCAGCGGCAGCAGATGCTGCTATGTGTTCTGCTGTGCTGGAGAGACACAGATCTTCTGGTCCAGAAACCAGGTTCAAATCTTCAGTGTAACATGGTAGGAAGTGATGACGGTGATGACCAGACTGAAAATGATGATACTGTACAAAGGGTGAATTCTCTGATGAGTCTACTGGCATAATCCACAAAACCTGTGGGTGATCTAATCTGCAATTGACAGAAACTTACTGTAATTAATTTACATTTTAATTTAATTAATACACATTTTAATTTAATTAATATACATTTTAATTTAATAAAAATACATTTTACATGTTTTTAATTTAATTAATATACATGCAGGAGGATATTAGGAGAGAAAATGCTGGACAGTTTGACATCATGACCAACAATATCAGAAATGATCGGCAGCATACAAGACAGAATGCTGTAGACAGACATGATCACCAATGCTCACAGCATAAGAAGAAGAATATACATTTTAATCTAATGTAATATAAATTCATCAAAATGGAAAGATCGAGGTATGAGTGGGTGTGAAGCAAAGCCATGTTTTTATTACAATAGTTATAGATATACTGTCCAAGAAACCAGCGGGTGGATCTGATGGCTTACAGAGAACAGACAGCAGGAATACTTGTGATGGGTAAAGAAGGTTTTTTTATTGGCTGACTGTAAACAACTGCAAGTTGAAGACACAATAACAGATAAAACAAGCTATTTAAGAATGCTTGAGTGTGTTTCTGGCAAAAAGGGACTGTGGGGGGACAAATCTCAAGTGTTTACAACCAGCAAACCCAACAACATGTAATAAACCTTACAACACTTACTGAGCAATACAGAGCCTCTATGGGGTTTTCTCAAGTGCTTGATGTCAATTCTGAACTCTCAAATTAATATCATCAGTAAAACCCATTATTAAACCGAAAGAAAACAGTTTCAATGAATAAGTCTTAGGACATAATGCATCTCATATCACGTCTTCACTATGCCATGGTAGGGTAGTGTGAGATTGTGTGTGGGTGCTACTGACTCTAAGAGCTATAACACAGAAACACAGCTACTGTCGAGTTTTCCAAGTTTAGACAGTTCAAAATGTAGGAGCTAGACAAAGAGACACAAACCTGCTGCCTTGCAGGTAGACTGGGTCAGTCAAAGTGGGATGTTTTTGACTAGGTTTTACTGCTAACCAGCATGGTTCTCCTGTGACATATGAATGGGTTTATGAGTCTATTTGACCTCTTGAAATAGAAACAAACAAGAGATAAACAATAAATTTCATGATTTATTTTCTGCCATATACCATTGCATCTTGTCAGGCGCATACAATGCACATGCAGATGTAGTAAAAATTGGCAGACAACAAATTCTGCAATATATTGTTTGTGTCTTTTTGAAGTTCATAAAGGGAATACATTGTTATGAATTCTTAGAATATGTATTAAGGTCACTAGCCACACTACATGTGCTGGCATGTCAACTTAACAAAATGTATCATTCTCTCCAGCTCAATACAGCCAGTCCCATATCTCAGCCGCATTATGACTGATGACATAAGCTCTGTTCCACATTATGACTGATGACATAAGCTCTGTTCCACATTATGACTGATGACATAAGCTCTGTTCCACAATAACTCCAACAACATATGTTTAGAATTCTAATGGTGTCTGCGGCAAAGTAAAATGTTAGGGTGTTATGTGCCTGTGAAGCGATACAAGGATTGCTGTCCAAACTGACAAAGAAAGATGTGGGATGACTACAACAGAGCTTACATAGAACATAGAACCAGTTTTAACATACAGCTGTTAATTCTGGACAATTAGTAAACAAGTGAAGAAATTCTTAGAAGTCTTGGA
The DNA here is from genome assembly GCA_963921405.1 of Cepaea hortensis. NCBI lineage: Eukaryota > Metazoa > Mollusca > Gastropoda > Stylommatophora > Helicidae > Cepaea > Cepaea hortensis. Next base: position 28,692,147 of record OY992877.1, on the reverse strand, counting down.
GATGTGGTTTTATAGAAGAATGCTGAAAATTCATTGAAGTCAAAATGAGCATTCTTGACATTCTGAGGGAGGCTAAGTCGCAAAAACAACTTATCACAAACTTCAGAAAGAGGCAGTCATCATTTTGTGACCAAATAATAAGAAGATGAAAACTAGAACATGTGACAACAGGAAAGATTTGTGGAAAAAGACAGCAAGAGAAAATTCTTAAGTCTTGTGTCATGGCATGGAAGAGAATCAATACAGGAATTGATCTATGCCGTCAGAGATCGCAAGATGTGGAGAAGATGTGGAGTAGTAACTAGATATTCGCCTACTGCCCCAGTGATCATGGGTGTGAATCTCTAATAGGGTGAGACGTTCAAACTGACCTCGAATCACGGGGCGACCAAGCCTAAAATATGTAACGAAAAATGTTGGGAGGTAAATGCAGCTGGTGCAATACTGATCCCTTACCTACCGAGAGCTGATAAGCCTATAAAAATATGGGTCCCAGCGCCATATTTCCAATACGCCTAAGGTGTGCAAAAAGATCCTTTGCTTTATTATCGAACTGATACCGAAAAAAAAAGAATTTATGATATGAATATGAGTTTCCATTCATAAAAGATTATATCACGCTAGGCCCATATTTTGCTGGTCTGAACAACACTTGATGGTGATGTGGTAAATAAAACGCCAGCTGCCACACTTCCCAGAAAATGTTCCGGCAACCATTTTGATAAGGCTGGGACTACTCCAGTGTTGTGTGATTCTGACAACACAATCCTGCCTTGATAAGATTTGAACCAAGAATCACCAGACAAGTGAACTAGCCACTACACTATTACAACAAATATATATACATGTTTTTTAAATATTTGACCAAGTTGTTAAAAAATGTTTATCTCATTGTTTAAAATGGTTTTAACAGGCAAGAATATCGACTTTGTTGCACCAGATTTATCCCATATAGCTGGTGTTAATTCCACAAGGAGCCTGGGGAAAGTGTCACACGAAGCACAAACTAGCTCCAGCGACCCGCGACCCCCCCCCCCCCCCCCCAGGAGTCTCAGAGATCTCCAGGAATCAGAGAAGGTTGCACTCGCGAACCGAACGATGTAGCTCGGAATCAAACCCACAGCCTTTGGAGTGTGAGACTGACGACATAACCACTATATATATATAATGCTACTTTTCATGATTCCCCAATGTCCTATAAAGTTTTTGGGTTCAATTCTTGGGATATGTTAAGTGTCTGCCACATTAAGGCCACTAGTCACATTAAGGCCACTAGCCACATTAAGGTCACTAGCCACATTAAGGTCACTAGCCACATTAAGGCCACTAGCCACATTAAGGCCACTAGCCACAATAAGGCCACTAGCCACATTAAGGCCACTAGCCACATTAAGGTCACTAGCCACATTAAGGTCACTAGCCACATTAATACAGCCACAATTTTGTAAAGTGTTAAACCTTCACATATACTAGGTCATGGGTTAATTAGGCAGATGACCAGCTGCCTTCACCATATTTTATTTATGGTAACAAAATTCTGACAATTATCATAAACCCACTTTAGCTACACTGGTAAAGAGAAAATAAATCACTGATGGTCATCAAAATAACAGGCTCTATCTGCTTGTGGGTAGGCTTTCTTTCTTAACAGATTTGCCAGGGCAGTGGCCTGACAACAAATGTGATTGCCTGTTGCCATAACATTTATAACACTTAAAACCTGCATACGTGGAACCTCTTGATTTTCATTCTTATCCGAGAAGACTAGGTATTCTATTGCACTACCCAAGAGATCAAGGGAACATATGACATCAGAAACACAATGTTCTTGTATGAATGCCAAGCTCTATGTAGGGGTTCAGACACAGTAACTTCAGGACACTACTCCCTTATAAGGCATTGAACCCAGTCATCTGTGTTGCTAGCAAGTGTGCAAACAACTCCACATCTCCAAAACCCATGTAAGTACGTATAAGAGATCTTAAAGCTTCATCTGAAAACATTACTTTCTCACAACAAATCTACTTTGAACTACTGAATTATTCAAGCCTCATTTCAGAGTGTCATTATGAAGGCTTTCAAATAGTGCAAATTAAAATGCATTTTCATTTTATTTATGCATTAGTAAACCATTTATATATTGATGACTTGTTAATAAATGTCATTTAGTTTGATTTGTAATAACAATAATATCTAGTTAACGTATGGCTATTCTGACCTAATAAATTATTGTGGTTTATTACATGTGCATCCTGAGAATTCAATGAATGATCTTTTTACCAAAGAAATGGACTCAGAAAATGTTTATCCTGATCAATGGGATTATCATACTGAATGGATGATAATATGTATGTTTTGTGTGTGTATGGAATAGTCTCAGATATCTTATGGTTAGGTTAGAAACTATCACTTGGAGTTAAATAACTTCTTGTTCAGAAAGCAATGAGAAACTAAAAAGAACTGCATGTCTTTTGCAGAATGTTGTGATAAATCTCAACCCCAGCTTGCTACTGAATATAAAATTGCCTTGTAAATACATCAACTTGGGGTTGGTCACAATGTCCTGCATAGGACATGCAACATAAGAACAAGTATTAAACAGCCGTGGTAGCACAGTGGTAACTGTTTTCTTCTTACCAGTACAGCTGTGGGGTTTTGGAGCAAATCATGTGGTTGTCCATGTAAAAAGGCCACGAAAACATAAAGCATGGATTATGCCGGACATCTTACAGAAACTAAGGTTAGTTGCATGACCTTTACAGGATGTTACAATCAACCCAAGAATTTATTGGCTGTTTGAGTTTTCTAGGTAATTTTACAATCAGTAGTTTGCCATTGATTTCTGAATACCACTGAAAGAAATCAAGAAATCTGCTCCCAAATCGTTTGCGATTGACTTTGAAACCGGTTTGCCGGAATTGTGAAACTGCTAAGCCTAAGCCACAGCCAAAGAAATTTTAAGACAGGAAAGAATATAAAAGATTTAAATAAAAGCAGAGCCACAGCTACTAAAGTCAGAGCTGATATAATATTTACAGAAGCCAATACTGAAGTTTGGATGGATAGAAGACAATATTTAGATGTCCTGGCAAGACAGGCAGAAATAGCAGCAGCAAAATAAAACCTCACACAAGAGCAATGGTAGGAAAATATAGTCACCTTAGTGTACTTATCAAAAACAGTAACGGGAAAGTTCTCACAAAATTAAAGATAATATGAACAAATGGGCGGTATACTTTGAGAACCTTCTGAATGGACATGATATCAAATGTAAGAAGTCATTTAAAGAAGAAATTAGAAAGCTGTGAAACTTCTGAAGGACAGGAAAACTGCTGGTTCAGATTTTTTTTTTGCACTCACTCGCTTTGAACTCAAGCGTAGGCTACATATTCGACAGTATTTATTGTAGTGATGGACTGAATTTTGCGCATGAATTAGCTTTCCTTATTATTAACAGTGTCCCTCGCCATCAGGCGAACCCACTCAGATGTAGGAGCTGGTTCAGATGATATCCCGACAGAAACTATTGAAGCCAGCAGAGTCTGGGAGACTAAATAAAAAACAAGCAGTTGGACTAAAATGTTGACCTATCGTCCTTTACTTTGGGACGTAAATTACAAGTACCTCTGAAGCCGGAGTGGGTTCGCCTGATGGTGAGGGACAATGTTAATAGGGAAAGCTAATCCACATGCAAAATTCAGTCCATCATTGAGTTCAAAGCGAGAGAGCGCCAAAAAAAAATTGTTTCAAACAAAAAGGCCCCAACCAAACAGATTATTCATTGACCAGAAAGCTGTATTACGCATAAAAAGCACAAAGCATTAATCTTAACACTTTATATTAAATTCATAGACACTGAAAAGACCTTTGACAATATATATATTTATAGGGAAACCCACCGGAAAGTAATGAAGCACTGTGATATTCCAAACGCCCGTGTGTTGCCGGGGCCCATAAGGAAAATGAAGAATAGTAACACTGTTGCCGTCTATGCATGTGGTAAGAGGCGACTAAGGAGGCGTGGGCTGAGAATTAGTCTAGTCTATTGGGACTTCCGGTCCCCAACATGGCGGATAGGCATTTAAACCGTTGGGAGTGTTTACACTTGTGGCTACGGTTTGCATTCGCATTTTCCTCATGTTGGACTAGTGGTGCATGGTTCCGTCGCCCTGCTATTGAGTGAGTGAGTGGCGCGACACTGAGCTGTGAATTTTGCGTGGGGTGCTTTTACATCTGTACGCGGTTGTTTGTAGTGTGAACTGCATGTTCGGAACTATGGTGGCCAGCTGTTACTGAGTTGACTGGTTTGCCTTTTTGGTTCACGAGTGCATTTTTCAGGAGACTCCTGGGAGTCATCGCTGGAGCTACAGAGTTCATGCTTAGTGCGGCGCTTTCAGTGGGTCGCCCTGCGGAAAGAGACCGAGCCATATGGGATAAAACCAGGGTCAATGAAGTCTTTCTGGTGACTGCCGATTCCATAGACGATAAACTGTATTTTTCATGGGGGACTATGTGTTGGCATTCTGGCGCGCGGCATTATGCACAGTGTACCTCTGTGGGCTGTTGGCTTGCCGAGACTCCTGTCTATTCCATTGTTCACATAGGGCAGTGAGGAACATTTTGTGTGATATTAACTGGCACAGAAACGGAGCATAATGGGGACGACCCGTTGCCGTGAAGTTGGAATCGCGACTAACTAACTAACTGTGATATTCTAAAGAAAATCAATCTAATAATGGCAACATAAATACATGAAATACATAGTTCTTAATATGGGAAAAGTAGCTGATACATTTGAAATAAAAACAGGAATACGATGGGAGTGTATTTTGTCACCTTTATTTTTCTTACTATCTATAGACTGAATTATGAAGACGATAACTACCACCGGAAATTCAATTCAATGGACTCTGGGAGAGGAGCTAGATAATCTTGATGTCACTGATTACACTTCTCTACATTCTCACACATTAAATCAGATGCAAGATAAATTAAACACAACTGATGAAAGATCACAACAATAATGTATAAAAATGCAAAAATAATGAGAATAAACCAAGAAAATGACAATCCAATCTCCTTTGGTGAAACCACACCCCAACAGGTGGAATAATGCACCTATTTAGGTTGCAATGTAAGCAAGGAATGATGATCAGATAGAGGTATTAAAATAAAAATTAAAAAGGTAAGATGAGCTTTCATAGCAAAAGTAACTTTGTAGAAGTCAAAAGAAATTAAATCTATTGCCAAGTTCAGAATGTTTAACTCTTCTGTATGTATCTGAAACATGGAGCGAATGATAAAACAATTACTAGTTACCACAAACATTCATTAAATGTTACCTGCACAGAATAGAAGGACTAAAATGGCATGACAGAATAACCATGTGATGAGTAGAGAGAGTTAGCTAGTTAGTTAGTCAACAGATCATCCTCACTGCACATCGAACCATTTAGTCCATAAGTGCTTGGATCCCCTCCTCAGTAAATCCCGCAGAGTGTAGTGGCTAACAACACCTCTCTGTTACTTCTAGTGAATCAAGAGGTTAGGAAACAACACGGATGTTGGATAGAACACACTCTAAGAAACCCTGATAACAGTAAAACAAGTCATTATGGAACCTACAGGGCAAAATAAGTAAAGAGACCTAAAACTCACAGAGAAGAGAATCAGAGACACTGATTAATATGGGAAACACAAAAAGCAAAAGATGGATGTCTTGGTTGAGGACCTCTGCTCTAGTGGAGGATAATGGGCAAAAGATGAAGACAACTTTGGGGTAAACCCAGCCACATGAAATAAGCACTAGATAATTTTCAGGAAATTGAAAAATAAAGACAGCGAGGAATGGTACTTTACTAAAATACCTACCCAATGGCGGTAGCTGCCATGGGGGATACCCTTTACCTTTACTAGTTTACATTACATTTAAAGTCAACACAATTCACTCTCTGTGTAACTTGTAGCTTTAAATATATTTTTAGAAAGTGTTCACATTTATGTTTCAAAGTGACTGATGCATGAATGACAAACTGTCAAGCAATATTTATAATAAAATAATGTTGAACGTTTTATCTACTCCCTACTTGGTTTATTATCTGTTATATGATAAACTACACACTAAAACTATACTATACAGTAGTACTCAGATGATGACTAGTCTGTTGGTTCTAGGCTCTATGGAATATTAGAATTAAATGCACCTCTAGTTCTACAGCTGCGTTTATAACTCTACTACTTACAGAGTAAGATTTATAGTTTCTGTAACATATACACAGCATGACAACGGAGTTGCTTAAAAAAGGCACAACTTAGTACTTAAATATATTAACGTAACAGACAGTAACAGTTCAGTAACCACGCAAAACATACATGAAACCAACGACTGTGTCCCAAATACGCCAAGTTCACACAAGTCGTGAGCTAGGCCTAGGGTGGGTATTGATTGACTGCTGTAATCCGTACGTGTTTTCATGGATACACAAGTTAAAGTACAAACTTTAAAGCATTCATGGTGATGAAAGCTGAAATACAACTGTGTTTTCTACAAGTCCGAGTCACACGGGGTCTGTAACGACAGTTGCTGAGTTATGAGAAGGAAACGGCGCAAGCAGTAATGTAGGAGACCGCACGATGCCTGCTAGCCAGGTCTAGTCAATGCCTTTCCCATTGGCCCGCGTGCAACTAACAAGGCCTCACTTACTTCTCATAGGCTTGCTTCAAGTGACAATCCCACGAAGCCAGCAAGGAAAGAAAGCATTAGAACTACTCCTTCTGTGCCTAAAACAGCAATGGCAGTACTGTTTAATCCAAGAAACTAGTAGAGATGAATATCTCGACTGCAATAATGGTTAAAAACGGACATTTCACTGCTTTGAATTCGTAACCCAACCTTCGTCTGCCCATTTTCTCAGTTAGGAAGGGCGGCAACTCTATTGGATATTTCGCAGTTGGTGATCAGATCGTGCGCTGGCTATTTGTGTCATTGGTTGGTTGCATGGAGATAGCGGCCAACAAACAACTTTTGCGCTGTTGGAAATTTCAAAATAGTGGCATTGCTTGACCAATTTCTACGCTTAATTTAGACTTTCGTGACTAAGGTCTTTCACCCCTTTCATTTTATAGAACTGAGTACATCTGACATAATAACACCCCCACATTGTATAATATAATGACTATCATTATCATTATCTTCTTCGTTCGTCCGAAAATGTTTGTTGACGTAATAATTGCGTTGTGCCTGTTTACAGCGGAGCTGCAATATTTACGCCGATTTCGACTGATACATCTGACTTGTTTCGAGCATTTGTTGACCGGGTTAGCCTTTCTGGGTATTTCGAAGGTGTTCCATGCCTCTCGTTGTTATGGTGTATATAGCCGGACTCATGCCGGTCGGCGCTCTCAAGGGAAGGCAGGGGCAGATGAAGGGCATTCCTCGCTATCCAAGGAGGTTTCCATTATTGCAGAACCGACACATAATGTTCTTGTATTAGGCTAACCCAAGGGATCGTCCTGCTTATGGCTACTTAATCTCACTTTCCGTACATTAGGCCTTCCGTTCGCCAGTCTGCTCCTCCATAGACTAGGACTAGGAGAACGCAGTCTGCAGATTTTGGCCTATAGTAACATTCACACAATGATCTTTCGATTAAGACTTCATGTAATGGATTCACTAGCCAACCAATATTCCACTTGGTAGTTACTGGGGCGCTTTTGCCACCCCTGAAGACGCCCACAGAATGAGATTTTAATTCAGAATTTCCACATAATGGTTTTGCTTGCCAGGAAATTTACGTGGACGTGGTTGAGGGATAATATAATAGCGCCCGCTCTTCAACCCCGGCGGTTCAGCCCCTACATCGGCATTAAGTTGGAATTCTCGTTCACTAACTAATGGCAAACTACTACACGTACAGTTGCCTAGCAAATCAACCTGTGGTTGATCGCAACATCCAGCAAAGGACATTCAACTTCAAAAACCCAGCAATATTCCATTGCGTGGCCACTCGAACGCTTGTGCAACCTACATGAACCTATTGTGGAATGACAAGCGGCATTTGGATTCCTTCGTTCTGTTTTGAAAACCGTGTACGAGAATCGTCTTCTCTCACAGTACCCATACCCCGTTTGATAGACCACACGTAGTGAGCTCTTGAAACGAGTTATCATTTAGTTGAGTTTTCGTTTGGTGGACATTCAAACCTTTTATTTAGTAGGAATCAGTTTGGGCGGATATTTTTCTGTTTCGTAGGTCATACCTTCAATTAACAATATTTGCCCATGGTTTGGGGTGCGCTGAAGAGTGCCTGCATATTGCAAGCGTGTTAAGGGGTCACCAACTCTGAGATCTCTGCAAGTTCGGGTTTAGGCCTATAAACCGATGAAGTGCCATGGGATGATTATTCGTCTGAAGCGACTTTCTGTATCCGTTCTGGGCTTATATATTGCCGAAATTGTGCCCATGCGTTATAATACAACATGTCTGCTACCATATTAAATAACTTTTATTAAGTCATAATTGTGTCAAACCCCTATTTCTAATTTTTGCAGTTCATTTTTGTTTGGTCCAAACTTACGTTTTGACTAGCATAAAATCTGTTAAGGCCATTTAACCTTGGTGTACGAAGGGAAAGTATGACAGAAGACCTGCATAAAGCCAGCCCAGAGCTCGCTCGATACGCATCACAATGGCCATAACCTTTCCCCTGTGCTGTGACTGGAGTCATCACACTACTACTACTACTACTACTGTGCACATGACTCAATACCATACCATATTCTTATCTTTCTTCAATATTTTGTTTTCATTCACTCGCTTTGGACTCAGTCGTAGTTCATACACGTTCTACTATTTGTGGTGCACTGGACTGAGTTTTGCGTGTGGATTAGTTTTCCCTATTACCAGTGTCCTTCGCCATCAGGCAACCTCTCTCCGGCTTCTTAGTTTCTTGTAACTTACGTCCCTAAGTCAAAGACGAGAAATAAACATTTTAATCTAACTTACCGGGGTAGAAGATGGACCCGCTACCTCGGCATCAGCACACCGGAAGTTTAAGAGCTAGCGCTCTTAGTCATTCAGTCATGCTGACTCCCATCAATATTCTGTTCACCCTTGTCGATTATTATAAGAATATATATTGTATGTTATATATTTCAGTAGTCATTTTATATAATTGTATATTAGTGTCGTTATTGAAAGTATGTTATACTATTTTATAATGAATATATAATGATGCTATGTCAATAATTTAAGTGTGAATATGTATACTGATATAATTTTCTGTGAACTGAGTATAATTTTAATTTTTGAATAATAGCTTTTACATTTTCATTTTACACATCCCATATATCTCCTATATATGCATTTTAGTTCTAAATATACAATGCCTAACTTTTCCCCGCATCTCTCTGGAGCCATCTATCACTTTCCCCTTATGACTTGTAAGGTAGATTACAGAGTTACTATTCTGTGCTTCCTATATTTGCCCTGGCAACACACGGAAGCAGATTGCTGAACAACAATATATTCCCATATGCGATAATAATCGGCGAGTTCTGTAATCATTCTGCAACCTCACCGTGTTAATTACGTAAACATTACATTAAATTATGCAGAGGGAATTGAAGTGTGGGAAAACAAGGTATAATTCCCTCAGCCCAAACTATTGCTGGCTGAACGAGTAGTATACTATATGGAATTATTTTCCCCCCTCTGCTGTGTGTCCACCGTGACGAGGTAGAGGGGCTTGTGCGTCCCAATGACCCCAAGAGCTATGCCGACGGTAGCACAGCTACTGGTAGGGCCACCCATGTCGGACAGGTCAAGGGAGAGGGACCAGACGAAGAGACACACAAACCTGCTGCCTTGTAGGTAGACTGGGGACAGTCAAAGGCTAGGGAAAGCACCCCAAATACATGCTTGTCGAAATCGGATGTACTGAGCCACAGGCTTGACAAAGCAGTGCAACGTGAAACCTGCTGCCTTGTAGGTAGACTGGGGATAGTCAAAGGCTAGGGAAAGCATCCCGAATAAATGCTTGTCGAAATCGGATGTACTGAGCCACAGGCTTGACAAAGCAGTGCAACGTAACTTAATTCATGATGTCACAAATCAAAATTAATCGATATGGTGCTAATCCCGTGAAGTCCCATCAGGCGGTGATAGTGCCGGGCCCCCTGCCTCGAGGGGGTCCACCCATGACTACTGGTGGTCACCTTCCCCTGTGCTGTGGAGTCAAGGCACAGAGGAGTAGGTTAAGAGCTATTGACCAAATACCCAGGACACTCAACATACTACAGTGGAATGCCGAAGGAGTTTACAAGAAGAAAGACTCCCTAACACAGCGTCTTCATAAAGATAGAATAGATGTGGCATGCATTCAAGAGACACACCTCAACGCCAATCACAAATTCTCAGTCAGAGGATATCAGGCCACACGTTTCGACCGCGAAGGACACAAAGGAGGAGTTCTAATACTTACACGAAATACAATACCTTGCAGCGAAGTATCTGTGATCTCTGACAACCAAACAGAAATTATAGGTGTTGATATAATGATAAAGGACGTGAAAATAAGAATCTACAATCTGTATAGCCCAGCAGATAAGGACCTTACACTCTCAAACATGAAAATAACTGACACAAACTGCATTATTGTCGGAGACTTTAATAGCCGTTCAGAAAGATGGGGATACCCAGATACTGACAAAAGAGGAGATGAATTGGAGGACTGGGAAATAGACTCAAATCTCCATCTACTCAACAAAGCGGATGACACACCGAGCTTCTACTCCAGAAGATGGCTTACCACTTCTACTCCAGACTTAGCTTTCTGCACAGGAGACATCCTCCACAAAATCGATCGCCATGTGCTGGACCAATTAGCAGGTAGTGACCACAGACCAATCAAGCTTGAAATGAATATGGAGTATGTTCCACAGGAGCAAAAGCCCTTGCCCCGCTGGAATTACAAACGAGCAGATTGGGACAGATTTGCCATACTAACAGACAAATATTGTGAAAACATAAATACACGATATGGCAACATAAAGCAAATGGTGGAAAGTCTAAACAGAGCGATAATACAGGCAGCCACTGAGTCCATTCCAAGAGGAGCGAGGAAAAATTACAAACCATACTGGACTGAAGAACTACAAAGTTTGGAGGACAAAGTTGAAGATGCCAGGAAGACAGCAGAGAGAGAACAAACAATTGAAGCAAACATCTCTCTCAAAGCCATCTCAGCAAAATATAAAAGAACAGTAAATCAAACAACAAGAGATTGTTGGAGGGAAAAAACAGAAAACCTGAATTTTGACAGGGATGGAAACAAACTATGGAAACTAGTGAAAGCCATGAACAATGAAGGACCTAGAAACAAACAAATAACAATTAAACAAGGAAATGCCTTGCTTACGGGCAAAAAGGCTGCAAATGCACTAATGGAACACTATGCAAATGCAAACCACATTGATATTACAACCGAACAGAAGAAAGCAATCAAAGACAAACAGATACATCATAGAAATACAGAGACAGCAGCAGAATATATGATGGCAAATCTAACAATGGAAGAAATGGAACAGGCAATGAATACCCTAAAAAAGAAGAAATCACCAGGAAAGGATGGAATCACAAATGAAATGCTAATAGGACTAGGCACCAAGGCAAAGAAGAAACTACTAGCAGTCCTAAATAACAGCTGGAAGAGAGGAATAGTCCCACAGGCATGGAAGGAAGCTATACTAATACCAGTCCCAAAGAAAGGAAAAGACCTGGAAGAACCAAATGGCTATCGACCTATCAGTCTACTTAGCTGTGTAGGAAAATTAATGGAACGCATTATCAATGGCAGGCTAACATGGCATCTGGAAGAAAACAAACTCTTAACACCACACCAAGCAGGATTCAGAAAATACAGATCCACTGAAGATCAAATAACCTATATAGCTCAGGAAATAGAGGATGCCTTCCAAGAGAAAAAGCACACACTAGCAGTCTGGATAGATTTAGAAAAAGCATTTGATAAAGTATGGAAGGAAGGACTGAAAGTAAAACTGCAAAACATGCATGTTTGTGGAAAAATGTATAAATGGATCAGCCACTACCTTGAGAACAGAACTGCCAGGACAAAAGTACAAGGACAAACAAGCAAAATGATGCTGCTGGAGCAAGGTGTCCCCCAAGGAGGAGTTCTTTCACCAACATTATTCCTAGCATATATAAATGACATCACAGAAAATTTTCCAGCCAGAGTACACACATCCTCCTTTGCAGATGACCTAGCCATATGGACATCTGAAGAATATATTAGTACAGCTAACAGCAGAATACAGCAAGCCTTATTAGCGCTAGAGGACTGGTCAAAATCATGGCTAGTGAAGATAAGTGAGGAGAAAACAACATGCACAGTGTTCTCCCTCTCAAATAAAACTCAGCAACCTAAGCTGGTATTGAATGGAAAAATATTGCGCCATGAAGAAAATCCAAACTATCTAGGAGTCACCTTTGATCGTCGCCTGACATGGAAGACACAGGTTGAGAAAAATCGAACAAGAGCAAGGCAGAGAATGGCAATCATGAAAAAGCTTGCTGGTACAACGTGGGTAGCAGATGAGAAAGTTCTCAAGAAGTTATATACTGGACGGGTGAGGCCAGTACTGGAATATGGCATTGCAGCTTGGGCAACAGCAGCTAAGTCAAACTTTAAAGAAATAAGTAGAGTCCAAAACCAAGGAATGCGAATCATAACTGGAAGCCTGAAGACAACGCCTATTAATGAACTAGAAAAGATCACTTGTTTACAACCAATGCAGGATAGAAGAGATAGCAGAGCCCAGCAACAAGCAGAAAAATTTAGAAGATTGACAGACCACCCTATGTACAACAGATTTAATGGTTTTGGAAAGGGAAGACTGAAGCGTAGCAACTTTGTAGAAACTGCAAAACGAAGGATTAGGGCAGATCCTATACTTAACATATCAACAGTCAAGCCCATACACAATGCACACAACTTCCCAGCTTGGAGACAGCAGCAACTGCCTGAGATGATAGAAAACATTCCTGGTATTGAGAAAAAGAACACTCAGCATGAAACCGAAAGAAGAGAAATAACCCTAAACTACATAAAAGAACATTACCCAAGCAGGAATTGGACCCATGCATATACAGATGGATCAGCCAAAAATTCAATAGAGAATGGAGGAGGAGGAATTCTCCTAAATTTAAAAAATGGAGTGAAAAAAACACATTCAATGGCAACTGGAAAATTTTCAAGTAACTTCAAAGCGGAGGTAGAGGCTTTGAAAACTGCAGCAGAAATGCTCCTGATGGAGGAAAATAAAGAGAAGCAAATAGCTATCTTCACAGATGCAAAGTCAGCTGTCTCAATACTCAAGAGCAATAACAGCCCAGAACTAACTGACCTAAGAGCAGCACTCCATGGTCTATGCCAGAAATCCAAAAAAGTTGTAATACAGTGGATCCCATCACATTGCAGTATACCTGGAAACGAAGAGGCTGACAGACTGGCAAAAGAGGGCGGACGACTACCACAGCCTGACATAGACATAACCTATAATGAGGCAAAGAGGTTGATAAAAAGCACTTATAGAACCAAATGGGAATCTGAGCATCCAGGCCATCAGAAGGATGATGCATATTACAAACTCGACCGAAGAGAACAAGTAGCAATCTTCAGACTCCGCACAGGACATAACAGGCTGAAATACCACTTGTTCAATAAACTAAAGATAGGAGATACTGATGAATGTAATTGTAGAACTGGAAAAATGACAGCAAAACATTTGCTGCAGGATTGCCCAACGTATGCAGAACAGAGAAAGATATTTTGGCCCACACCTGCTTCATTTGAGGACAAGCTCTATGGAGATATCAACAAGCTCAAGTTGACCGCAGCTTACTTTAACTACATACAGGTTGACATTTAAAGGTGCATGAAGACCCAGAGGCATGAAATGGAATATTGCTTGGATAGCAAATCCATTATGTGGAAAGTCCAAATCGAAAGCTCGCTGTGTGGGCTTCATAAAAGGTGGAAAAGTGTCCTAGTGGCACGAAATGGAATATTGCTTGGATAGCAAATCCATTACGTGGAAAGTCCGAATCAAAAGCCCATTGTGTGGGCTTCATAAAAAGGTGGAAAAGTGTCCTAGTGGCATGAAATGGAATATTGCTTGGATAGCAAATCCATTACGTGGAAAGTCCGAATCGAAAGCTCACTGTGTGGATGTCATCTGCAGACTGCATACTTCTGGTTTCCGGAAGAACAGCCTATGGTGAACGGAAGGCCCAATATACGGAAGTGAGGCTAAGCAGCCATGTGCAGGACGTGACGATTCCTTGGGTGAGCCCAGTACCAGAGCGCTATGTATCGGCTCTGCAAGTATGGAAGCCTCCTTGGATGGCGGGGAATGCCCACGGTCTGCCCCTGCCTTCCCTTGAGGGGTGACCAGGATCTTTGGCTGTTCTATATGGACCAGCTGGGATGGGGGATAACACCACAACAGTGAGAGTCAAACGTCCTAAGAAACCCCCGGGAAGGTTAACCCGGTCAACAAATGCCCGCAGAAGTCGGATGTGTCGGCCTAACGGCGCAAGAACGCAGCTCTGCTGTAAACAGGCACAACGCAATCACATCCGAAAAAAAAACTCCGGATGAACGAAGAAGAAGAAGAAGAATTATTTTCCTTGCTGTGGAGTTCATTGCGAATATTTTCAGAAACTTTTCAAACCAGTGACGGGGTAAGTCTAAACATATTAGTTGCCAAGAGAAAAGCTAAATAAAGGACATTGATATCTTTAACGTATTGTCTCATGTTTAACGGTTTAACCTGGCCTATCTCATCTGGACCCCACTGGGCCTACTTCCCGCCAGGGAAGTTAACAAAAGCCTGTCCAGTCCGCCACTGCTCTGACCTATTTTAGCAGAGAAAGTATCATAATCATTCTGTCTCCCAACAGTTGGAACTCTGACATTTCCATCCTTATTATGGTGCTAACAACGCATACGCACAACGTGCTATTTCTGAACAGAGACGCGGCTAATGACATCTGCATTTGTGTTCACCATGAGAACGTGTTTCAAACATAACACCAATCCTGAAGACAATATGCAGTGGAGCATTCTCCCCCCCCCCCCCCACACACACACACACACTCACACACATCTGGATTTGGTTTGAACATTTACGTCGATGTAATAGGGACAAACTATACCTTAGAAATTTACAAGAGAGACAATTTTCTGTTGGGTGACCAATAGGGCAAATTTTGTAGCAGGTTTAAGACAATGTTTGGTTTCCTCCAAACGAAATACCTTATTGCAAGAGGCGTAATAATACATCTATTTGAGTAGCAATGTAGACAAAGATGGCTGAACAGATGATGATACTAAAATAAGAATACCAAAGGCAAGAGGAGGTTTCGTGACATTAGGAAATGTGTGGAAGTCAACGGAAATTAACACCACACTTATAATATTTAACTTAAGTGTTCAATCGGTATTACATTAACTATATGGATCATACACTTGGAGAACAGCTAAAATAATTACTAATAAACTGTACAAGTTCATTAATTGGTGTATGTGCATAATAGTGGCCTAATATGGCATGGTCTCTCTGGCCGAGAAGTTACACCACTTTCTCCGTAATCCCGTTTATCACGCAGAGTCTCGTAGCGGGCGAGAACTGGAAGCGGTTCTATCCCCCCCCCCCCCGCTGGTGACTTGGGGGATAACTGAGCCGGCCGCTCAGAAAGCAATGGCAAACTACTGAGCGTAATCTTGCCAAGAAATCAACAGAAAGCTGAAAAATGCTGCTGTTGACAGCGATGTCCTGTAAAGGATATGCAAAAAATATGGCATGACAAAATCATCAATGCAGAACTCGTGAAAAGGATAGTATAACTATGAGCATAGTATCTACTGTGATAGTATAACTTCCATGTCAAGAACCCACAAGATGAACAAAGTAGCATGAGACCTAAAAACACATGGGTAGGACCCGGAGGGAGTAGCAGTTGATAATAAAAGATAGGACAGCTTGGTATGAGTTGGTTCAGGCCTTTGCCCCAAGAGGAGATAAAGTACAGAGGAAGAAAAAGAAGATTGTTTTCTCCAGTGTTGAGAAAGTTGCAAGATTTTCTCTCATAACACCTGTTAGTCATCAAGAAGGGCGCAGAGCTCACTGCGCCCGATGTGAAGTAAAGGTGTCTCTTTATAAGCATCACAACGGCCTTATCATTCCCCCTTGCCTATGACCGAAGTTACCACGCCACCAATTCAAACCTGTGATAGACATGTATCAGCAGTGTACGACGAGGCCGTATTGCAGACGTTCATTTTTTCTCATACTTCATGTCGTGAGGCGTTGGTGATCGCGTCTGTCCATAGCCTTCTGTTTCGGATACTGACAATTACGAGGGAGCTGCAAATTAATACCTTAAAAGTGTGATATAAATTACAATAACTATGCCATTGTCTTGTAACTTGTCAATATTGTTTTTGAGGATGCCAAGAGTGTTAAACACTTGACATCACGATGAAGAATACGGTGACGTCACAATGACAGTTTAAAAATGGTCGCCCTACTTTTGACGTGCACCAAAGAAGAGCAGCGTTCTGTTATCCGTTTTTTCTTTTTTTTTAAATCAGTGAAAGGGTGAAACATATAGACATTCATCGGGGAATGAAAATCCAGTATGGTGATGTATGCCTGTCAGTCCAGCAAGTGTATGAGTGGAGTAAGAAGTTTCAAAATGGCGTGACTTCTGTGACAGACTGTTCATGGCTGGGTCAGGCACACCGCGTAGTGACACCAGTGAATTTTTGTCTACACGAATCCAAGCACTTTATCGGCGCTGGGGGACTTACATTGAACGCAGTGGTGACTACATCGAAAAGTAATACATTTGTTCTTTACTTTGTTTCCTCTAGAATATATTCACACACACACACACACACACACACACACACACACACACACACACACACACACACACACACACACACACATATATATATATATATATATATATATATATATATATATATATACACACACATACACAAAACATTTTAGGTTTTCATTTAATTCTCCCTCGTATTTCTGATACAGATTTTGATGTTTTCCGGTCCAAAATAATTGCCACTAGATTAGAACAAGAATCGCCATGGCGAAAGTAGCCTTTAGCAAGATGAAAAACATTCTGACCAATAAAAAGATGTCAATTGAAACGAGAAAAAGAATGTTTGAGGGGATATATATAGCCTGTTCTTTTGTATGGATGTGAAACTTGGACAATGAGCAGTCAAGCTGAAAAACATCTGATGGCTGCAGAAATGTGGTTTCTGAGGAAAATGCAAAGAATACCATGGACAGACAGAAAAACCAATGACCAAGTACTACAGGAGACAAATGACAATCGTAAATTGATTAGAGAAATTAGACGAAGACAGTCAGAATTTTTGGACATGTTATGAGAAGAAATGGATTGGAGAAGATGGATAGTGACAACTGGCAAGATCGAAGGGAACAGACCAAGAGGAAGACCGAGAGGAAAATACCTGGATTGCTTGGCCACATGGCATGGACGAGACAGGAACACTGAGCAGATCCATGACTCTAGTGATCGAGTGAAATGGCGAGTCATGACCGCCCAATCTTTCCGGCATGGCACATGATTGATTGATTGATTTCTGATACTGATGTTCCTCGTGCCATTATGTCACACTGTCCAGCATCTACTCTCTCTCTCTCTCTCTCTCTCTCTCTCTCTCTCTCTCTTTCTTTCTCTCTCTCTCTCTGTCTTTCCCGCCCTCTCCTCTCTTCCACTTTGTTCGTATTCGCCGCGGTACTTCATCATTTCCCTTCTCATGATATACCCTAAGAATTTGAACTGTCTCTGACTGACTCTGATGCCAGTAACCAGTTCTCTAGATTTAGACAGTGTTTCGTACAACGAAGAGCCGTGCACGATCCGTTCCTAGTTTTTGTGTTGATCAGATAGCTTTGCAGATCTCGAGTTAAATATTGCTGTTGTTATTGTTGTTGTTTTTCGATCTGGTTTTTTTTTTTAACATTATATTTAAAAGCCAAAAAAACGTAGCCTGTCTGTGTTGTTTCCTTTCATTAAGCTTCCTAGTTATATTTTATGTTTTATTCTGACTGCATACAATTCACATCTGATATCTGTCACGAATGCGTTCTCACACGTAAAAATACAATTAACTCTCTTCATGCGCGTGTTCTGCATTCACAAACACATTGATTGGCGCGAGATAAAGTAAGAACTGTTGTTAAACCTGGGTATTCGCAGCCACACCATGCGGGTTAAATATCTAACAGATAGAGTCGCAGCTGGGGCCCAACAACGGGAAGCTGTCTTCTTTGTTCTCACAGCTAATGATTACACGTGTATGTATCGAACATTTTTCCACTGATGATTTTGCAGTTTACACTGTTATTTTAAGTAATTTTGGAAAGTAAATGACGTGAAAATGTGTTTGTGTTTTTAAACGCTAGAAGACTGTAAAGACTCTTGGTAGATAGGATTTCTTCGCGCGCTTTTAGATGCATCTAATGATAACCAAGTCTGTGTGATTGAATTCACAACCAAGTCTAGGCCAGCATGGCCGAATGGATAAGAAAGCTAGCTCTTTCACTTCCTGTGTGCTGATGGCCAGGTAGCGGATTCAATCCATAAACAGGTTTAAATGTTGACTTCTCGTCCTTGACTTGGGGGTGTACATTACAAGTACCTCAGAAGTTGGAGTGGGTTCGCATGCTAGCGAGGGACACTGGTAATAGGAAAAGCTAATCCACAAGAAAAATCAGTCCAGTGCACTAGAAGTAGGGGTGTATGTTTAATGACTGTGCAGTGTTTGAAAATATTGCCGGTTCAAGTTTTGTATTTACCTATTATGTTGCATGAACTTTACAGAGGGTGAATATAAACTTGGAACGGCAATATTTTCAAACACTGCACATTCATTAAAAATTACACGCGACAGTAACTCGTTTACGGACTACGCTTGAGTTCAAAGCGTGCGAACGAAAAACGAAAAATAACCACGCCGATCTGCTTTAAAAAGACATACGTTCGCCTAATCATTGTATACCCATTTTGATACAATTACCAATACATCTTCACTCAACAGAATGTGTAAATTTTATTTCCGTAAGCTTTTAAGTCACCTGCCTAAAAACGTAACAATAAACATAATTTGACGAAGATTAGAAAATAACACCTAGTAAGTATTAAATGAACATCAACATGAATTACGAAGGTGAGGGGAGACGAGCGACTCGGTTGGTGTATTAAGATTTTAAGCAGAAGAAATTATTGTATAAACGTGCTCCGTCCTCATCTTCAACAGCCAGAGAAGAGTCCGAATACTAATATTACCAGTAACAGTCTGATTATGCGTCTGTCTGTCCTTCCTATGAATCACGAGTGTCGGCCAGATTCTCTGATCACTCTACTCTATGATGCCTAGTATCAGAGAGTCGTGTGTCAACTCTGCATTTATGGCAGCCTCGGTTGGTGTCGGGGAATGCAGTGACCTGTGTGTGCCTTTCCATCACGGGCGAAATGGCACGCATGCGCTGTTCAGGACGGGTGTGTTGAAGGTATGACCTGTAGATGGAAAGACGAAGATAACGTCACAACTCTGAGGCCGTGAAAACACACCGGCCAACACAAGCCAGGGAAGATGTCGGAAGTGTCGGCCGAAAGGCTAAATATGGAACCTCTGGTGTAGACAGGTAAAACACAATTACGTCTAAAACAAACCATTTATACAAATCTATGAAGACGAAGAAGAAAAAAATGTTAAAAGGCAAGGGAATTGACTTCATTGCACCGGGTTTTATCCCATACGGATCAGTCTCTTTTCTGTCGCGGCCTGCCAAAATCTTCGCACACAGGACGATTCTTTAGCTCCAGCGACGACCCCCAGGAGTCTCGAGAAAACAACACCTGTGAACCGAACGACGTGAGCAGGAATCAAACTCACAACCTTCGGATCGCAAGGCAAGCGGCGTACCCACTTTACCACGGGAACTCCCAGAAGCAGAATAATAAGTAATACTTGTTTGTTTTCTTCCCCTGCAGTATCTATCCTATCTATCTACATAACAACATTTGAAAGCTTCAGGTTTGGTTTCCCATTATTTATTTATTCATTGTCCGCGTTTACACCGAATTTAATATTCAAAAGTATTTCACTCTTAATGACTCCATTTTAGTTTGTAACTTCTCAGTTGGGAAGTAATAAAATAACAACTGTCTGGAACACCATAAGGCCGTGGTTCCCAAGCCTTTCAAGCTGAGGGCCATTTATACTATTTTCAGTAGTTAAGCGGGCCACAACGTTATAAAATTATAAAATTCGTGCAATATCATTCTTACCTTTCTTAACTTTCGTCAACAAAATTCTAAAACTTTAAATACAGTCAGTGTCAGTACTACTCTGCGGTCATTTTTTAGTTTAAAATCAAAAGTTAATTTAATAATAAATTTTAAACCAGTTTCGAAAATCGCTATTAATATAATTAATTTACAATTGTAACTGTTCTTCATAATCAGTTACTTAAGTTAAGATGCCAGTTTATCAATGTCTGGGTACAAATCTGTTGTGCCCAAAGTCATAAGCGCAGCTAGGTTACTGTCGGTGAGTCTGGAACGTAGCTTGTTTTTTATAACAGCCATTGCGGAAAATGACTGCTCGCATCTGTAAGTCGAACCAAAACGACAAATGTATCTCTGAGCGAATGAATACAAGTGTTCAAATTGTTCGACAGAAAATAGTCGCCAGAATGAAATCGTATGATCAGCTGAAGGTTACGAACTGAAGAGGCGCATTCGATAATATCTGAATATAACAACCACGAGCAGAGTAAATTATCGCACACGGACGGGAAGCTCCGAGTGCATTTTTTGAAATTATTAAAATATATTATTTTAAATAACGAGGCCTCGCGTGCCACTTACTAACATCTGGCGGGCCACAAGTGGCCCGCGGGCCGTGGTTTGGGAACCTCTGCCATAAGGTGTCAAGTAACAACGCTGAAGACAACAGAAATGCACGTAGTAACCAGAATAGTGTCGATTAATACAACAGCCGTCTGGAATAAACACAGTTCAAACACATTTTCAAATGATGTTGACAACAACGTCTCTGACTGACTTTAATTGAAATGAATCAGTTGCAAACAAACAGTAGGTTTGGATTAAACATGGCACACTATCAAATCAACAAGTATTATCATGTAAATGTTCATTCACTGAGCATTGAAATTGTGGAAGATACCACGACACAAAACAAATAACATGATTCCCCCAGCAAGGTGATATGTCGTCCTTCTGTCCAAACGGGAGGTCTCATGTGGCGATATATAGGGTGTATTTAATGACTGAGCAGTGTTTGAAAATATTGCCGGTCCAAGTTTTGTATTCACCCTCTGTAAATTTCATGCAACAAAATAGGTAAATACAAAACTTCGACCGAAAATATTTTCAAATACTGCACAGTCATTAATAATACACCCTATATTAATCATCGGCACCGAATCAGTTAATTCATTGCTGATTAAGTGAAGTCTACACACGACAAATTAAAGTCACCCACTGGCTTTGGAACATTCTCGAGCGTTATTGTGAAAACGAGTAAAACAATAATACAAAGGTTGAGATCATATACTGACAAAATGAGGTCAGCTTGGCTGAATGGATAATGATGCTTGTTCTTAAACATCCGGTGTGCTGATTTTGAGGTAGCAGGTTCAACCCCTACTCCTGTCTGTTGAACTAAAATGTTGACTTCTCGTCCTTGATTTGGGGACATAAACTACAAGTACCTCTGAAGTCGGGGTACATTCGACTGATGGCGAGGGACACTGGTAATAGGGAAAGCTAATCCATACACCGAAATCAGTTCAGAGCACTAAAAGTAGTAGTAGGATGTGTATGGATTACGCTTGACGTTTGAGTTCTTCTTCTTCTTCTTCTTCTTCTTCTTCTTCTTCTTCTTCTTCTTCTTCTTCTTCTTCTTCTTCTTCTTCTTCTTCTTCTTCTTCTTCTTCTTCTTCTTCTTCTTCTTCTTCTTCTTCTTCTGCTGCTGCTGCTGCTGCTGCTCCTGCTGCTGCTGCGTTCATCCGGAGAGTTTTTACGGACGTGACTGTGTTGTGCTTGTTTACAGCAGAGCTGCGTTCTTGCGCCGTTAGGACGACACATCCGATTTATGCGGGTGTTTATTGATCGGGTTAACCTTCCCGGGTACGCTTGATTTCAAAGCGAACGAACGGGGGGGGGGGGGGGGAAATGCTAACAATAAAATAAAGAAATGTTCACTGTGAATTATGAGCTTTCGAAGGGTATCAGCAAACATTTGACATTTATTAAAACACGCGTTTAGCTATTTTTTTTTTTAATGTCTGATGAAAAAAAAAAAAAGTCTGGTGTCTGGTGAGAAGATCTCTGCGGGTCTAACTAAATCCAGGCTGTTCTACAAAACAGGGTTGTGAACTGTGATGGCCAAATAGCCACGCAGTACGAAGGGGTCATATGAAAACTGTATTGCGTGGGATTCCGTAAAAGTAAAAATAAAAATGCCAACTGGCTTCTGTAGTACTCGGTATATTAGTAATTCTTTTAGCCTTTCTTGTGTTTTTAATCGACACTATAGTATCCATTGAACATTGTAATTAAATATTTTATATTTGGTGCTAAGTTTAATTTCATTTGACTTCTACAACTGTCCTAGTGATATGAAAGCTTCTCTTGCCCTTTCTGTGCTTTTTATAATAGCTCTCTCTCTCTCTCTCTCTCTCTCTCTCTCTCTCTCTCTCTCTCTCTCTCTCTCTCTCTCTCTCTCTCTCTCTGTCGCCCCCTCCCCCAATCTTTGTTTACATTGTTGCCCACACAAGTGTATTATTACGCCTCTTGAAGTTCAGCTGCACCAAGGGAGATCGGGTTAGTATTTGCTTGGTTTAATCTCACTATCTTTGTCTGTCCCCTATGAATGTGTATACATAATTGTTGAACTCTCATCAAGTGTTGTTGCAAATGGTATGTGTGTATGTGTGTCGAATACAAACGTTTGCTGGGTGTTGTAGATGTTGAATTGTGTATTATACGTATATTTACATGCGTCCTGTGGGTTCAGTGATTTGTTCGTGTATTAACACGGCGTTGCACTCCAGGTATGATGTTGCATTCATCCATTACCTGTTTAACCTCAGAAGAGGTTATATTAGGGTCCAGTCCAAGCCTCAGATTAATAATCTAGTGACCAAATCAGACGCAATTTGAATATTAATCTGAAAGGAACTGTTGTATAAAGGGTGTTATGGCTATCATATTGGTGTGATGTTTGCTTGTTTGTCGTTTTCCATTACATCTATCCCGCTCAACCTCAGAAGAAAAGTTGTAATTAGGGCCCATCCCAGCCTCAGATTAATATTCCTGTGACAGAATCAGCCTTTTCCCCGGGAAGGTTAACCCGGTCAACAAATGCCCGCAGAAGTCGGATGTGTCGGCCTAACGGCGCAAAAACGCAGCTCTGTTGTAAACAGGCACAACGCAATCACATCCGAAAAAGAAAAAAAACTCCGGATGAACGCAGAAGAAGAAGAAGAAGAATCAGCCTTTTTATTTAAACATCGCTCTTGTTTTATTGTTACATCAAAACGCCAGATCTTCTGTGAGCAATCCACTGGTCCACATTCTAGCGGTGGGATTTTGTGTGAGTCTTCGGAATGTTTTGAAGTCTAGTTAGTAACGGAGCTTGCCTGACTCTACACTATTCCGTCTGTTTTAGGCGTCCACGTGCCTGGCTTGACTGTGCCTGGGGTGTTTTTAGAGTCCAGGGGAATACAGCACCCAGTAACCAAGGCCGCAACCATCAGTAGTAACATGCAGGATATGGTGCAATATTTATTTGCAGTGTATAGTTCATGACTGATTCTTAAAACAACAACACAGTAGCCATATTTCTTGTTTTTTTTTTTTTTTTATTTAACGGCTCGCGGTTCCTCAGGGGTCAGATGATTTCCATGAGGTTCCACATGCCTGTGTGTCATTGCTGGTAACCCTGGCCAGATCATGTGCAGATACTACACTTTGATCTTAGCCAAAAGGCCGAAAAACCATAAAGCCAAATTTTGAAGGAAAAAAAATATTATTAGGGTTCGCGGTTCTCCAGGGACCAGAGCCGCCCCATCAGGCCCCACGTCCCTGTGTGTTATTCGGCTGACCGCCTCTTCTTGTGTGTGTGTGTGTGTGTGTGTGTGTGTGTGTGTGTGTGTGTGTGCGTGTGTGGTTGGTGGGTGGGTGTGGGTGGGTTTGGGAGCCCTGGCAAGATTATTAATTTGAAACAGAATTTTGTACCATGGGGTAATGTGGCATTCTTTGTGTATTCACATACATGTCCCCCCCTCCCCCATATCCCTTGCAGGGCGTTGCAGTCAATATCAGCATTTTTCAGCTGCTGTTGATGTACTAGGTTTCGATTCGATTTCACAATTACCCCTACCCCATTCAATCTCAAGAAGTTATAGCAGGGTCCATCAGCGGCTCAGAATGATAGTCCTGTGACTAGTCAGCCACCAAAGCAGCTGAATATGGTTTTACCCTCACAGTCCTATCAATCCGAAGGTGATTGTTGTCCGTATAGGTTAATGGACAAGCGATGTGGCATTTTTTGTGTATTCACATACATGTATTCATATATTTTTGTGAATTTAATAGAGAAATATCTCAGAATCTGAATATTTTCCTAGTGTCGTCAGTTACAAATTTTTATGGTTAACATTTCACATTTACGCTGGACCCCCCCCCCCCCCCCCCCAAATAACATTGTAACAGGAATAAACATCCATCTAGTTGCAAATAACTGTCAGTAAAAATAATATAAACATATATAATTATTCCCCTTGTTTGCTTATGTCTAAACTTTGTAACGCAGATTAAATTACTTCCCTTGCAATTTGACACCACCCTTCTGATATTCCATTCCCCACATAACATCTTTTTAGCGTGCCTTTTGATATCTACATATATTTTTATCTCTCCAGGGTTTAAAAAAAAATTATGTTCTTCTTATTGTGTGTATCTTATTATCTACCAGTGTACCCCGCCATCAGGCGAACCCACTCCGACTTCGGATTTACTTGTAATTTTCGTCCCTAAGTCAAGGACGAAAAATCAACCTTTTAGTTCAACTGACCGGTGTAAGGATTGAACCCGTTACATTGCCATCAGCACACCGGAACTTAACAGCCAGCCATTTTATCCATTCAGTGATGCTGACCTCCCCGTGTAATCATGAAAGCTAGAAAGAACAAAATCGTGATGGCGGTAACGGCTATAGCAAACTGCGAATAGGGTCACCTCTGTCTCTTATTCCGGCGTCTGGTCCTTTCCGTATTAGGACATACTTTGGCGACCACGACTTTCTGCCAAACGCAGATGGAAAGACTAGAAAGTCAACAGAGTGAGGCCGTGCTCATCATGCTTGGATGCACACCACTTACACCGTAGTAGTATAGAACGACATTAGCCGCTCGTTTTGAGGTGGAAATCGATTTCCACCTCAAAGGGCGATAACTCCGGTTAATTTCCACCTCAAAGGTCGATAACTCCGGATTTTTTAAAAGTCAAGGGCGATAACTCTTTTAATAGGTGTGTGTCCGAGTAGGTGTGGTCTAGTGACGTTAGGTACAACATAACAAAATACAAAATAACAAACGACTCAAGTAAGGTATATGTTTTTTATTACATCATATATATATAGACAATACAATGCATATTAAATAAGTAGCGGCATAGTGGGAAAGTCTGGCAGGTAGTACCGGGGAGTTATACGTCGGCAAGTGTGGGAAAATCTCCAGCGGGTGTGACGGTGGTCGGTTCATAACAGACGTGGAGGGGTGCATATGGAAAAGTCATTAAGTAACGGGTTGTAAAAACGGGGGTGAGTGGTATGTTAAAGTATTTTGAACTGTTAGCACATTGGCGGTGTGCATTAGTACGAATAAAAGGTGCGGTGGGGATAGTAGTGGGTATGGTTTAGTGCAATTAGCTGATAAGGGTGGTTATTAGTGCTATGTAGATGTTCATAGTAGCTTATTCACTAACATCACACGTGTTACAAATGAAACCTTGAAAGCTAAAGATCGTTGATTGCAATGGATATGGTGTAGTGTCATTCGGTGGTAAGGGTGGGTACCAGGTATTAGTGGTCAAGTAGTGGTCAACCAGTGGTCAGGTGGTGGTCAAGTGAGAAAATTTTAGGGAAAAGTGATTGTAATGATATGGTGACGATTAAAGGATGGTAAATTAGTGGTCAAGCAGTGGTCAAGGGGTGGGCAAGTAAGGAAAATTTTAGGGGAAAGTGGTTGTAATGATATGGTGACGATTAAAGAGTGGTAAATTAGTGGTCAAGCAGTGGTCAAGTAATGGTCAAGTGAGGAAATTTTAGGGGAAAGTAGTTGTATTGATATGGTGACGATTAAAGAGTGGTAAATTAGTGGTCAAGCAGTGGTCAAGTAGTGGTCAAGTAGTGGTCAAGTGAGAAAATTTTAGGGAAAAGTAGTTATAATGATATGGTGATGATTAAAGAGTGGTAAATTAGTGGTCAAGCAGTGGTCAACCAGTGGTCAGGTGGTCAAGTAAGGAAAATTTTAGGGGAAAAGTAGTTGTAATGATATGGTGATGATTAAAGGATGGTAAATTAGTGGTCAAGAGTGGTCAAGTAGTGGTCAACTGAGAAAATTTTAGGAAAAAGTGATTGTAATGATATGGTGATGAATAAAGGGTGATAAATTAGTGGTCAAGTAGTGGTCAAGTGAGAAAATTTTAGAGGAAAAGTAGTTGTAATGATATGGTGATGATTAAAGAGTGGTAAATTAGTGGTCAAGCAGTGGTCAAGTAGTGGTCAAGTAGTGGTCAAGTGAGAAAATTTTAGGGAAAAGTAGTTATAATGATATGGTGATGATTAAAGAGTGGTAAATTAGTGGTCAAGCAGTGGTCAACCAGTGGTCAGGTGGTCAAGTAAGGAAAATTTTAGGGGAAAAGTAGTTGTAATGATATGGTGATGATTAAAGGATGGTAAATTAGTGGTCAAGAGTGGTCAAGTAGTGGTCAAGTAGTGGTCAACTGAGAAAATTTTAGGGAAAAGTGATTGTAATGATATGGTGATGAATAAAGGGTGATAAATTAGTGGTCAAGTAGTGGTCAAGTGAGAAAATTTTAGAGGAAAAGTAGTTGTAATGATATGGTGATGATTAAAGGATGGTAAATTAGTGGTCAAGCAGTGGTCAAGCACTGGTCAAGTGAGGAAAATTTTAGGAAAATTTTAGGAAAAAATTGGTTGTAATGATATGATGATGATTAAAGGGTGGTAAATTAGTGGTAAAGTAGTGATCAACCAATGGTCAGTAGTGGTCAAGTCGTCGAGTGACAACTTAACTTGATTTCAATATTTTTATCACCAAAATATGTATGTCATTGATTCTTTCTTACGATATATCACTAAACTGTTTTGATGAATAAATATTGAAATCAAGATTTTTTGTTGATTTACTTTAGTGGGTTGTGTTCATGGCGTTGTCTTTTTTCTTGATGGAACAGAGCTTACATTACCAGACATGAACAAAATCTTAAAAGAAGTTATGACAAATACAGAAATATTTCAGTCAAATGTATAAAAAGTAGGAGTTAACCAAGTATGAAAAGACCAAAATAAGAAATATCTCAACCACACTTATAAAAAATAATCAATCGAAAAACAAAAATGTTCTGCCAGAAACCTACTCGTGGCACCCAGCCAGCTTTAGATGTACCAGAGACAACCTTTGCTTGGGGTGATGATTCGTCTTCAGATGAAGATATTTACCTTTTGGATAGTAGTCATGCCCCAGAGTCTCTCAAGAAAATTAATGTGTTGTGGAACGAAAACTATCCTACTGTCGGTGTCCGAAGGTGTTCGTTATCGACGAATAAGGTGTGTATGGGTAGTAATGATCATAGTTCACATGTGTATTTTTGTAAACATGTCTAATACAGAAGACCTAGCTGGTATACATGTTTTCTATGTACATCTCTCTATACTACAAACCATCAGTGACTATACCTTTACCTTTTCTCAAGCCGTGACCAATAGAATGTCGACAGTCTTTTTTTTTTATGCCTTTTACCACTTATCATGAATTTTTTTTACTGTTTTTTCTTTAGTGAAGTAGTATGTATGGCCGTCTTGTAATTTTCAATGTGTTTTATTTACCCTCCACAAGTTAATTTTGCACCAGAACCTCACTTCTTGACAGTCCATACTGTTGGTACCGAAGAACGCCATGGTAACTGGCACCATGTAATCAGAGAACGTGAGCCTTTTGAAAGGCGTGTACAAGACTTGGAAAACAAAAATTGAATCCAGTTCTGAAGGACAAGCAAAGAAGAAAAGTCATCGAACAAAGGACAGCCGTGAAGAAGGCAGATATAGTCTAATTACCATGTTTCTCTCTGCCATATTAAAACAGTTATAAACAGAAATAAACAAGTATGCGTTTCCTTAATATCGTTATGTTTTGAGTTCTAGTAGTACTTGTTGGGTGGTTCATCTGATATGGTTTAAGTTTTAGTTTGTGAATTGTTTTGTATGATATGTTCTTGTTGTCTTGGTGTGTCTCATACGTATTCTTTAATAGATCCTGTGTGAGTGTAGATTCTACGAGTCACAATTCTGGACTGGTGTAATGGTTTTCACTAACAACTGACAAGAGAGTGTTTTTGTGAAACGGGGACTTCGACACCAGTGATATGATAGTAGTAGGGGATTTAAATCCAATGTCTGACAATGTGTAAGTATGCGTTTCCTTAATATCGTTATGTTTTGAGTTCTAGTAGAACTTGTTGGGTGGTTCATCTGATATGGTTTAAGTTTTAGTTCTAAGTCTGGTTTGTGAGTTGTTTTGTCTGATATGTTCTTGATGTCTTTGTGTATCTCATTACGTATTCTTTAATAGAGCCCCACATTTGGGAAATTTCATGTAAAGTATATGTTAGAATAAGATGTGATATACCAAGTTGAAGCTGTCTGCCATGGGAAATGGATCTTTGGTGATGAATACTCGGATGAACTACCCCGATGGACTCACAGATTACATGGCCATACATATTGTTAACTGTCATGGGTGTTTCAATGGAGCACGTGTACAATGGAGGTTTGACGTTCTTGGTGATGTGACCACTTTGTATTAGAAAGAAACCAAGAGTGTGGAGAGATGAGTGATGTATAAGGGTTTCTGTACCAGATACGGTGAAGGCCTTCGGTAACGTAAAACAAGGAAAATGGTGCTATTGATAGCGTCTTTTCAGATAAGACACCTTTGACTACAGAAGTTACATTTTTTTCTTAGTTTTGTGGACTTACTTTTTCCATAGCTATTTCTGTACTTGCTCTTTTCCCTTTTGGTGACTTATTTATAAGTTTAGTTGAAATATTTCTGTCTTTGGGTGATGTTTTTCACATTTGGTTATTTTTATAATGTTTGAAGTTATAATTTTTGATCAATATTTTAGTTGTAATATTTTTTCCTAGATTTTCTTAAGCTTGGTCGAGACATTTCATATTTTGGCCTTTTTGCCTTTGGTTAACTCGTACAGTTTATAAGTTCGGATGCGCTATTTCATTACTTGGCCAATATCTTTCACCTTTACCTAACAAATGTTAATACATGTTATAAATCAAATCAAATCAAATCAAATCAACTTTATTAGGGTCACAAATTGGGCGCGCAGGCCCGTCTTACATTCGGCCCTTCCAATCACTCGTCTTTCGTTCATCAAGAGCATTATACATTTACATAGGAAGAAAAATAAACATTGTGAAATGAATGTTGTAAACATAAACAAGGCTAAACATGGAGAAAAATGTGTACATAAAAAGTATGTGACGTAAAAGTAGTGATGCCAGCGCGTCCCACACACACACACACACACACCACACACTCTCTCTCTCTCTCTCTCATTCACACACACACACACTCTCACTCATTCACTCTCCCGCTCACTCATTCACTCTCCCGTTCACTTATTCACTCTCCCGCTCACTCATTCACTCTCCCGCTCACTCATTCACTCTCCCGCTCACTCATTCACTCTCCCGCTCACTCATTCAATCTCCCGCTCACTCATTCACTCTCACTCATTCTGTCTCTCCCGCTCACTCATTCACTCTCCCGCTCACTCATTCACTCTCCCGTTCAATCATTCACTCTCCCGCTAATTCATTCCTTCTCACTCATTCACTCTCACGCTCACTCATTCACTGTCCCGCTCACTCATTCACTCTGCCGCTCACTCATTCACTCTCACTCATTCACTCTCATGCTCAATCATTCACTCTCCCGCTCACTGATTCACTCTCACGCTCACTCATTCACTCTCACGCTCACTCATTCCTTCTCACGCTCACTCATTCACTCTCACTCAATCACTCTCACTCATTCACTCTCACGCTCATTCATTCACTCTCACGCTCACTCATTCACTCTCACGCTCACTCATTCCTTCTCACGCTCACTCATTCACTCTCACGCTCACTCAATCACTCTCACGCTCACTCATTCACTCTCACGCTCACTCATTCACTCTCACGCTCACTCATTCACTCTCCCGCTCAATCATTCACTCTCACTAATTCACTCTCCCGCTCACTAATTCACTCTTCCGCTCACTCATTCACTCTCCTGCTCACTCATTCACTCTCCCGCTCACTCATTCACACTCACTCATTCACTCTTACGCTCACTCATTCACTCTCACTCATTCACTCACACTCATTCACTCCCACACACAGACACTCTCACTCATTCACTCTCCAGCTCACTCATTCGCTCTCACGCTCACTCATTCACTCTCCCGCTCACTCATTCACCCTCACGCTCACTCATTCACTCTCCCGCTCACTCATCCACTCTCACTCATTCACTCTCCCGCTCACTCATTCACTCTCACGCTCAATCATTCACTCTCCTGCTCACTCATTCACTCTCACTCATTCACTCTCACGCTCACTCGTTCACTCTCACTCATTCACTCTCACTCATTCACTCTCACGCTCACTCATTCACTCTCACGCTCACTCATTCTGTCTCTCATTCACACTCACTCACTCTCTCACTCAAACTACAGTAATGAACATAAGTTTAGATTATACATGATAAAATCAAATGGTATTTAACTTATAATATGACAGATGAGAATACACAAACATATGGATTCACGTGTTACATGACATGCATCTGCTCAGCTCTCTCTCTCTCTCTCTCTCTCTCTCTCTCTCTCTCTCTCTCTCTCTCTCACTCTCTCTCTCTCTGTATTCTTTCATACACACACACTCACACGCATGCGTACGCTCACACACACACACACTCTCTCTCTTTCTCTCTCATTCACTCACACTCTCACTAATTCACTCTCCCGCTCACTCATTTACTCTCACGCTCACTCATTCGCTCTCACGCTCACTCATTCACTCTCACGCTCACTCATTCGCTCTCACGCTCACTCATTCACTCTCCCGCTCACTCATTCACTCTCCCGCTCACTCATTCACTCTCACTCATTCACTCTCACTCATTCACTCTCACTCATTCACTCTCACTCATTCACTCTCCCGCTCACTCATTCATTGTCCCGCTAACTCATTTACTCTCCCGCTCACTAATTCACTCTCCCGCTCACTCATTCACTATCCCGCTCACTCATTCACTCTCCCGCTCACTCATTCACTCTCCCGCTCACTCATTCACTCTCCCGTTCAATCATTCACTCTCACTCATTCCCTCTCACGCATTCACTGTCCCGCTCACTAATTCACTCTCCCGCTCACTCATTCACTCTCACGCTCACTCATTCACTCTCCCGCTCACTCATTCGCTCTCCCGCTCACTCATTCGCTCTCCCGCTCACTCATTCACTCTCACTCATTCTGTCTCTCCCGCTCACTCATTCACTCTCCCGCTCACTCATTCACTCTCCCGCTCACTCATTCACTCTCGCTCACTCATTCACTCTCACGCTCACTCATTCACTCTCCCGCTCACTCATTCACTATCCCGCTCACTCATTCACTCTCACGCTCACTCATTCTGTCTCTCCCGCTCACTCATTCACTCTCCCGCTCACTCATTCACTCTCCCGTTCAATCACTCACTCTCACTCATTCACTCTCACGCATTCACTGTCCCGCTCAATCATTCACTGTCCCGCTCAATCATTCACTCTGCCGCTCACTCATTCACTCTCACACTCACTCATTTACTCTCACGCTCAATCATTCACTCTCCCGCTCACTGATTCACTCTCCCGCTCACTGATTCACTCTCACGCTCACTCATTCACTCTCACTCATTCCTTCTCACGCTCACTCATTCACTCTCACGCTCACTCATTCACTCTCACGCTCACTCATTCACTCTCACTCATTCACTCTCACGCTCACTCATTCACTCTCCCGCTCAATCATTTACTCTCCCGCTCACTCTCACTCATTCACTCTCCCGATTACTCATTCACTCTCCCGCTCACTCATTCACTCTCCCGCTCACTCATTCACTCTCCCGCTCACTAATTCACTCTCACGCTCACTCATTCACTCTCACTCATTCACTCTCACTCATTCACTCACACACACAGACACTCTCACTCATTCACTCTCCCGCTCACTCATTCACCCTCACGCTCACTCATTCACTCTCACTCATTCACTCTCCCGCTCACTCATTCACTCTCACTCATTCACTCTCCCGCTCACTCATTCACTCTCACGCTCAATCATTCACTCTCCCGCTCACTCATTCACTCTCACTCATTTACTCTCACGCTCACTCATTCACTCTCATGCTCACTCATTCACTCTCACGCTCACTCATTCTGTCTCTCATTCACACTCACTCACTCTCTCACTCAAACTACAGTAATGAACATAAGTTTAGATTATACATGATAAAATCAAATGGTATTTAACTTATAATATGACAGATGAGAATACACAAACATATGGATTCGCGTGTTACATAACATGCGTGTTACATGACATGCATCTGCTCAGCTCTCTCTCTCTCTCTCTCTCTCTCTGTATTTTTTCATATACACACACTCACACGCATGCGCGCGCTCACACACACACACTAACACATCAACTCTCCCACTGCCTCACTCTCTAACACACAATCCTACACACACACACACACTCACTCTCTCAATCACACTCTCTCACACATACACGTACACATGAACTCATGCACGCACGCACACACTCCCTCACTCACTCTCACACATACACGTATGAATGCATGCACTGACACAATCACTCTCTCCACACACACGCATGCACACACGCATTCACTCTCTCCCTCTCTCTGACACCCACTCTCTCTCTCTCTCTCTCTCTCTCTCTCTCTCTCTCGCTCCCACACGCACACACACATATATAGTGAACAATTATAATGAACAATTATACTGAACAATTATACCAGTAAATGAATTATGGTGGCATATAGTCAGTATGGATTAAGTATTGAAAGAGTTTTCGGTTAAATGTGTAGGGACTCATTGGAGTTTTCAGATCTGGAGGCAGATGATTCCATAAGTGAGCACCAGAATAGGCAAAACATGTTTTGTATAGGTCCAATCTAGGCTTTGAGACATGTAACAAATTTAGGCGCTTGCTGTTCATTGCATTAGATTGAATCAGTGGCAGAAGATACTCTGGGGTATTTTGAGATATAATTTTATTCACTAATTTGGCTTTGTTGAAAAGGAAGCGCTTTTGTAGTGGTAGAAGTCTTAGATGACTGTACAAATTATTACTTTCAACGTGCTTTATGCCAGAAACCAGACGAATAGCGCGGTTTTGTAGAGAACATAGTCGTTTTAAATTAGATTTAGGGCAACCATCCCAAACTGTGGAACAGTAATCGAGATGTGATTGGATATAGCATGTATAGAATATTTTTCGTGTGTTTTCGTCCAGGAAGTGCTGAATTTTAGCAAGTTGGTAAACTTTTTGTGCTATTTTCTTGGTAAGAGCGTGAACATGAGAGCTCCAGTTCAAATGGCTGTCTATTAAAAGCCCTAGTGTTTTATGTTCAGTCACATTAACTATAGGTAACGTGCCCATGCGGAGTTCGAGCGGTGATCCAGTTATGGCTAGTGTCTGTAGTTTTTGTCTGGTCGTTATTAGCATGGATTTGGTTTTGCCGATGTTAATTTGCATGCGGTTTTCATTGCTCCATCTAGTAAGATTATCAAGTTCCTTTTGTAAAGAATTCTCTAATTCACTACGGTTTTCTTGACTAGTATATATAGTACAGTCGTCAGCAAATAGATCACAAGTTGTATTGATATATAAAGGAAGATCATTAATATAAACTGCAAAAAGCAGCGGACCTAGTATTGAGCCCTGAGGCACACCAATATTAAGCTGTGTGGGTCTTGATAGACAGTTGTTGAAGGACACGACTTGTTGCCTGTCGGATAGAAATGACGTAATTATGTTCACCATGTTGGTGCTTGTCTTCATTTGCTTTAGTTTTCTAATTAAAATATCGTGATCTACCATATCAAAAGCTTTTTTAAAGTCTACAAACACCGCTCCACAAATTCTACCGTTGTTGATGTTTAAGTGCCAGTTATCGGTCATTTTTGTTAGAGCACTATGGCAAGAATATTTAGGTCGAAACCCAGATTGACTGTTAATTATTAGATCGTTGTTAATTAAATGGTGTAACGTTATTTTATGAATGTGTTTTTCTAGTGGTTTTGATAGCGACGATAATAAGGAAATAGGTCTATAATTACCCAAAACGCTATTATCGATTGAGCCATTTTTAATTAGCGGAAACACTTTAGCAATTTTAAAAGCAGATGGAAAGTAGTTTTTGGCCAGGCACTGGTTATATATGAACGTTAAGGACTCACTAATGACTGGTGCAGCACAACGAAGAATTCTTCTTCTTCTTCTTCGTTCATCCGGAGTTTTTTTTTCGGATGTGACTGCGTTGTGCCTGTTTACAGCAGAGCTGCGTTCTTGCGCCGTTAGGCCGACACATCCGACTTCTGCGGGCATTTGTTGACCGGGTTAACCTTCCCGGGGGTTTCTTAGGACGTTTGACTCTCACTGTTGTGGTGTTATCCCCCATCCCAGCTGGTCCATATAGAACAGCCAAAGATCCTGGTCAGCCCTCAAGGGAAGGCAGGGGCAGACCATGGGCATTCCCCGCCATCCAAGGAGGCTTCCATACTTGCAGAGCCGATACATAGCGCTCTGGTACTGGGCTCACCCAAGGAATCGTCACGTCCTGCACATGGCTGCTTAGCCTCACTTCCGTATATTGGGCCTTCCGTTCACCATAGGCTGTTCTTCCGGAAACCAGAAGTATGCAGTCTGCAGATGACATCCACACAGTGAGCTTTCGATTCGGACTTTCCACGTAATGGATTTGCTATCCAAGCAATATTCCATTTCATGCCACTAGGACATTTTTCCACCTTTCATGAAGCCCACACAATGGGCTTTTGATTCGGACTTTCCACGTAATGGATTTGCTATCAAGCAATATTCCATTTCGTGCCACTAGGACACTTTTCCACCTTTTATGAAGCCCACACAGCGAGCTTTCGATTTGGACTTTCCACATAATGGATTTGCTATCCAAGCAATATTTCATTTCATGCCTCTGGGTCTTCATGCACCTTTAAATGTCAACCTGTATGTAGTTAAAGTAAGCTGCGGTCAACTTGAGCTTGTTGATATCTCCATAGAGCTTGTCCTCAAATGAAGCAGGTGTGGGCCAAAATATCTTTCTCTGTTCTGCATACGTTGGGCAATCCTGCAGCAAATGTTTTGCTGTCATTTTTCCAGTTCTACAATTACATTCATCAGTATCTCCTATCTTTAGTTTATTGAACAAGTGGTATTTCAGCCTGTTATGTCCTGTGCGGAGTCTGAAGATTGCTACTTGTTCTCTTCGGTCGAGTTTGTAATATGCATCATCCTTCTGATGGCCTGGATGCTCAGATTCCCATTTGGTTCTATAAGTGCTTTTTATCAACCTCTTTGCCTCATTATAGGTTATGTCTATGTCAGGCTGTGGTAGTCGTCCGCCCTCTTTTGCCAGTCTGTCAGCCTCTTCGTTTCCAGGTATACTGCAATGTGATGGGATCCACTGTATTACAACTTTTTTGGATTTCTGGCATAGACCATGGAGTGCTGCTCTTAGGTCAGTTAGTTCTGTGCTGTTATTGCTCTTGAGTATTGAGACAGCTGACTTTGCATCTGTGAAGATAGCTATTTGCTTCTCTTTATTTTCCTCCATCAGGAGCATTTCTGCTGCAGTTTTCAAAGCCTCTACCTCCGCTTTGAAGTTACTTGAAAATTTTCCAGTTGCCATTGAATGTGTTTTTTTCACTCCATTTTTTAAATTTAGGAGAATTCCTCCTCCTCCATTCTCTATTGAATTTTTTGCTGATCCATCTGTATATGCATGGGTCCAATTCCTGCTTGGGTAATGTTCTTTTATGTAGTTTAGGGTTATTTCTCTTCTTTCGGTTTCATGCTGAGTGTTCTTTTTCTCAATACCAGGAATGTTTTCTATCATCTCAGGCAGTTGCTGCTGTCTCCAAGCTGGGAAGTTGTGTGCATTGTGTATGGGCTTGACTGTTGATATGTTAAGTATAGAATCTGCCCTAATCCTTCGTTTTGCAGTTTCTACAAAGTTGCTACGCTTCAGTCTTCCCTTTCCAAAACCATTAAATCTGTTGTACATAGGGTGGTCTGTCAATCTTCTAAGTTTTTCTGCTTGTTGCTGGGCTCTGCTATCTCTTCTATCCTGCATTGGTTGTAAACAAGTGATCTTTTCTAGTTCATTAATAGGCGTTGTCTTCAGGCTTCCAGTTATGATTCGCATTCCTTGGTTTTGGACTCTACTTATTTTGTTAAAGTTTGACTTAGCTGCTGTTGCCCAAGCTGCAATGCCATATTCCAGTACTGGCCTCACCCGTCCAGTATATAACTTCTTGAGAACTTTCTCATCTGCTCCCCACGTTGTACCAGCAAGCTTTTTCATGATTGCCATTCTCTGCCTTGCTCTTGTTCGATTTTTCTCAACCTGTGTCTTCCATGTCAGGCGACGATCAAAGGTGACTCCTAGATAGTTTGGATTTTCTTCATGGCGCAATATTTTTCCATTCAATACCAGCTTAGGTTGCTGAGTTTTAGTTGAGAGGGAGAACACTGTGCATGTTGTTTTCTCCTCACTTATCTTCACTAGCCATGATTTTGACCAGTCCTCTAGCGCTAATAAGGCTTGCTGTATTCTGCTGTTAGCTGTACTAATATATTCTTCAGATGTCCATATGGCTAGGTCATCTGCAAAGGAGGATGTGTGTACTCTGGCTGGAAAATTTTCTGTGATGTCATTTATATATGCTAGGAATAATGTTGGTGAAAGAACTCCTCCTTGGGGGACACCTTGCTCCAGCAGCATCATTTTGCTTGTTTGTCCTTGTACTTTTGTCCTGGCAGTTCTGTTCTCAAGGTAGTGGCTGATCCATTGATACATTTTTCCACAAACATGCATGTGTTGCAGTTTTACTTTCAGTCCTTCCTTCCATACTTTATCAAATGCTTTTTCTAAATCTATCCAGACTGCTAGTGTGTGCTTTTTCTCTTGGAAGGCATCCTCTATTTCCTGAGCTATATAGGTTATTTGATCTTCAGTGGATCTGTATTTTCTGAATCCTGCTTGGTGTGGTGTTAAGAGTTTGTTTTCTTCCAGATGCCATGTTAGCCTGCCATTGATAATGCGTTCCATTAATTTTCCTACACAGCTCAGTAGACTGATAGGTCGATAGCCATTTGGTTCTTCCAGGTCTTTTCCTTTCTTTGGGACTGGTATTAGTATAGCTTCCTTCCATGCCTGTGGGACTATTCCTCTCTTCCAGCTGTTATTTAGGACTGCTAGTAGTTTCTTCTTTGCCTTGGTGCCTAGTCCTATTAGCATTTCATTTGTGATTCCATCCTTTCCTGGTGATTTCTTCTTTTTTAGGGTATTCATTGCCTGTTCCATTTCTTCCATTGTTAGATTTGCCATCATATATTCTGCTGCTGTCTCTGTATTTCTATGATGTGTCTGTTTGTCTTTGATTGCTTTCTTCTGTTCGGTTGTAATATCAATGTGGTTTGCATTTGCATAGTGTTCCATTAGTGCATTTGCAGCCTTTTTGCCTGTAAGCAAGGCATTTCCTTGTTTAATTGTTATTTGTTTGTTTCTAGGTCCTTCATTGTTCATGGCTTTCACTAGTTTCCATAGTTTGTTTCCATCCCTGTCAAAATTCAGGTTTTCTGTTTTTTCCCTCCAACAATCTCTTGTTGTTTGATTTACTGTTCTTTTATATTTTGCTGAGATGGCTTTGAGAGAGATGTTTGCTTCAATTGTTTGTTCTCTCTCTGCTGTCTTCCTGGCATCTTCAACTTTGTCCTCCAAACTTTGTAGTTCTTCAGTCCAGTATGGTTTGTAATTTTTCCTCGCTCCTCTTGGAATGGACTCAGTGGCTGCCTGTATTATCGCTCTGTTTAGACTTTCCACCATTTGCTTCATGTTGCCATATCGTGTATTTATGTTTTCACAATATTTGTCTGTTAGTATGGCAAATCTGTCCCAATCTGCTCGTTTGTAATTCCAGCGGGGCAAGGGCTTTTGCTCCTGTGGAACATACTCCATATTCATTTCAAGCTTGATTGGTCTGTGGTCACTACCTGCTAATTGGTCCAGCACATGGCGATCGATTTTGTGGAGGATGTCTCCTGTGCAGAAAGCTAAGTCTGGAGTAGAAGTGGTAAGCCATCTTCTGGAGTAGAAGCTCGGTGTGTCTTCCGCTTTGTTGAGTAGGTGGAGATTTGAGTCTATTTCCCAGTCCTCCAATTCATCTCCTCTTTTGTCAGTATCTGGGTATCCCCATCTTTCTGAACGGCTATTAAAGTCTCCGGCAATAATGCAGTTTGTGTCAGTTATTTTCATGTTTGAGAGTGTAAGGTCCTTATCTGCTGGGCTATACAGATTGTAGATTCTTATTTTCACGTCCTTTATCATTATGTCAACACCTATAATTTCCGTTTGGTTGTCAGAGATCACAGATACTTCGCTGCAAGGTATTGTATTTCGTGTAAGTATTAGAACTCCTCCTTTGTGTCCTTCGCGGTCGAAACGTGTGGCCTGATATCCTCTGACTGAGAATTTGCGATTGGCGTTGAGGTGTGTCTCTTGAATGCATGCCACATCTATTCTATCTTTATGAAGACGATGTGTTAGGGAGTCTTTCTTCTTGTAAACTCCTTCGGCATTCCACTGTAGTATGTTGAGTGTCCGGGGTATTTGGTCAATAGCTCTTAACCTACTCCTCTGTGCCTTGACTCCACAGCACAGGGGAAGGTGACCACCAGTAGTCATGGGTGGACCCCCTCGAGGCAGGGGGCCCGGCACTATCACCGCCTGATGGGACTTCACGGGATTAGCACCATATCGATTAATTTTGATTTGTGACATCATGAATTAAGTTACGTTGCACTGCTTTGTCAAGCCTGTGGCTCAGTACATCCGATTTCGACAAGCATTTATTCGGGATGCTTTCCCTAGCCTTTGACTGTCCCCAGTCTACCTACAAGCAGCAGGTTTCACGTTGCACTGCTTTGTCAAGCCTGTGGCTCAGTACATCCGATTTCGACAAGCATGTATTTGGGGTGCTTTCCCTAGCCTTTGACTGTCCCCAGTCTACCTACAAGGCAGCAGGTTTGTGTGTCTCTTCGTCTGGTCCCTCTCCCTTGACCTGTCCGACATGGGTGGCCCTACCAGTAGCTGTGCTACCGTCGGCATAGCTCTTGGGGTCATTGGGACGCACAAGCCCCTCTACCTCGTCACGGTGGACACACAGCAGAGGGGACGAAGAATTCTATTACTGATACCATCTAGACCGTGTGAGTTTGTTGATTTGAGGTTCAAGAGATATTTATAAACGTCTGCAACAGACATTAAAGGAATCTCATCGGGAATATTTCTGGTGCACTTCTCCTCACAGAATGATGCCAGTGAACTTAAATTACACGATGAGTCTGGTATTGAAGACTTTAGATTCTCTATTTCTGATTGAAAGAACCAACTGAATTCATCACATGTTATAGAATTTGGTATTGCTGATTCTGTAGGGCGTTTCTTATTGGTTAGCAAGTTAATAGCCTTCCATATATTTGTACTGTTTGAATTATCTACAATCAAATTTTTAAAATGATCTTTTTTTATCCTACGAATGTCACATTTAACTTTATTCCTTAGTCTGCGGTAATTGATGAAGTCTTTATTTTTGTGTGCTGTATCTCGCTCTCTCATGATTTCCAGCACTTCTCTAGTGACCCATGGGGATTTATGTTGATTTTTGACTCGAACTTCTTTGATTGGCACGTGTTTATCGAACACATTGTAGACTGTCTTCGTCCAGAAAGCTAATGCATCGTCCGGGTCAGGAAGTTGGTAAACGTGATCAAGGGCTGCTTTTCTTAAGTCTTGCAAAAATAAATCTTGGTAATCTTTATAAGTTTAAACGAGACATCTATAAGTTTGACCGATACTTTTTCGTATTTGGCCAACAATTTTATTACTTTGGTTCACGTAATTTCCTACTTCGGTCGACATGTTTCTTAATTTGAACAATATTTACCCCAGTTGGTTAAGACACTTTTCTACCTTTCATAAGTTTGGATGAAATATTTCAGTATTTGACCTATATTTGTCGGCTTTGGGTACCAAGGTTTCGTACTTTTCATAGATTTGGAGGAGTTATTTCTTTACTTGATCAATATTTTTTTTTTTTTTTTTTTTTTCACATTTGGTTAACAAAGTTTCCTATATTTTTATAAGTTTCGACGAGGTATTTCGTTACTTGGTCAATATTTTCCTTCTTTTTATAAGTTTGATTGCGATATTTCTGTATTTGGCCGACCTTTTCCCCATTTGGCTGACAAATGTTCCTACTTTTTTTTATAAGTTTAGTTGAAATATTTATAAGTTTGGTCGATATATTTTCATACTTGCTTAACAAAGTTTCGTACTTTTCATAAGTTTGGTAGGGGGTATTTCGTTACTTGGTCAATCTTTTTTTTTTTTTCTCATTTGACTAACAAATTTCCCTACTTTTCATAAGTGTGGACAAGATATATCGTTACGTGGTCAATATTTTTTTCTATTTGACTAACAAACTTTCCTACTTGATTGATATTTTCCCCAATAGGTTAACAAATGTTCGTACTTTTTTATAAGTTTGGACGAGCTATTTCTGTATTTGACCAATAATTTTAATATTTTGTCTAACATATTTTCTTATTTGACGGTTGAAGTGGTACATAGAAGGTGTACTTTTGTCTGGTTGTGACGTGTGGCACTGGGCAAGTACACCGAAAAAACATATATTGGTCTTGGAAATGGCTTTCTGGAGAAAGATGTAAAGCCACTATGACCACATAGAAAGGACATGGAAGTGTAGATGTCTAATTTGATATGTGATAACGTCGCTGGTTATGACGGCGGACATGTGACATGTCATGTTACGTGCATTGCCTAAGGTTGAATCGGGGCAGTTTGTTGTGTTGATGCCTGGGTGTCCTTTGGTGTAACCGGATAAAACTAGGACTACACGGTTATAGAAAAGAGAGAGAGAGAAGGGGGTAACCATTTTACCCTTGGATGGAGTGTTGATGATGCAGTGTATTCACTCCTATACACAGTGATCATCATAAGTTAGGTTCCCTGACTCGACAACCGATAGGACACCCTTTTTCTATAGTTTCCCTCTTAACCACGTGTCTCAGATGTCCCATTACCCATGTGACCGGATGTGACGCCATATTTGACCAGTTTTAGTGAATGAGATGTAGTTTGGTTGTAGCAATTACCCATGTGTGATAGGGTGCGACGCCATCTTTGACCGGCTGTATCTATTATCCATGTGTGTCGACTGTACCACTAGGTGCTATTGATCAATACAAAATCAGTGCTCGAGGCGCTCCTGTCAAGGAAATTACCAATACTAAGGACATTACTTTCTGAACTTAGCAGTCGGCATAACGTCTTGATCATTTCATCGATCACTTTAACCATCATCATGTCACTACACATACCATACCCTACAATTTAAGTGATCCTTCGACCACTTGACCACTACTTGACCAGTACTTGACCACTATTTGACTCTGTCCTTACTTATTTTACCATCACCGTTTCACTACACGTACCATACCCTATAATTTAAGTGGTCATTCGACTACTTGACCACTACTTGACCACTATTTGAGCACCACTTGACCAGCTCTTGATCATCACCATGTCACTATACCTACTTTCAACGACAATTTAAGTAGTCACTCGACCATTTACCAGTACTTGGCCACTACTTGAGCACGTCATAGATCACTTTAACCAACACAGGTTCACTACACGTACTTTCCCTTACAATTTAAGTGGTCACTCGCCCATTTGACCAGTACTTACCCACTACTTGATCACTACTTGACAACGTCACTACTTAATTTATCCATCTCTGTTTCACAACACGTACCATACCCTACAATTTTCTCACTTGATCGCTTGACCACTGGTTGAGCACTACTTGGCCACTGGTTGACCACGTCATCGACCCTTTTACCATCACCGTTTCAATATACGTACTTTTCTCTACCTTTTAAGTGTTCACTCGACCACTTGACTACTGGTTGACCGCTATTTGACCACGTCATCGATCACTTTAACCACTACCATAATCTTAGGGACATCGTCCTCTACAATTTAAGTTGTCACTCGACGACTTGACCACTACTGACCATTGGTTGATCACTACTTTACCACTAATTTACCACCCTTTAATCATCATCATATCATTACAACCAATTTTTTCCTAAAATTTTCCTCACTTAACCACCACTTGACCAGTGCTTGACCACTGCTTGACCACTAATTTACCATCCTTTAATCATCACCATATCATTACAACTACTTTTCCTCTAAAATTTTCTCACTTGACCACTACTTGACCACTAATTTATCACCCTTTATTCATCACCATATCATTACAATCACTTTTCCCTAAAATTTTCTCAGTTGACCACTACTTGACCACTACTTGACCACTCTTGACCACTAATTTACCATTCTTTAATCATCACCATATCATTACAACTACTTTTCCCCTAAAATTTTCCTTACTTGACCACCTGACCACTGGTTGACCACTGCTTGACCACTAATTTACCACTCTTTAATCATCACCATATCATTATAACTACTTTTCCCTAAAATTTTCTCACTTGACCACTACTTGACCACTACTTGACCACTGCTTGACCACTAATTTACCACTCTTTAATCATCACCATATCATTACAACTACTTTTCCTCTAAAATTTTCTCACTTGACCACTACTTGACCACTAATTTATCACCCTTTATTCATCACCATATCATTACAATCACTTTTTCCTAAAATTTTCTCAGTTG
Source organism: Cepaea hortensis (assembly GCA_963921405.1). Taxonomy (NCBI): domain Eukaryota; kingdom Metazoa; phylum Mollusca; class Gastropoda; order Stylommatophora; family Helicidae; genus Cepaea; species Cepaea hortensis. The sequence continues at coordinate 28,648,518 of OY992877.1, read as the reverse complement.
ACCACTACTTGACCACTCTTGACCACTAATTTACCATCCTTTAATCATCACCATATCATTACAACTACTTTTCCCCTAAAATTTTCCTTACTTGACCACCTGACCACTGGTTGACCACTGCTTGACCACTAATTTACCACTCTTTAATCATCACCATATCATTATAACTACTTTTCCCTAAAATTTTCTCACTTGACCACTACTTGACCACTACTTGACCACTACTTGACCACTACTTGACCACTAATTTACCACTCTTTAATCGTCACCATATCATTACAACTACTTTCCCCTAAAATTTCCTCACTTGACCATTACTTGACCACTGCTTGACCACTAATTTACCACTCTTTAATCGTCACCATATCATTACAACCACTTTCCCCTAAAATTTTCCTTACTTGCCCACCCCTTGACCACTGCTTGACCACTGCTTGACCACTAATTTACCATCCTTTAATCGTCACCATATCATTACAATCACTTTTCCCTAAAATTTTCTCACTTGACCACCACCTGACCACTGGTTGACCACTACTTGACCACTAATACCTGGTACCCACCCCTTACCACCGAATGACACTACACCATATCCATTGCAATCAACGATCTTTAGCTTTCAAGGTTTCATTTGTAACACGTGTGATGTTAGTGAATAAGCTACTATGAACATCTACATAGCACTAATAACCACCCTTATCAGCTAATTGCACTAAACCATACCCACTACTATCCCCACCGCACCTTTTATTCGTACTAATGTACACCGCCAATGTGCTAACAGTTCAAAATACTTTAACATACCACTCACCCCCGTTTTTACAACCCGTTACTTAATGACTTTTCCATATGCACCCCTCCACGTCTGTTATGAACCGACCACCGTCACACCCGCTGGAGATTTTCCCACACTTGCCGACGTATAACTCCCCGGTACTACCTGCCAGACTTTCCCACTATGCCGCTACTTATTTAATATGCATTGTATTGTCTATATATATATGATGTAATAAAAAACATATACCTTACTTGAGTCGTTTGTTATTTTGTATTTTTTATGTTGTACCTAACGTCACTAGACCACACCTACTCGGACACACACCTATTAAAAGAGTTATCGCCCTTGACTTTAAAAAAATCCGGAGTTATCGACCTTTGAGGTGGAAATTAACCGGAGTTATCGCCCTTTGAGGTGGAAATCGATTTCCACCTCAAAACGAGCGGCTAATGTCGTTCTATACTACTCACCGTCCAGGTAGATACTCTACCTGCTCGGTTTTCAAACCATGAATGACGGGACAAGGGTGTACCCAGCGCGTGCCTACCTCCGAGTCAATGCCGAAACAACATCCACTGCACTGACAGATTCGGAGAAAACATCATTGCAGGTTAAAAAGAGGTAAATCCTTGACAGAATAGACCGAAGACATTTTTCAGCACGTATGTTCACTTAAAGACTTAGAACCTGGTGAAGAATGAGTACAAGTACCCGTAGGGTAAGATTGAGTACATGTGCCAGCAGGGTAATAATGGGTACAAATACCAGTATGAAATGAATGAGTACAAGTGCCAGTAGGGTAAGAATGAGTTCGTGTGCCAGCAGGATAAGAATGGGCTCAAGTACCAGTAGGGTAAGAATGGGTTCAAGTACCAGAAGGGTAAGAATGACTACAAGTACCTGTAAGGTAAGAATGAGTACAAGTGCCAGTAAGGTAAGAATGAGTACAAGTACCCGTAGGGTAAGACTGAGTACATGTGCCAGCAGGGTAATAATGGGTACAAATACCAGTATGAAATGAATGAGTACAAGTGCCAGTAGGGTAAGAATTAGTTCAAGTACCAGTAGGGTAAGATTGAGTTCGTGTGACAGCAGGGTAAGAATTAGTTCAAGTACCAGTAGGGTAAGATTGAGTTCGTGTGCCAGTAGGGTAATAATGAGTACAAGTACCAGTAGGTTAAGGATGAGTACAAGTGCCAGTAAGATAAGAATGAGTACAAGTGCCAGTAAGGTAAGAATGAGTACAAGTGCCAGTAAGGTAAGAATGAGTACAAGTGCCAGTAAGGTAAGAATGAGTACAAGTACCAGCTGGGTAATGATGAATAAATGTGCCAGTAGGAAAATAATGAGTACAAGTACCAGCTGGGTAAGGATGAATAAATGTGCCAGTAGGAAAAGAATGAGTACGAGTACCAGTAGGGTAGTAATGAGAACACGTGCCAGTAGGGTAAGAATGAGTATAAATACCAGTATGAAATGAATGAGTACAAGTGCTAGTAGGGTAAGAATGAGTACAAGTGCTAGTAGGGTAAGAATGAGTACAAGTGCTAGTAGGGTAAGAATGAGTACAAGCCTAGTAGGGTAAAAATGAGTACAGGTGCCAGAAGGGTAAGAATGAGTATAAGTGCCAGTAGGGTAAGAATGAGTACAAGTACCAGTAGAGTAATCGTGAGTACAGGTGCCAGTAGGTTAAGGATGAGTGCAAGTGTCAGCAGGGTAATAATGAATAAATGTGCAAATAGGAAGAGAATGAGTTCAAGTACCAGTAGGGTAAGATTGAGTTCGTGTGCCAGCAGGGTAAGAATGGGCTCAAGTACCAGTAGGGTAATAATGAGTACAAGTACCAATAAGGTAATAATGAGTACAAGTGCTAGTAGGTTAAGATTGATTGATTGATTGATTGATTTAGGAACCGACATCACAGCATTCGGGACATTCCCATAAGCGCTCCGTCCCCATCCCCAGCAGCCAGCGAAGAGTTCCAACACTAATAGTTCCAGTAGCAATCTGATTATATGTCCGTCTCGCCTTTCCTCTGAGCGTCGAGCGTTGGCCAGATCCCCTCATCACACCTCGCTGTCTCATTCTTACCAGACTATGTTAAGAGTAGGTTAAGAATGAGTACAAGTGCCAGTAGGGTAAGGATGAATAAATGTGCCAGTAGGAAAAGAATGAGTACGAGTACCAGTAGGGTAGTAATGAGAACACGTGCCACTAGGGTAAGAATGAGTACAAATACCAGTATGAAATGAATGAGTACAAGTGCCAGTAGGGTCAGAATGAGTACAAGTACCAGTAGGGTCAGAATGAGTACAAGTTCCAGTAGAGTAAAAATGAGTATAAGTGCCAGTAGGGTAAGAATGAGTACAAGTTCCAGAAGTATAAGAATGAGTACAAGTGCCAGTAGTATAAGAATGAGTACAAGTGCCAGTAGTATAAGAATGAGTACAAGTGCCTGTAGGGTAATATTGAGTACAGGTGCCAGTAGGGTAAGAATTAGTACAAGTGCCAGTAGGGTAATATTGAGTACAGGTGCCAGTAGGGTGCGTTAAGTCCTTCTTAGTCTGTATCAGAACAGGCAGAGAAGCAGACAACACAACCCGCTGCCCATGAAGGCAGGAGTTCAGGCCTTGATTTTTGAGAGCTCTCCCAAGGGAGATGTAATCATTTACACAAATAGATCTTATATGAGACATGAGAGCAGCTGATGGGCTTTTACGGCAAGGCTTAATGGATAATCCTCAAGTAAGACAGCGGAGCCATTGCTGTGACGTGTAGTCTGACCATAGCGTATATGGCAGCAATAGTTTTGTGCTCTATAATAATCCTTTTCTACATTGTCTCTACCCTGTTCAACCTCAAAAGTGAAGTTATAATTGGGACCTATCCTAGGGCCAGATTAATAATCATGTAACGGAATCAGCCACATTTAGGATATCAATCTGAAAAGAATTGTCATCCCTGAGGATAATTCTCTGTAAAATCGAGATGGTCTAATTTCGAGGTCAAAGTCTTGCATCTTTGAAGAGATCAAAACTAGCAAACATCAGTTTTATTGTTGTGTTCGAACACGCGGATGTAAAGGTAACGAACGAGCAGATAAGCTCATTGGTTTGGCTGAAAACGAGGAGCAGACGAGCAATGGTTCAGGTCGACATCATGAATGCTCTCTGGGAGGCAGGCCAACAATGATGCACATGACAGATTTCACTCCGGAATGATGATCAAACAGAACATCAGGTTAAACGACGTGAAGCTATAAATGAGGGATATGCGGGGAACCACAGAAAAATGGTCAACCAAAATAGAACTAATGTCGTTAGTCGTTTTACTTCAAGGAAGATAATAAGGAGGGGATGTGAGCAATTTTGGACCGAACGGTTAGCAGTGTAGGACGATCTGTCGACTTCACAAACAGCCAGAAATTAATTTTCTATAAAGGGAACTAAGCAATCAATTAATAAGCGGAGCTTGGAATTGTTATGTCCCTTGTTTGAACAAAACGCTTGAATCAACTAATGTACTGGCCGAATAATGACTACACACATAGATTTACTTACAAGTTATCTCAGCAAGACTGTTTTTCTATGAAAATGGCATGAATAAATAAATAATTGATGATTAATGTTTAATCATTTAAATTGATGAGTAATGTGACAACATTACTTCCTTTCTGCATTCAGAATTGTTATTGGTTTTTTGTTTTAAAAAAACTGTCATTTACTGCCTATATAGTACCTTCCACATAAATCTACCATTGTTTCACAGGCTTCTTCTTCTTCTTCTTCTTCTTCTTCTTCTTCTTCTTCTTCTTCTTCTTCTTCTTCTTCTTCTTCTGGTTACTACTTTAGTTTAGTTTAGTCGATGGATCAATCACGGCCCACGGATGTGACACATAAGTGCTCCGTTATCCTCCAAACTCAAACCTGAGTCTGGGGAAACTCAGCTCAGTGCCCGAACTCCGTAGCTCCGGCGAGGATCCTGAAATATTTTGGGTAGATTTTTAACTCGAAATTTTGCCCGTGCAGCACCATTAGGCTACTCTTTTTCAATTTCCAACTGCCAAGGGATTTTTTACGTAAGCAACAATACACACGGGCGTCCGATCTCACTACCCAGACATCAGGAGAAATGTTATTACTAGAAGTCCACGTGAAAAAATCCCGGTCCTCACCGGGGCTTGAACCCGGGACCTCCACGTCTGCCCTTTATTCCCCCATTTGAGTCAACAACTGACGCTAAGCTATCCTAATCCTATCTTTTGCTATCTTCTGCAGCTCCTACTATGACCCCCTCCTCCTTTCAATAGTGTTCATCTTTGTCTCTAATTCTCTTTTTCGCGTGATGTTTTTTTCCTTTTTTTTTTTAACTGAAGGGTTAAACAAAAACAAAACTCATGTAAAAAAAAAACGAAATGGAATAAAACTTGGTGCTATGAAATGATCCAGCGGCTGGCCGAGAGGCTAGAACGCCGGACTCTCATTCGGGAGGCCCGGGTTCGATCCCTCGGTAAGGTGTCGGATTTTTTTCTGTTGGGGGAAAAAAGAAAATCCTAACCTGCACAGTTTCGCGGCGACTGCACTAGCCCGGCGGCCTTTATTCCTCAGGCTCAAAGACCCCCTGCCATACACCGCAAGGTACTATATTGGCAGTAAATGACAGTTGACAGTCTTTTTTTTTTTTTTAAACATTTAATCTTAATTTTACTTTGATGAAATCCACACACTGAGCAATGAGAATCCTTAGCATATTGCCGACAGCTCTTATGAAGCTGTTAGCACGCATTCCGTGTGATTTATGTTTCTTCTTTTTACATTTCAATATCTCGACATCCTCCCCCCAACTTTAATTAACAAAGAAGGTTTTCAAAATAAATAAGACATCAACTGGTCATAGTAATGCAGGGGTTAAATAGTATTACGAACCAATATCACAACACGGGCAAAGGAGTTAAATTACGATTGTTGAGAACATGCATATCTCCTCGGGCAACATACAGATGTGAGCCATGGACACATAAAAAATAAAATACGTAATATGGACACGTAATAAATAAAATAAAAAAAAATTGGGGCTTTTGAGCAAGTTCTTGGAACATTGTGAGAAGTATTAATTATAGAATATCTGCATATTGTTGCCTAGAGGTATATAGTGCCTGGATCCATGATTTTAGATACGTTTTTCGAGGTCTCTTCCTTGTTGTATTCTCCAGACTTACGGCTCTATTTTTCATAAAGCTGTGACTAGGTAGAAGTAGATCACTGTCTAATTCACCCTAATAAGACCAATCACCTGGAGAAGATATTGAGAGTCAGGTCAGTTGTCCTAGCCTTCAAGGGAGTAAGATCCTCTATCAGAAGTAATAGGCTAAGTGCGTTCGACCTCCCCACATTAACTCTCACGTCTTATATTAACAGTGACATATTTCACCACAATAACATTACGTTGTAACAATCTTCACAAGACAGTAAGAACACTCTTTGTTCTAACTATAGCTTTTAATATAGATGTAACAATCGGTTATGTGCATTCTAAAATCTCTGCCTTCCTAAATCAACAAACATAATAACAAAATAAACCATCCTCTGTGTATCGCACCCTGTGCACACACAGACCCAACAACCAATGTCTCACCAAACCATCTACACCAATATCTGAAATGGTTTTGTCTCAAGAATAACCATTTATAGTAAATACAGTAATATATGTCATCACATAAACCATATTACAAGTATTAAACCTTCTCTAATTAAGCAAAGTAATCATTTCCTTTGGTACATGGTTGTGGCTTAGAACGTTCTCCTACTTAAAACCTTTGGAGTTGGAAAATCCTGTCCTCAAGAACGAGGCACTGTCAACCCAACACAGAGCTTGATAACTCACTGAACCTAAGCTCCCCCTCTGCTGTGTGTCCACCGTGACGAGGTAGAGGGGCTTGAGCGTCCCAATGACCCCAAGAGCTATGCCGACGGTAGCACAGCTACTGGTAGGGCCACCCATGTCGGACAGGTCAAGGGAGAGGGACCAGACGAAGAGACACACAAACCTGCTGCCTTGTAGGTAGACTGGGGACAGTCAAAGGCTAGGGAAAGCACCCCGAACAAATGCTTGTCGAAATCGGATGTACTGAGCCACAGGCTTGACAAAGCAGTGCAACGTAAAACCTGCTGCCTTGTAGGTAGACTGGGGACATTCAAAGGCTAGGGAAAGCATCCCGAATAAATGCTTGTCGAAATCGGATGTACTGAGCCACAGGCTTGACAAAGCAGTGCAACGTAACTTAATTCATGATGTCACAAATCCAAATTAATCGTTATGGTGCTAATCCCGCGAAGTCCCATCAGGCGGCGATAGTGCCGGGCCCCCTGCCTCGAGGGGGTCCACCCATGACTACTGGTGGTCACCTTCCCCTGTGCTGTGGAGTCAAGGCACAGAGGAGTAGGTTAAGAGCTATTGACCAAATACCCCGGACACTCAACATACTACAGTGGAATGCCGAAGGAGTTTACAAGAAGAAAGAGTCCCTAACACAGCGTCTTCATAAAGATAAAATAGATGTGGCATGCATTCAAGAGACATACCTCAATGCCAATCGCAAATTCTCAGTCAGAGGATATCAGGCCACACGTTTCGACCGCGAAGGACACAAAGGAGGAGTTCTAATACTTACACGAAATACAATACCTTGCAGCGAAGTATCTGTGATCACTGACAACCAAACGGAAATTATAGGTGTTGATATAATGATAAAGGACGTGAAAATAAGAATCTACAATCTGTATAGCCCAGCAGATAAGGACCTTACACTCTCAAACATGAAAATAACTGACACAAACTGCATTATTGTCGGAGACTTTAATAGCCGTTCAGAAAGATGGGGATACCCAGATACTGGCAAAAGAGGAGATGAATTGGAGGACTGGGAAATAGACTCAAATCTCCATCTACTCAACAAAGCGGATGACACACCGAGCTTCTACTCCAGAAGATGGCTTACTACTTCTACTCCAGACTTAGCTTTCTGCACAGGAGACATCCTCCACAAAATCGATCGCCATGTGCTGGACCAATTAGCAGGTAGTGACCACAGACCAATCAAACTTGTAATGAATATGGAGTATGTTCCACAGGAGCAAAAGCCCTTGCCCCGCTGGAATTATAAACGAGCAGATTGGGACAGATTTGCCATACTAACAGACAAATATTGTGAAAACATAAATACACGATATGGCAACATAAAGCAAATGGTGGAAAGTCTAAACAGAGCGATAATACAGGCAGCCACTGAGTCCATTCCTAGAGGAGCGAGGAAAAATTACAAACCATACTGGACTGAAGAACTACAAAGTTTGGAGGACAAAGTTGAAGATGCCAGGAAGACAGCAGAGAGAGAACAAACAATTGAAGCGAACATCTCTCTCAAAGCCATCTCAGCAAAATATAAAAGAACAGTAAATCAAACAACAAGAGATTGTTGGAGGGAAAAAACAGAAAACCTGAATTTTGACAGGGATGGAAACAAACTATGGAAACTAGTGAAAGCCATGAACAATGAAGGACCTAGAAACAAACAAATAACAATTAAACAAGGAAATGCCTTGCTTACAGGAAAAAAGGCTGCAAATGCACTAATGGAACACTATGCAAATGCAAACCACATTGATATTACAACCGAACAGAAGAAAGCAATCAAAGACAAACAGATACATCATAGAAATATAGAGACAGCAGCAGAATATATGATGGCAAATCTAACAATGGAAGAAATGGAACAGGCAATGAATACCCTAAAAAAGAAGAAATCACCAGGAAAGGATGGAATTACAAATGAAATGCTAATAGGACTAGGCACCAAGGAAAAGAAGAAACTACTAGCAGTCCTAAATAACAGTTGGAAGAGAGGAATAGTCCCACTGGCATGGAAGGAAGCTATACTAATACCAGTCCCAAAGAAAGGAAAAGACCTGGAAGAACCAAATGGCTATCGACCTATCAGTCTACTTAGCTGTGTAGGAAAATTAATGGAACGCATTATCAATGGCAGGCTAACATGGCATCTGGAAGAAAACAAACTCTTAACACCACACCAAGCAGGATTCAGAAAGTACAGATCCACTGAAGATCAAATAACCTATATAACTCAGGAAATAGAGGATGCCTTCCAAGAGAAAAAGCACACACTAGCAGTCTGGATAGATTTAGAAAAAGCATTTGATAAAGTATGGAAGGAAGGACTGAAAGTAAAACTGCAAAACATGCATGTTTGTGGAAAAATGTATAAATGGATCAGCCACTACCTTGAGAACAGAACTGCCAGGACAAAAGTACAAGGACAAACAAGCAAAATGATGCTGTTGGAGCAAGGTGTCCCCCAAGGAGGAGTTCTTTCACCAACATTATTCCTAGCATATATAAATGACATCACAGAAAATTTTCCAGCCAGAGTACACACATCCTCCTTTGCAGATGACCTAGCCATATGGACATCTGAAGAATATATTAGTACAGCTAACAGCAGAATACAGCAAGCCTTATTAGCGCTAGAGGACTGGTCAAAATCATGGCTAGTGAAGATAAGTGAGGAGAAAACAACATGCACAGTGTTCTCCCTCTCAAATAAAACTCAGCAACCTAAGCTGGTATTGAATGGAAAAATATTGCGCCATGAAGAAAATCCAAACTATCTAGGAGTCACCTTTGATCGTCGCCTGACATGGAAGACACAGGTTGAGAAAAATCGAACAAGAGCAAGGCAGAGAAAGGCAATCATGAAAAAGCTTGCTGGTACAACATGGGGAGCAGATGAGAAAGTTCTCAAGAAGTTATATACTGGACGGGTGAGGCCAGTACTGGAATATGGCATTGCAGCTTGGGCAACAGCAGCTAAGTCAAACTTTAACAAAATAAGTAGAGTCCAAAACCAAGGAATGCGAATCATAACTGGAAGCCTGAAGACAACGCCTATTAATGAACTAGAAAAGATCACTTGTTTACAACCAATGCAGGATAGAAGAGATAGCAGAGCCCAGCAACAAGCAGAAGAATTCAGAAGATTGACAGACCACCCTATGTACAACAGATTTAATGGTTTTGGAAAGGGAAGACTGAAGCGTACCAACTTTGTAGAAACTGCAAAACGAAGGATTAGGGCAGATCCTATACTTAACATATCAACAGTCAAGCCCATTTACAATGCACACAAGTTCCCAGCTTGGAGACAGCAGCAACTGTCTGAGATGATAGAAAACATTCCTGGTATTGAGAAAAAGAACACTCAGCATGAAACCGAAAGAAGAGAAATAACCCTAAACTACATAAAAGAACATTACCCAAGCAGGAATTGGACCCATGCATATACAGATGGATCAGCCAAAAATTCAATAGAGAATGGAGGAGGAGGAATTCTCCTAAATTTAAAAAATGGAGTGAAAAAAACACATTCAATGGCAACTGGAAAATTTTCAAGTAACTTCAAAGCGGAGGTAGAGGCTTGGAAAACTGCAGCAGAAATGCTCCTGATGGAGGAAAATAAAGAGAAGCAAATAGCTATCTTCACAGATGCAAAGTCAGCTGTCTCAATACTGAAGAGCAATAACAGCACAGAACTAGCTGACCTAAGAGCAACACTCCATGGTCTATGCCAGAAATCCAAAAAAGTTGTAATACAGTGGATCCCATCACATTGCAGTATACCTGGAAACGAAGAGGCTGACAGACTGGCAAAAGAGGGCGGACGACTACCACAGCCTGACATAGACATAACCTATAATGAGGCAAAGAGGTTGATAAAAAGCACTTATAGAACCAAATGGGAATCAGAGCATCCAGGCCATCAGAAGGATGATGCATATTACAAACTCGACCGAAGAGAACAAGTAGCAATCTTCAGGCTCCGCACAGGACACAACAGGCTGAAATACCACTTGTTCAATAAACTAAAGATAGGAGATACAGATGAATGTAATTGTAGAACTGGAAAAATGACAGCAAAACATTTGCTGCAGGATTGCCCAACGTATGCAGAACAGAGAAAGATATTTTGGCCCACACCTGCTTCATTTGAGGACAAGCTCTATGGAGATATCAACAAGCTCAAGTTGACCGCAGCTTACTTTAACTACATACAGGTTGACATTTAAAGGTGCATGAAGACCCAGAGGCATGAAATGGAATATTGCTTGGATAGCAAATCCATTATGTGGGAAGTCCAAATCGAAAGCTCGCTGTGTGGGCTTCATAAAAGGTGGAAAAGTGTCCTAGTGGCACGAAATGGAATATTGCTTGGATAGCAAATCCATAACGTGGAATGTCCGAATCAAAAGCCCATTGTGTGGGCCTCATAAAAGGTGGAAAAGTGTCCTAGTGGCATGAAATGGAATATTGCTTGGATAGCAAATCCATTACGTAGAAAGTCTGAATCAAAAGCCCACTGTGTGGGCTTCATAAAAGGTGGAAAAGTGTCCTAGTGGCACGAAATGGAATATTGCTTGGATAGCAAATCCATTACATGGAAAGTCCGAATCGAAAGCTCACTGTGTGGATGTCATCTGCAGACTGCATACTTCTGGTTTCCGGAAGAACAGCCTATGGTGAACGGAAGGCCCAATATACGGAAGTGAGGCTAAGCAGCCATGTGCAGGACGTGACGATTCCTTGGGTGAGCCCAGTACCAGAGCGCTATGTATCGGCTCTGCAAGTATGGAAGCCTCCTTGGATGGCGGGGAATGCCCATGGTCTGCCCCTGCCTTCCCTTGAGGGCCGACCAGGATGCCTTTGGCTGTTCTATATGGGCCAGCTGGGATGGGGGATAACACCACAACAGTGAGAGTCAAACGTCCTAAGAAACCCCCGGGAAGGTTAACCCGGTTAACAAATGCCCGCAGAAGTCGGATGTGTCGGCCTAACGGCGCAAGAACGCAGCTCTGCTGTAAACAGGCACAACGCAATCACATCCGGAAAAAAAAAACTCCGGATGATCGCAGAAGAAGAAGAAGAAATAACCTATATAGCTCAGGAAATAGAGGATGCCTTCCAAGAGAAAAAGCACACACTAGCAGTCTGGATAGATTTAGAAAAAGCATTTGATAAAGTATGGAAGGAAGGACTGAAAGTAAAACTGCAAAACATGCATGTTTGTGGAAAAATGTATAAATGGATCAGCCACTACCTTGAGAACAGAACTGCCAGGACAAAAGTACAAGGACAAACAAGCAAAATGATGCTGTTGGAGCAAGGTGTCCCCCAAGGAGGAGTTCTTTCACCAACATTATTCCTAGCATATATAAATGACATCACAGAAAATTTTCCAGCCAGAGTACACATATCCTCCTTTGCAGATGACCTAGCCATATGGACATCTGAAGAATATATTAGTACAGCTAACAGCAGAATACAGCAAGCCTTATTAGCGCTAGAGGACTGGTCAAAATCATGGCTAGTGAAGATAAGTGAGGAGAAAACAACATGCACAGTGTTCTCCCTCTCAAATAAAACTCAGCAACCTAAGCTGGTATTGAATGGAAAAATATTGCGCCATGAAGAAAATCCAAACTATCTAGGAGTCACCTTTGATCGTCGCCTGACATGGAAGACACAGGTTGAGAAAAATCGAACAAGAGCAAGGCAGAGAATGGCAATCATGAAAAAGCTTGCTGGTACAACATGGGGAGCAGATGAGAAAGTTCTCAAGAAGTTATATACTGGACGGGTGAGGCCAGTACTGGAATATGGCATTGCAGCTTAGGCAACAGCAGCTAAGTCAAACTTTAACAAAATAAGTAGAGTCCAAAATCAAGGAATGCGAATCATAACTGGAAGCCTGAAGACAACGCCTATTAATGAACTAGAAAAGATCACTTGTTTACAACCAATGCAGGATAGAAGAGATAGCAGAGCCCAGCAACAAGCAGAAAAATCTAGAAGATTGACAGACCACCCTATGTACAACAGATTTAATGGTTTTGGAAAGGGAAGACTGAAGCGTAGCAACTTTGTAGAAACTGCAAAACGAAGGATTAGGTCAGATCCTATTCTTAACATATCAACAGTCAAGCCCATACACAATGCACACAAGTTCCCAGCTTGGAGACAGCAGCAACTGCCTGAGATGATAGAAAACATTCCTGGTATTGAGAAAAAGAACACTCAGCATGAAACCGAAAGAAGAGAAATAACCCTAAACTACATAAAAGAACATTACCCAAGCAGGAATTGGACCCATGCATATACAGATGGATCAGCCAAAAATTCAATAGAGAATGGAGGAGGAGGAATTCTCCTAAATTTAAAAAATGGAGCGAAAAAAACACATTCAATGGCAACTGGAAAATTTTCAAGTAACTTCAAAGCGGAGGTAGAGGCTCTGAAAACTGCAGCAGAAATGCTCCTGATGGAGGAAAATAAAGAGAAGCAAATAGCTATCTTCACAGATGCAAAGTCAGCTGTCTCAATACTGAAGAGCAATAACAGCACAGAACTAATTGACCTAAGAGCAGCACTCCATGGTCTATGCCAGAAATCCAAAAAAGTTGTAATACAGTGGATCCCATCACATTGCAGTATACCTGGAAACGAAGAGGCTGACAGACTGGCAAAAGAGGGCGGACGACTACCACAGCCTGACATAGACATAACCTATAATGAGGCAAAGAGGTTGATAAAAAGCACTTATAGAACCAAATGGGAATCAGAGCATCCAGGCCATCAGAAGGATGATGCATATTACAAACTCGACAGAAGAGAACAAGTAGCAATCTTCAGGCTCCGCACAGGACACAACATGCTGAAATACCACTTGTTCAATAAACTAAAGATAGGAGATACCGATGAATGTAATTGTAGAACTGGAAAAATGACAGCAAAACATTTGCTGCAGGATTGCCCAACGTATGCAGAACAGAGAAAGATATTTTGGCCCACACCTGCTTCATTTGAGGACAAGCTCTATGGAGATATCAACAAGCTAAAGTTGACCGCAGATTACTTTAACTATATACAGGTTGACATTTAAAGGTGCATGAAGACCCAGAGGCATGAAATGGAATATTGCTTGGATAGCGAATCCATTACGTGGAAAGTCCAAATCAAAAGCCCATTGTGTGGGCTTCATAAAAGGTGGAAAAGTGTCCTAGTGGCACGAAATGGAATATTGCTTGGATAGCAAATCCATTACGTGGAAAGTCCGAATCAAAAGCCCACTATGTGGGCTTCATAAAAGGTGGAAAAGTGTCCTAGTGGCACGAAATGGAATATTGCTTGGATAGCAAATCCATTACGTGGAAAGTCTGAATCAAAAGCCCACTGTGTGGGCTTCATAAAAGGTGGAAAAGTATCCTAGTGGCACGAAATGGAATATTGCTTGACTAGCAAATCCATTACATGGAAAGTCCGAATCGAAAGCTCACTGTGTGGATGTCATCTGCAGACTGCATACTTCTGGTTTCCGGAAGAACAGCCTATGGTGAACGGAAGGCCCAATATACGGAAGTGAGGCTAAGCAGCCATGTGCAGGACGTGACGATTCCTTGGGTGAGCCCAGTACCAGAGCGCTATGTATCGGCTCTGCAAGTATGGAAGCCTCCTTGGATGGCGGGGAATGCCCATGGTCTGCCCCTGCCTTCCCTTGAGGGCTGACCAGGATCTTTGGCTGTTCTATATGGACCAGCTGGGATGGGGGATAACACCACAACAGTGAGAGTCAAACGTCCTAAGAAACCCCCGGGAAGGTTAACCCGGTCAACAAATGCCCGCAGAAGTCGGGTGTGTCGGCCTAACGGCGCAAGAACGCAGCTCTGCTGTAAACAGGCACAACGCAATCACATCCGAAAAAAAAACTCCGGATGAACGAAGAAGAACTGCCAGGACAAAAGTACAAGGACAAACAAGCAAAATGATGCTGCTGGAGCAAGGTGTCCCCCAAGGAGGAGTTCTTTCACCAACATTATTCCTAGCATATATAAATGACATCACAGAACATTTTCCAGCCAGAGTACACACATCCTCCTTTGCAGATGACCTAGCCATATGGACATCTGAAGAATATATTAGTACAGCTAACAGCAGAATACAGCAAGCCTTATTAGCGCTAGAGGACTGGTCAAAATCATGGCTAGTGAAGATAAGTGAGGAGAAAACAACAACATGCACAGTGTTCTCCCTCTCAAATAAACCTCAGCAACCTAAGCTGGTATTGAATGGAAAAATATTGCGCCATGAAGAAAATCCAAACTATCTAGGAGTCACCTTTGATCGTCGCCTGACATGGAAGACACAGGTTGAGAAAAATCGAACAAGAGGAAGGCAGAGAATGGCAATCATGAAAAAGCTTGCTGGTACAACGTGGGGAGCAGATGAGAAAGTTCTCAAGAAGTTATATACTGGACGGGTGAGGCCAGTACTGGAATATGGCATTGCAGCTTGGGCAACAGCAGCTAAGTCAAACTTTAACAAAATAAGTAGAGTCCAAAACCAAGGAATGCGAATCATAACTGGAAGCCTGAAGACAACGCCTATTAATGAACTAGAAAAGATCACTTGTTTACAACCAATGCAGGATAGAAGAGATAGCAGAGCCCAGCAACAAGCAGAAAAATTTAGAAGATTGACAGACCACCCTATGTATAACAGGTTTAATGGTTTTGGAAAGGGAAGACTGAAGCGTAGCAACTTTGTAGAAACTGCAAAACGAAGGATTAGGGCAGATCCTATACTTAACATATCAACAGTCAAGCCCATACACAATGCACACAAGTTCCCAGCTTGGAGACAGCAGCAACTGCCTGAGATGATAGAAAACATTCCTGGTATTGAGAAAAAGAACACTCAGCATGAAACCGAAAGAAGAGAAATAACCCTAAACTACATAAAAGAACATTACCCAAGCAGGAATTGGACCCATGCATATACAGATGGATCAGCCAAAAATTCAATAGAGAATGGAGGAGGAGGAATTCTCCTAAATTTAAAAAATGGAGTGAAAAAAACGCATTCAATGGCAACTGGAAAATTTTCAAGTAACTTCAAAGCGGAGGTAGAGGCTTTGAAAACTGCAGCAGAAATGCTCCTGATGGAGGAAAATAAAGAGAAGCAAATAGCTATCTTCACAGATGCAAAGTCAGTTGTCTCAATACTGAAGAGCAATAACAGCACAGAACTAAATGACCTAAGAGCAGCACTCCATGGTCTATGCCAGAAATCCAAAAAAGTTGTAATACAGTGGATCCCATCACATTGCAGTATACCTGGAAACGAAGAGGCTGACAGACTGGCAAAAGAGGGCGGACGACTACCACAGCCTGACATAGACATAAACTATAATGAGGCAAAGAGGTCGATAAAAAGCACTTATAGAACCAAATGGGAATCAGAGCATCCAGGCCATCAGAAGGATGATGCATATTACAAACTCGACCGAAGAGAACAAGTAGCAATCTTCAGACTCCGCACAGGACATAACAGGCTGAAATACCACTTGTTCAATAAACTAAAGATAGGAGATACCGATGAATGTAATTGTAGAACTGGAAAAATGACAGCAAAACATTTGCTGCAGGATTGCCCAACGTATGCAGAACAGAGAAAGATATTTTGGCCCACACCTGCTTCATTTGAGGACAAGCTCTATGGAGATATCAACAAGCTCAAGTTGACCGCAGCTTACTTTAACTACATACAGGTTGACATTTAAAGGTGCATGAAGGCCCAGAGGCATGAAATGGAATATTGCTTGGATAGCAAATCCATTATGTGGAAAGTCCAAATCGAAAGCTTGCTGTGTGGGCTTCATAAAGGTGGAAAAGTGTTCTAGTGGCACGAAATGGAATATTGCTTGGATAGCAAATCCGTTACGTGGAAAGTCCGAATCAAAAGCCCATTGTGTGGGCTTCATAAAAGGTGGAAAAGTGTCCTAGTGGCATGAAATGGAATATTGCTTGGATAGCAAATCCATTACGTGGAAAGTCAGAATCGAAAGCTCACCGTGTGGATGTCATCTGCAGACTGCATACTTCTGGTTTCCGGAAGAACAGCCTATGGTGAACGGGAGGCCCAATATACGGAAGTGAGGCTAAGCAGCCATGTGCAGGACGTGACGATTCCTTGGGTGAGCCCAGTACCAGAGCGCTATGTATCGGCTCTGCAAGTATGGAAGCCTCCTTGGATGGCGGGGAATGCCCATGGTCTGCCCCTGCCTTCCCTTGAGGGCTGACCAGGATCTTTGGCTGTTCTATATGGACCAGCTGGGATGGGGGATAACACCACAACAGTGAGAGTCAAACGTCCTAAGAAACCCCCGGGAAGGTTAACCCGGTCAACAAATGCCCGCAGAAGTCGGATGTGTCGGCCTAACGGCGCAAGAACGCAGCTCTGCTGTAAACAGGCACAACGCAATCACATCCGAAAACAAAAACTCCGGATGATCGCAGAAGAAGAAGAAGAACCTAAGCTCCATTATCCTACCACAATAGGACAATACTAAACAGTCTCTTCTATAAAGCTTTCCATCGATGAGAGGGGGGGGGGGGTAATCTCATTCTTTATGGACCGTACAAATTGATATATCACTGTCGTATCATTCTCTCTCTGACTGAATATATATCTGAAATGAGGATGCTGGAATATTGCGTGTGTAATCCAATTGCGGGTGGAACATAACATATAGACGTAGGCACTGTCTAAGATTTGCTCCCGCTATGCGATGATGATGATACACGATGATGATGATGATGATGTCATGTTTCTATGGGCCCTCTTCTCGGGGATGTCTTGAGAGAAAGTGCGTCTGCATCAAAAATGGTATGTCTACCAAGTGGCTGGTTAGTTCAAATCCTTTCAGCTTGTGAAGTTCGGCTTATGTAATGCTTTCTGTAAAGGCTGGTTGACGTTATTCGAGCGACAAATCCAATGAGTGTGTTGGTCTTACTCTTAGGCGTCAGCAAAGGTATGATCCAAACATTTCTTTGTACGTCTTGCATACAATGTATATTGTCGTCTCTGATTTTCAGATTGAATCTGGATCTCGCAACCACTTACATGTATTTTAGAGGCCTAATCGAAGCTTCTGCTGACGAAAGGAGTGGCCAATAATCCACTCTTCTGTACTAGCTCTTGTCTTAAGCTGTACATCACACTTATTCTCTTCCAGAGGCATTTTGTGGTAGGTAGGACCCCACTTTCGAAACACCATCCGTTGTTGTAGTATGTTTGAACCATGCTGAGAGTAAGGGAATACCAAAAAGGGGGATAACCAATATTTGACTTCAAGTTGTCGTTGGCAATTCTAAGATGAGGACGTTCCCTTGGTAAGTTCTATTTTGTAATACTTTTGCCCCATACAGTATGGTTTTGCTTCTCTCGTTCTCCATCTATCGGCCAAGGTTTTCCCTTCGCATAACTGTGCGTTCCTTCAGGGCCTTTAAGATGAAAAAAAAACAAACAAACATATGTATATTTGACAGCGTGTCAATTGTCATTGAAACAACCACACACAGAGAACATAAAAAATACAGGAATGGGGAAGGGGTGGCGTTTCCCCACCTTTTTTCTCTGTGAATTAAGCTGTCCTTAACCCCGATTGGCGAGGGGGGGGGGGGGTTGTATCGAGTGCTTGCCTGTAACCTAGCCGTATATTAGTCTGGGGTCTCGTGACTATAAAATCTAACTGACGTTACAACATGTCACGATCACACACGACCACTACAAGACAAAGACACCACAAGATATAACATCACTCTCACATTACATGGGAACCACCCACAACTATGAGAGGACCTATATAATCTTGCTCTAGAATAATGCAGTAATCACCCACAGAATATGGATCTACCCTCTTCCCATTTCCCTCTTGTAGCAGGGGGGGGGGGGGGGTCAATTATCTTCTTATGTCGCATCAAACACGGCACGATTCCTGAACATAAATTCATGGTCACTTAGGCAGTCACACAAATTAGCCTTGCTGACACTGCTAGGCAGATGCGGCACATATCCTGGAGACACAGAGTGTCCACTTCTCGTTCCCTATGAGATTATACTCATGGGAAAAAACATCACATCAATTTTCCTGTCTATTCTTTAAACAGGTTACAACATGATTCACACACGATATGTAGGTTTACATGTATGAATATAAGAATGTACCCTTGAGTACACAAGTGTTCACTAAAGGTCTTAGCAAAGACAGTTCCCTAATTCTAGAGAATCTGGGTTCAGATATGAATCAGAGTGAACAGACTTTTCTGCATTAAAAATGCATATGATAGTGGGAATAGGTTTTCCCTACAGATATTAGCATCATAGCAGGATAACAATGTAAGCATAGAAACCAGTAGGAGTGGCATAGACATTATTTCTGCAGAAACGAAAGTCAGGCTATCTTTTCAAGAAGTAATTATGTCGTTATCATCTTCAACAAGTTTTACATCAAATACATATATTCTATTTATCATAAAATACAGGTATTATATTCAAAAAAGCTTTATTAGCTTACCATAGCAAATGAAGGCACAGTTTAGTAAAAATGCACTCCCTTAACGACCTACATATTGACTTGATGGAGACACAAAATTCAAGTTCCGATATCTGGCTTAGCCTCGGGTTAAATAGCCCCGCTAATTTATCTATTTTTAGCTAACGGCGATTCATTTTCCTTTGTTCGAGGCGGTAAGACATTATCCGTCGCCTTTTAAGGAGATGCTAAACAAAACCGCGTGAAACGTCATTTCTTAGAAATGCCCGCTGCACCGTTGCCTGCACCTCTGTATGCAAATGTCTGCAAACTGTTCGAGAATGTCAGCCACGTTACAAACATCGTGGACCAAGAAGAAGAAAAACACTGACATTCTACAAGATCTGAACATCGTGGACCAAGAAGAAGAATAATACTGACATTCTACAAGATCTGAACATCGTGGACCAAAAAGGAGAAAAATACAGACATTCTACAAGATCTGAACATCGTGGACCAAGAAGGAGAAAAATACTGACATTCTCCAAGATCTGAACATCGTGGACCAAGAAGGAGAAAAATACAGACATTCTACAAGATCTGAATATCGTGGACCAAGAAGAAGAAAAATACTGACATTCTACAAGATCTGAACATCGTGGACCAAGAAGAAGAAAAACACTGACATTCTACAAGATCTGAACATCGTGGACCAAGAAGAAGAAAAATGCTGACATTCTACAAGATCTGAACATCGTGGACCTAGAAGGAGAAAAATACTGACATTCTACAAGATCTGAACATCGTGGACCGAGAAGGAGAAAAACACTGACATTCTACAAGATCTGAACATCGTGGACCGAGAAGGAGAAAAATACTGACATTCTACAAGATCTGAACATCGTGGACCAAGAAGGAGAAAAACACAGACATTCTACAAGATCTGAACATCGTGGACCAAGAAGAAGAAAAACACTGATATTCTACAAGATCTGAACATCGTGGACCAAGTAGAAGAAAAATACAGACATTCTACAAGATCTGAACATCGTGGACCAAGAAGGAGAAAAATACAGACATTCTACAAGATCTGAACATCGTGGACCAAGAAGGAGAAAAACACTGACATTCTACAAGATCTGAACATCGTGGACCAAGAAGGAGAAAAATACAGACATTCTACAAGATCTGAACATCGTGGACCAAGAAGGAGAAAAATACAGACATTCTACAAGATCTGAACATCGTGTACCAAGAAGGAGAAAAATACAGACATTCTACAAGATCTGAACATCGTGGACCAAGAAGGAGAAAAATACAGACATTCTACAAGATCTGAACATCGTGGACCAAGAAGAAGAAAAACACTGACATTCTACAAGATCTGAACATCGTGGACCAAGAAGGAGAAAAATACAGACATTCTACAAGATCTGAACATCGTGGACCAAGAAGGAGAAAAATACAGACATTCTACAAGATCTGAACATTGTGGACCAAGAAGGAGAAAAATACAGACATTCTACAAGATCTGAACATCGTGGACCAAGAAGAAGAAAAACACGGACATTATACAAGATCTGAACATCGTGGACCAAGAAGAAGAAAAACACCGACATTCTACAAGATCTGATCATCGTGGACCAAGAAGGAGAAGACCTGTTTAAAACTAGATAAATTCATCGTTATAAACTGCGACGACCACTCGTCTTTTTGTGTCTACAACGATCAAGATGTCTACATCCAGGTGGTTATTCATGTCAAGACCTGTTGATATGCCCAGACAGCTAGCCAATAGTTTGAAAGCGGTGACAATTTCTCAAGACAGAGGAACGACGACACTCCATCCACACCAGTATTATGATTCTGAGATGATGTATCCTTCCAATGTGGGAATTACACTTACGAAAACAGAGTTTGAATCTCTCGTCTCGATGAAGGCTGACATTCTAGCTGCTTTTGAGAAACTAAGTTATGGTGCCCAAGCTACATACAAGCCAGGCCAGTCTACGTGTACCGACAGTCAAGGCAGGCCTCTGAAAGCCAGACATCTTTCTACAATAATCAAGTCCCTCTGATCCCTTTGGGTCGTAAACAGAGCCAGTTTTAAAATGTACTTTGATGTTGTATACGAATAAAAACCATTTGAAAAATGTCTTTGTTCCATTGTGTGTTTGTCTTTGTTCCATTGTGTGGTTGTGTGTCAGTGTTGGAAAAAGAAGTGGGCAACCACGTGAAAGCCAGCCACTTGAAACAATCAACCAACAAAAAACTTGGTTTCAATATGTTTTATTTTATCACCAAAATATGTGACAACATATTCAACAAATTAGTTTAGTGATATATCATAAGAAAAAAATCAATGACATTCATGGTTTGTGAAAAAAAATATAACAATGTAGTTGGGATGATATATCACCTAGACATCAATATATCGGGAACTCGGGCATATGAAAGAGGTAAAAACATATGCCAGCTACTGTTTCTAGTGTATATTTGGTGTCTGTACGTTGTTGCATGGCGTAGGAATGAATGTCATGTTCGTTTACTGTGTTGATAAACCCAGCAAAGTCGTGTCTGTTATTTATTAGCGCTGGAAATTCTAAAACAGAACTATTGTTAAATGACTCATGATAGAATTTAAGAGCTTGTGTTTCTCTATGTCTTAAAACTAAATGAAAGCTAAAGTTTATCTTAAAGCGACTAATTTGGGCGTTGAAAATCTCATACAAGGTATCTGTCCACTTGTCAACGTCCTAAAGACCTAGGGAAATGAAACTCGGGTTCAGACAGGCAACAAACTCCATTCTGATACTGGTACTCTAATTTATTCACAGGAATCTGGCGAAGAATGGTTTTCGCAGCCAGTTACAATATTTACAATATCACAGGAGTTCATAACAAATCAATCATACACATAACCATCACAGCAAAACTCTATCAACTATCTTATACTCAACAATCCTTAAATACAACTTGGTTTATATCTAGCAAGTCCCTCTTAAGCTAAACCCTGCTTCGTGTTCGGTGTCCTGTCGCCGTCTGCCCTTCGACGTGCGTCGGGAGGACACGGAGTGCAACTCTCTTCGAGCTTCTCGTGGAAATGGTCCTGGCACGCTGTAGGCGGGTTCCACCTGTGTCCACGGAGTAGTAGGCAAACTGACCCATCATTCTCGAAGGCTCGAGATTGTTCGGGCGTTCGAGTTGTTACGTTTACTTCCCTTATATTGGTGTTATATCCCTTCTATAAATCCCTTCTAGCTTTATGTCCATACCTACTCTATGTGAGACCTTGACACCACTTGATAGGGGTTTGTATCTCCGGACTAATAAAAAATGTGTATGTCGATAAATACTTGTTAATCTTGTGATGTGTCCTGATAGCTTCCCAATTTTCTCTATATGTTTGTTGAATATCGGGTGGAATGATGTGTAGTGTCTCTGGTTCCCCTGCTGCTAAGATGGCCGCTTCGTCTTCTATCAGTTGTTCAAGAATATCCTCGTCTGGCTGTGTCTGAATGTTAGTTATGTTGGTTTCAACTGGTGGTGTCATCGGGGTTTTTAGTGGTGTCGTCTCTGGTGTTGAAGAGGTAGTTGTAGTAATTGCTTCTGGTGTATACATAGGCGGGTGACGATGTGTTCGATTGTGGCGTTGTAGGTTATCCTTCGTATTATACACCTTATCACATAACTGACAGAGATATATTTGATCTTTCGTACTGTGAATGGTCTGAATGTGGCGAGTGAGCTTATACTTATCACAATAGGATTTGTCGCACACTGAACACCTGAAAGCAGCTTTGCTGGCCATATTAATATATTTGCTGGTATATGAATAAGTCACACAACTGTGTTCCACACTTGTTTTTCTTACAACACCAAAAAGTACTGTTTTATCAACAAGCAGATGCCGACGACACGAATAGGGCTAAGCGACTCACACCAGTGTGTTTCACAAATACCTCTGTAGCTAGCTAAGTCAGCACGTGAACAATATCTGGTCACTACACGAACACTGCTAGGCGACTCAACCAGGCTGATTCACATATAGCTCTGTAGCTACCCAAGTCACCACGTGAACTGGTGTAGAGCGAGTGAGGAGACGCCGTCTATTTTATACACTGGTTCTGCACACGACCCTACAGAGCTGACCTGGCAGTTTTTTAGACAGGCTTTTCTCACGCTACCGCCCGCCTTCATGTGACCGATGACTCACGCTACCACTTAATGACTTTTGCATATGGCGCTGATGACGTAGGGGTTTCTCGGACATCCGCGTTCGTTAACAAAAAGGGTATGCGGTTGTGTATAGTTGTGATGACAGTAGTAATGATAGGAGATGAGTGTGTGTCTTTGTATTTGTGTGTGTGTGTGTGTGGTTGTGTATAGTTGTGATGACAGTAGTAATGATATGAGATGGGTGTGTGTCTTTGTATTTGTGTGTGGTTGTGTGTGTACTTGTATGTCTGTACTTGTGATGTCTGTATTTGTATGTATGTAGAAGTGTATGTGTTTGTATGTGTGTGTCTGTACCTGTGTCTGTCTTTGCATGTATGTGTGGTTGTGTCTGCACTCGTCTGTATGTACAAGTTTTAGCTTCTTTGTGTTCATGTGTCTGTGTGTAATTGTTGTGGTGACAGTAGTAATTGTAGGATTTGTGGTAACAGCAGTGGAATGGGTTCCCTCTTCAGACCAATCACTCTCTAGACACAGCTTCATGACCATCACCAACCAACCACCACTACTATAGTTATAGGCATTTCCTCCTCTACAATTTAAGTGGTCACTCGACCACTTGACCACTGCTTGACCACTACTTGACCACTAATTTACCATCTCTTGATCATCACCATTTCATTACACCTACTTTTCCCTAAAATTTCATCACTTTACCACTGCTTGACCACTACTTGACCACTGCATTACCACCCTTTGATCATCACCATATCATTACATCTACTTTTCCCTAAAATTTCCTCATTTGATCATTTTACCACTGCTTGACCACTGGTTGACCAGTGTGTGACTGCGACCCTCTACATAACACCCCACCTCATATCAATACCCATTACGTTTAAGATTTATGACCACCCCATGTACTATTGCCACTATAGTCCTATAAACACAGGCCTATCACAGAAATGAGACAACATATAGTTACTGATCGGGGTTTAAACCTACCACACCCATAAGCCGACAGGACCACTTCGACCGATCACGGTGTTTTCCCACCGCCGGTTCGAATTCCCCAGACTCTCTACACCCTCTTAGCATCACCAATAGTTGTTCTAGGTTCGTGCCCCACCGGTTCGAATCCCCCAGACTCTCAACACCCAACCACTCCTTGATCATCCACGCGACCACCGAGTCGAATCCCAAACTTGCTACACCCTCTTATCATCACACATTTATGATCATCATATTCCACTAAACACTCACAGAGACAACATAACATATAGTGACCGACAGGGTTCAAACCTACCACCTCCATATGCCGACAGGACTACTTCGACCCATCACGGTGTTTTTCTACCACTGCTTCGAGCCCCAGACTCACAAAAATGCATACCGACACGAACAAGTCGACACATTCCTTTCTATTTTATGCTCACAGATTTTAAACACCCCGCGTTTCCCCTCTTTTTTCACACCACCAAATAATATATCCCGCCCCCCGTTACACATCTTTCTCTCCGACTTTTACAACCACACGTTTCCACCATCAAAATATATTCGCAACGACTTTACCCGCCACTTTTTCCCCCCATGACCCATATTTCTATCCGTCACGACTCACTTTCCCACCGTTCCCAACCAACCAGAATCATCTTCACGAATCAGCAACATTTCCAACATGCCTAATCTTCATCTTATGTCTATCATCATCATTCCCTACTACTAATGCTCCCCACTGCCCAATGTGAAAAGTGGAAAAGACAGGACAAACAACAGCCCGCCGCCGCCAGAATGTCAACACACCAATCCCCCAAGAAACACCCATTTCATCTCTGATGGAATCGGCAGTCATTTTCCTATCATGATGTTTCCTAGATGTTCACCCACACAGTCCACGAAAATACAGTTCATCACCGACGGCAGTGGCAGTCAACCAGAAGCCCAGCAGCCACGCATTTCTGCATAAGGCAAAATCCGGTCAACTCTGGGACATAGCCACCTGCCATCGCTCCGAACATGCAGTCACGTTCCAAAAAGAAAAAAAAAACTTCGGCAGATTCAACAGCACTTCACACGAAACTCACAGCTCAAAGTGTCGCGCCACTCACTCACTCAGTAGCAGGGCGACGGAACCATCAATCCTCCTTACGACATGCGTGGTAGGCTACAGTGTTGCTATTCTTTGCTTCCCTTATGGGCCCCGGCAACACACGGGAGATAAGCATAAAATACTGTGAAGCAAATCAATACCCGTGAATTTATCTATTGTGGCAATAGCAGGGTGGAAAAGGTGGTAGGCTTAGTTGAAATCAGCGTGCTACGAAAGCTATAAGTGTTCCTGAACTCTGACATCACTCGAAAACATAGAACAGATTTCCAAGAAAGGTTAACTTGGTCAACAAATTGCCGTAGAAGTCGAATGTGTCTGCCAAAAGGCGCAAGTATAGCAGCTCTGCCGTAAACAGGCACAGCGCAATTACGTTTGGAAAAGAAAAAAAAACCCACTCCGGATGAACGAAGAAGAAGAAGAAGAAGAAGAAGAAGAAGAAGAAGAAGAAGAAGAAGAAGAAGAGATTTAATTGTGTCCTGAATATGGAGCAAACTCTGACTCACTCAGACTCTGACATCACTCGTGGTAAATAGGGCAGCTATGGATGTGTCTTGAATTTGGTGTATGAACTACTATCGACATGTCCTGAATGTAGAGCATAGATTATAATCACCGGGAAGGCGGCTAACCCGGTCAACAAACGCCCGCAGAAATCGAATGTGTCCTCCAAAAGGTGCAGATATCGCATCTCTGCTGTAAACTGATTCAACAATTACGTAAAGAAAGAAAGAAAGAAATATCGGACGAATGAAGACGAAGAAGCAGCTTGTAATCAATCAATCAGTTTCTAACAGTTTCATGGTGTATACATTCGTTTTTTATACGTTATTGGAAAGCGGTGGCGTTACTTTCATTTTCGTGTATTTACGTTAACACTAAATGCTCGATAGAACAGACTATTGCGGGAAGAGAAAGTTATTACAATTATTTGTCTATCTGTTGTTTGTCCATCAAGAATGATGATGACCATTCATTTCATCCAGTGGGGTTGAAGGTGTGGAGCCGTGGGTTCTAAGATGGCTGATAAGGCCTATTTTGGCTCGAAATGTTCTTTGACAATGTGGGCAAAGAATGCTTGACGTCTCTGGAGGAGGATTTCCTGCAGTGGTTTTTCTGTCCTGCCTTTTCTTCACAGCTCTTGCAGTCCTGGTTGCCTCACATATGACTGCACCATTGCGTAATGATGCACGCCACGAATTTCGGTCTCTGGCTGCAGCCTCCCGGGTGTCATGATGAATTCCAAAAGCATTCAGTGAAATTTTCAGAGTGTCTTTAAAGCGTTTCCTCTGGCCACCTTGGGAGCGTTTACCACAACTCAGCTCGCTGTATAAAATTCGTTTAGGGAGCCTGTGATCTGACATGCGAGTCAAGTGACCAGCCCAGCGAATCTGATTCTTCATCAGTAGAGTGTGGATACTGGGCATGGACGCTCTTTCTAGGACTTCAGTGTCTGGAATCTTGTCTTGCCATTTAATCTTCAGTAGCTTCCTTAGGCAGACTGTGTGGAAGTGGTTTAATTTCCTAGCGTGTCGCTGATAAACAGTCCAGGTTTCACAAGCATATAGCAGTGTGGATAATACAACTGCTTTGCAACAATTTGTCTATCTATCAGTCATTGCTTGCTTGCTTGCTTGTGTTCGTTGGCTTGAGCTCCAACGCGAAGTCCTGTATGTCGGATGAAGGCATCATGTTGTCCAACATCAGTGTGATGTCATACAGGACCTGAGTTTTGCGTGAGTATCCGTTGTCCCATGTCTGGCTTATTGGTGTGCAGACTGGTGGGTCCTCGCCGTACAAGCAGACACTCTCCGACTTCGGAGGAATCAACGATCTTACTGACTTTAGCCAGGACCCCGAAGTGACCTGTTGCCCAGGACGCTCGACGAGGACGCGTCAATAGGTCTTGGCCAGTATATAACCCGGCCCTGGTGCCTTGGAAACACCTCTGCGTCCCTATCAGTCAGTGAAATGTGTCCGCAATGATGGTTGGGGTTGGCTGCAACGGACACTTAATATTGTGTAGTTTCGAATTTATACCAACAATATCTGAGTTATAGCTGGGATATATAATGTCTAACAATTCCTCTGAAGTCGGAGTGGGTTCGCCTGATGGCGAGGGACACTGTTAACAGGGAGAGAAAATCCATTCGTAAAATTCAGTCCAGCACCACTAGAAGTAGTCAGTAGTGTGTAAGGACTATGCTTGAGTTCAAAGCGAGCGGACGCAAACAACAACAACAACAACAACAACAGCAACAACATGTCTAACAATATTGTCACTATATTTACAGCCTTTCAGTCAGTGACTTAACTATTACTACTATTAGTAGTGTACTTTGCAATTTTGATCCCAAATGTTTGATGGACAAGTGAAGCTATAGACGATAGCCTAGCCCCAATGGGGGATAAATGGCTCAAGAAGAAGAGGACTATGGCGACGACAATCATGAACCTAAAGCCAAGCGGATTCAGAAAATAAGCCCATGACCTTCTGATCGTGAGGTCGACAGAGACATATCCCTCAGACCCCACCCTTCCCTTTGTTTGTCACTTACGGGTAAAACCAACCTATATTTAGAATGCTGCCTGTAACCCACATTCTCAATCACGTGTGCTGACGTTTAAACTATATTTACACACGGTGTGGTTCGCATTGCCAGATTGGCTTTGCTGTCATATTACAGAACTTTGGCTTTTCAAAGATAGAAAAGACCTTAATAACAGTAAACAGTTGGAGTGCTGTACTTCAACATTCGGCTCACTACTTTGTCATTATTTGTCTAGTAACCGCAATTAATAATGTTATAGTCGAGAGGATGTTTCCTCTTGTATCATAAGATAAAACGTAATTAAGCAGCACAGTCATAAAGACACAGTATAAAAGTAAAGTTTGGGACTTTTTCACGCGTCTTAATGCACATTGGACATATGGTGCTAGACCAGTGGTTCTCAACCTTTTTTGGCCCATGCCCCCCCCCCCCCCCCTTACCATATGTTCAGAACGTCATTCCACCCTTTTCGAATTTCCTCCCCATAAATCTCCCCACCCTTACACAGTATTCATAAAAATGGAATGTAAATTTAATAACACATACTAGAACAAGTCTAGACATCTTCATAAAAAGTGATTTGCGGTTCTACTTACGTTAGAAAACGAATTTCATTAGGGCGAGAAGCACAGAACCGTAAATTTAGAGGGAAAAACATATCAAGTAACTGGTTCTTGTATTAATGCGATCTTGAAATAATCTTAACCCCCCCCCCCCCTGGAAACCTTAAAATTCCACCCCACCGTCTGAGAACCTCTGTGCTAGGCGAATATTGTTACAACCAATCGGCACTCAATGGCTCATACAGATCCAGAATCATACCGATCCCGGCCACTTGTACATCTAATACATTTTCTAGTATCCATTGTGGGCTGGATTGACATAGAGAAGCCCAGGGCAATTGAATAGAATCCCCGTTTATGCGGTTCGAACACACGATCACCGGACTGGTAGGCGAGCTCCTAACAACTACACTAACACGGTTGTTATCTTGAAGATATCTTGGATATGTACTGTTTGGCCTCTATGCGTGTGTTACAAAAATGTTTCTTCTTATTATAGTTCTTGCCGTGTGGCGTTGGTGTCAAATTGTCTATCATCTTCTATTTTGGCCTCTCCATCCTTCCAATCTTTCAAACTTTCTCGTTGTGACGACATACTCCAACTTCCCCTTATCTTGACACGCTAAAGAAAGTGACCTGTCTTTTACTATGCGAATAACCAGTTGTCTTTGTGAGTTAACGACTGTCAAAATATCTTTCTATCTGTCCAGGGTGTTTCATATTATATTTGTCTATTAAAGCACATCTTCGCAGCCTCCATATAATTCCCCGCTTGTCTGCTAATTGTCTATACCAAAATGGCACATCAGAGGTCATTTGATTCGTGCTGTGTCCAGATTAACCTGTTGTAACATAACCTTTACTTCTTCAGACACTTCCATGGTACTTATCTTAAATAAAATAAAGGAAAGGCAAAAGGCAGAGAGTGTTCATTGTGCCACACAGAACATAACGTGAGTTCACAGTATGTTAAAAATAAAGCAAATCTGTATAGGGGTTTAAGGGGAGAGGGTCGAATTCATTGCACCGGGTTTTATCCCATATGGCTCCGTTTCACAAACCACTAACTTCGTAGCTCAATCCTCGATCGACCCTCACAAAATTCTCTGAGAGAATTGCACTTATGAAGCGAATGACGGAGTCTGGAGTTGAACCCACGACCTTCGAAGCGCGAGGTAGGCGGATTGACTACTTAGCCTTGGAGAACCCCTAAACAAATCTGAATATTGAAGATACAAACAATTGATTGCACAATTTGTTGCCCGGCATATTTCTTTGCATCTCGTGAAATGATTCGACTCAGGTCACATTTTTCACTCCATTGAGAATGAATGTGATGACCTGGATCTCTACTTTATTCCTTTACTTTTAGGAGTTCTGATAAAATAGCTGCAAATATATTTATGTCTTGTTTGGCCCTTTCTGAATTGATCTTTTAATGTTTGGCTTTGCATCGGTACTGTAATCTGGCAAGCCTGCCTACGATTGGCTGAATTACGTCACGATCCGTTCAGAAAGCCATGGAAGTTGAGAAGACGAATGTTATTATTCGGGAGCGGTATTTACTTCAGTTTTGTAAAATTTAGACGCTTGACAAGACTCCGTCTCTCTTGAGGAAATAAGTCAGCCATATAGTATTATCAGAAGGTACTTTGCAGTATTATTGAACAAATTCGTGTTGAGAAGACAAGTTTTAGCCGAGAGGTAAGTAAACTAGTCGACCCAGTTGTCCTCGACCTACTTTTGATCTTTGTTGTTGGGCGAGCTTTCTGCACAAACTGCAACTGCCAGCCTGTCGCCATCTTGAGATTTTCGGTTTTATTTTCAAATTAATTTAAGAAATTTCTGCTTTATCCATCGTAAATTGTTTAGTGATCCTTTTTTTGGTAGCCTTTAATGAGGTGGCTTGCAGTATTTGTGAAGTAGTACAGATATTTTTGTAATTTTCTATCACTATCATTTGAAAAGTATAAAGACAAACCAAACAAACACTTCAAACAGTCACTCAGTGCCGTTGATTGTGGTTGTTTGTTATGTTGTTTTGTGTTATTGTTATTCGACGGTACCTTAGTCAAGCCCCAAAGAGATATCTTTGTGTGAACTGAGTATTTATTAGCTGCGATGGCATAGTGCAGGCGTTGTAACAACACGTTTACCAAGCTTGTCACGATTTTCAATTTTACTATTTTTAATTTTTTACATACCAAGTAAATTGAAATGCAGAAATCAAAATTTACGTACTCTCATCTCCTGTAAAAAAAAAAAAAAAAATTGAGAGACATAATATTAATAAAAATAGATGCATAATTAATTCTTTTACTTTTACAGCTATTCCTGTTTTTACATCCTTCAAAATAAAGACATTATATGATTGAATGTGCGATCAGATGAAAACAAAATGTGGAGCAACCTTGTTCTATTTCCATTCTATTATCCGAGGACACCATAATTCCGTCCTATCATCAGGACACCTCAGCATTGATAGAACAAGATCAGCTATACCTGGTAGAAGTAAAAAAATAATATGATAGGCAACTAATCGTTGAAAGAAAGGAAAAATATCGATATGAGAATCCTGAGGAGAAAATACGAAACAAAATGAGAATGTGTAAAAACTAGCAGAAGTTGGATGTGTCGGCCTAACGATGCAAGAACGCAGCTCTACTGTAAACAGGCACAACGCAATCACATCCGAAAAAAACTCCGGATGAGCGCAGAAGAAGAAGAAGTAGAAGAAATTCAGAAATGTAGAGCAGCTTAAAAGACCAAACAAATAAGGGCACAGAGGGTGTTGTAACCAGACTTCACAAGCAAGCAAACAAAAAAGGAAAACAACCACATACAGTCAACAGAAAGGACACTAAAAATGCGACTCTGAGGCAGAATACTGTCGAGCCATCTGAAACAAAAATATTAATCATAATGAAACAAAGCATGTGGCGTTTCACGCACAGACCATAACCATATCTCTCTCGACTCGCTCACACATACACACACACTTTGTTGTTTAAAATATCATCTTCATGCCCCTTTCCATCCTCCATCCTGACCTTAGCACTTGCAGTTTTCTCGATTCTAATATCTGGAGTGTTCTGGCCAAGAGATTAAGCTCCTTTCCACTCAAATATTTTGACTTCTTTTTTAAAAATAAAATAAAAATGTGACTCTAAGCCAGTGGTTCTCAACCTTTTTTTGGCCCATGCACCCCTTCACCATATGTTCAGGATGTCATGTCCCCCTCCCCCTTTTTTTTTCGTATTTCCTCCCTATAAACCCCCCGCATTACACAGTATACATAAAAATGGAAGCTAAATTTTATAACACGTACTAGAACAAGTCTAGACATCTACATAAAACGTGATTTGCGGGTCTACTTACGTTATAAAACAAATTTCAAAAGGGCGAGAAGTACAGAACTGTAAAGTATGGAGGGAAAATCAATATCAAGTAATCGGTTCTTGTATTAACGCGCTCTTGAAATAATTTAAATTCCCCCCTGGAAACCCAAAATTCTGCCCTGGGGAATTCCCCACCAGTTGAGAACCACTGCTGTAAGCAGTTTTACATTTTAGGCCTGTGTTGGGATAGCACCACCACATCTTGTAGGCCTGTGTTGGGATAGCACCACCACATCTTGTAGGCCTGTGTTGGGATAGTACCACATCTTGTAGGCCTGTGTTGGGATAGCACCACCACATCTTGTAGGCCTGTGTTGGGATAGTACCACATCTTGTAGGCCTGTGTTGGGATAGCACCACCACATCTTGTAGGCCTGTGTTGGGATAGCACCACCACATCATGTAGGCCTGTGTTGGGATAGTACCATCACATCTTGTAGGCCTGTGTTGGGATAGTACCACATCTTGTAGGCCTGTGTTGGGATAGCACTATCACATCATGTAGGCCTTATTTGGGATAGCACCATCACATCTTGTAGGCCTGTGTTGGAATAGCACCATCACATCATGTAGGCCTTATTTGGGATAGCACCATCACATCTTGTAGGCCTTATTTGGGATAGCACCATCACATCTTGTAGGCCTGTGTTGGGATAGCACCACCACATCTTGTAGGCCTGTGTTGGGATAGCACCACCACATCTTGTAGGCCTGTGTTGGGATAGTACCACATCTTGTAGGCCTGTGTTGGGATAGCACCACCACATCTTGTAGGCCTGTGTTGGGATAGTACCACATCTTGTAGGCCTGTGTTGGGATAGCACCACCACATCTTGTAGGCCTGTGTTGGGATAGCACCACCACATCTTGTAGGCCTGTGTTGGGATAGTACCACATCTTGTAGGCCTGTGTTGGGATAGCACCATCACATCATGTAGGCCTTATTTGGGATAGCACCATCACATCTTGTAGGCCTGTGTTGGAATAGCACCATCACATCATGTAGGCCTTATTTGGGATAGCACCATCACATCTTGTAGGCCTGTGTTGGGATAGCACCATCACATCATGTAGGCCTTATTTGGGATAGCACCACATCTTGTAGGCCTTTGTTGGGATAGCACCACCACATCTTGTAGGCCTTTGTTGGGATAGCACCATCACATCATGTAGGCCTTATTTGGGATAGCACCACCACATCTTGTAGGCCTGTGTTGGGATAGCACCACCACATCATGTAGGCCTGTGTTGGGATAGTACCATCACATCTTGTAGGCCTGTGTTGGGATAGTACCACATCTTGTAGGCCTGTGTTGGGATAGCACCATCACATCATGTAGGCCTTATTTGGGATAGCACCATCACATCTTGTAGGCCTGTGTTGGAATAGCACCATCACATCATGTAGGCCTTATTTGGGATAGCACCATCACATCTTGTAGGCCTGTGTTGGGATAGCACCATCACATCATGTAGGCCTTATTTGGGATAGCACCACATCTTGTAGGCCTTTGTTGGGATAGCACCACCACATCTTGTAGGCCTTTGTTGAGATAGCACCATCACATCATGTAGGCCTTATTTGGGATAGCACCTTCACATCTTGTAGGCCTGTGTTGGGATAGCACCATCACATCATGTAGGCCTTATTTGGGATAGCACCATCACATCTTGTAGGCCTGTGTTGGGATAGCACCACATCTTGTAGGCCTTTGTTGGGATAGCACCACCACATCTTGTAGGCCTGTGTTGGGATGGCACCATCACATCATGTAGGCCTGTGTTGGGATAGCACCACCACATCTTGTAGGCCTGTGTTGGGATAGCACCACCACAACTTGTAGGCCTGTGTTGGGATAGCACCATCACATCTTGTAGGCCTGTGTTGGGATAGTACCACATCTTGTAGGCCTGTGTTGGGATAGCACCATCACATCATGTAGGCCTTATTTGGGATAGCACCATCACATCTTGTAGGCCTGTGTTGGGATAGCACCATCACATCATGTAGGCCTTATTTGGGATAGCACCATCACATCTTGTAGGCCTGTGTTGGGATAGCACCATCACATCATGTAGGCCTTATTTGGGATAGCACCATCACATCTTGTAGGCCTTATTTGGGATAGCACCATCACATCTTGTAGGCCTGTGTTGGGATAGCACCACATCTTGTAGGCCTTTGTTGGGATAGCACCACCACATCTTGTAGGCCTGTGTTGGGATGGCACCATCACATCATGTAGGCCTGTGTTGGGATAGCACCACCACATCTTGTAGGCCTGTGTTGGGATAGCACCACCACAACTTGTAGGCCTGTGTTGGGATAGCATCATCACATCATGTAGGCCTGTGTTGGGATAGCACCATCACATCTTGTAGGCCTGTGTTGGGATAGCACCACATCTTGTAGGCCTGTGTTGGGATAGCACCACCACATCTTGTAGGCCTGTGTTGGGATAGCACCACCACATCTTGTAGGCCTGTGTTGGGATAGCACCATCACATCTTGTAGGCCTGTGTTGGGATAGCACCATCACATCATGTAGGCCTGTGTTGGGATAGCACCACAACATCTTGTAGGCCTGTGTTGGGATAGCACCACATCTTGTAGGCCTGTGTTGGGATAGCACCATCACATCATGTAGGCCTATGTTGGGATAGCACCATCACATCTTGTAGGCCTGTGTTGGGATAGCACCACATCTTGTAGGCCTGTGTTGGGATAGCACCATCACATCTTGTAGGCCTGTGTTGGGATAGCACCACATCTTGTAGGCCTGTGTTGGGATAGCACCACAACATCTTGTAGGCCTGTGTTGGGATAGCACCACATCTTGTAG
Organism: Cepaea hortensis; assembly: GCA_963921405.1. Classification (NCBI taxonomy): domain Eukaryota; kingdom Metazoa; phylum Mollusca; class Gastropoda; order Stylommatophora; family Helicidae; genus Cepaea; species Cepaea hortensis. Next base: position 28,613,662 of record OY992877.1, on the reverse strand, counting down.
GCCTGTGTTGGGATAGCACCATCACATCATGTAGGCCTTATTTGGGATAGCACCACCACATCTTGTAGGCCTGTGTTGGGATAGCACCACATCTAGTAGGCCTGTGTTGGGATAGCACCACCACATCTTGTAGGCCTGTGTTGGGATAGCACCATCACATCTTGTAGGCCTGTGTTGGGATAGCACCACATCTTGTAGGCCTGTGTTGGGATAGCACCACAACATCTTGTAGGCCTGTGTTGGGATAGCACCACATCTTGTAGGCCTGTGTTGGGATAGCACCATCACATCATGTAGGCCTGTGTTGGGATAGCACCATCACATCTTGTAGGCCTGTGTTGGAATAGCACCACCACAACTTGTAGGCCTGTGTTGGGATAGCACCACATCATGTAGGCCTGTGTTGGGATAGCACCACATCATCTTGTAGGCCTGTGTTGGGATAGCACCACATCATCTTGTAGGCCTGTGTTGGGATAGCACCACATCATCTTGTAGGCCTGTGTTGGGATAGCACCACCACATCTGGTAGGCCTATGTTGGGATAGCACCATCACATCATGTAGGCCTGTGTTGGGATAGCACCATTACATCATGTAGGCCTGTGTTGGGATAGCACCATCACATCATGTAGGCCTGTGTTGGGATAGCACCATCACATCATGTAGGCCTGTGTTGGGATAGCACCATCACATCATGTAGGCCTGTGTTGGGATAAGATAGAAATCATGTTCAACTCAGATCAACAACCCATAGGCTATTTTCTTACAATGCTTAGGGACTTGCCAGATTTGATGTTTATCAAAATACCAAAGTGAGTTCAATTTCCAGTGGTGGCAAGAATATTTTCAGAAACCAGCAGCATGGCTCTTAGTTTGACCTAGCCTCGTAAAATAAAGGAAAGTGAATAATTTTCAGAAATTTCTAGAAATTAAAGAAATACTGGAAGAAAGCCGTTTTCTAAGTATTACATTTCTGAAACATAATTAGAAATGGGAAAAGCCAGTATGAAACTGTTGTATAAGGCTATGAAGTATACAATGTACAATGTTAGCATCACCTAGAACAGAAGGCTTGTGGATAGGCACAAAGTATTTATGGGATAAGAGTGGATGTTTTGTTGAGCATTTAATAATTAAATGCATAGCAAATTTATTGTTGTAACCTAGACGTGAAATGTAGCTGTATTGTAAAAGTTTTTCTGGGCAAATACTTGGTGGAAATTCTCACCTGACCGCTTATAATGTGGGAATTGTCAAAGTCGTAATTCTACAGACTGCTTCCTTCTAGTTTCTGAGGGTGCAGCTTTTGGTGAATGGGAAGCTCAATATTTGAAAGTGGAAGATTGCTTCGGTGAGTTCAGTACCAAGGCATCTTTTCTGTTCTGCACTTTAGGAAGCCTCCTTGAATGGCAGTGAATGCCCATCGGCCGCGTCTGCCTCTCCTTCAGGGGCGACTGTTCTTAAGGGGCCATTCGGTGGCTTCACCTATAGATGATGGATGAAGATATCAGAACTCTGAGATGGTGGAACATACTACGAAACACCCGTGAAGGCAAACACTGACAACAAACATCCAGCGTCGGATGTGTTATCTTAAAGGCACACAAATTATGGCTCTGCAGTATAAACAAGGACAGCACAATTATATATGTCCAAAACAAAAGACACCCAGTGAAAGCAGCAGCAGCAGCTTTAACACTGATAATCAGATAGCAGCAGCTGAGTCTTATTATTTACATTATGAGAGAGAGATATGGTTAGTTAAAGAAACAACAGTATTTTGATTAGCTGTGAAAATATATCTTTTCAGGTGCTAAGAAAATATGCCTTCAGCAGCTAGACAAAGACTTCCTGCTGATTTGTGGCGCCAAGGGCATCGGAAACATTCAAGTGGTAGCCCTGGGCCTTTTTACAACACTCAGGAGATTATGGTTCATGCCAGCCCTGTCAGTTATGATGTCTTCCAGGAGGAGAAGTTACAGAGTTTTCAGGGCATCTCAAAACATTTAAACAAATCTCCCAGAAGGCAAGCTAACACCACGGGCAGGGGCAGCCCCAGTTCACAGACCAGAAAGGGAAGCATCATCATACATCGTACAGCATCACCTGAGTCAGACAGCGGCATTGTCCAGGACAAGATAGACACATATGAGCTGTCTACTTCTGCTAAATCAGACAGTTATCTTAGGTATGATCCTACGAGTTTGTGTGATGCCTACGCAATGGAGTCATCTGTTGCACCTCACCCCAGTGAAGTGCCCTTGCCGCCTCTTGAGTGGCTGCAGTCATACACAAGGCATTCACACAGTTCTGTGATCAGCAACATATCTCTGAAAGCAATCTTGGGTTGCCATCTCGCAGCATGATCACTATTGACTCAAGGGAAAGCGGATATTAGACGCAGACTTCATGGACAACGAATAACGAATATCGCTCAAGGATAATGGATATTTTAACAAATCTGTATTTGTTGATATTTGCTTATGTCATTCATCTACTTTCTCCAAATCATGTCTTTTGCCGCTTTACATCGATTTGCCTTTTGAATAATAAGACTTTTTTCAACGCTGTTTGCACTTAGAGATTAATTAATTAATTTTCAAGGAAAGATGAAAACTATTTGGGTTTGTCATGCCCCAGTTCCTCTCGCCTCTGTGCAAATTCAAAATGTTATAATTAGTTACTCATTTGAAATTAAAGCTTTATTGCAAGAAAATTATTTGGTAGACTGCTCTGTAAAAAGAGTTAGAATCATATGAGATAAAATAAAGAGCAATAAAGACAATCCTCTTCTTTTAAACCATCTTTAACTTAAGAAAAGAATGAATACAGTAAAATTCCAACATTTTTAATCTGTGGGTACGACTTGATCAATAAGATGGTGTTGTTATTTAGAAGGCATATCTCTCACCTACTTCTTCCTCCTCCTCTTCTGTCCAAGATTTCTTGTGGTAATACGTCACTTCATTCTCATAATGTGAAACAAGTACATTGAGGTTTGCGATCTTGTATTAGCAAGATGTGTTCATGTTAATATTGTGACAGAATTTTAGCTTCAGTTTTGACTATTCGTGACTGTTGGTGTAACATGAAACATTTTCAGGAAACAGGTTGATGATGAATTTCAAGTTACTTAAAACAAAGTACAGACTGAAACATAGCTGAGATGACTTTTTAACAATTTTTAAAGATCAAATGCTCCCATTCTCCCCACCCCTCCTTTTAAAAAAACCAAACTAGCGAGTGAAGCATCTCAAAGTATTTTGGGTTTTATGTTACATGGATGTACTTATTTTGACAGTGTCGATGTGCTCTACTATAGGGTACAAGTTATTGTTGATGCCTTGGAATTTACAGTTTACGGTTTGAGTTGTATGTTTAGACGTAAGTGGCCTCCATGTTTTGTCTTGTAATTTTTGTATTCTTCACAGTGGGTGCTCACCTTCATGTTGCTGTGAGGAAGCTTAGACTTCGCTATAACGTAAATTTTGTGCTCTCATCAAATTGTATAGTCCTTCATTCAGACAAATATTATTAGCCTGCACTTTTACATGCGGCTAGTCATTGTCCGTTTCTTCCACGCCCCCACCCTTCCCATCCCCCCATAAGTCCTGTTTTTTTTTTTCTTGGCTTTTCATGGACAAAATTTCTTTATCGCAAGTCTGGTAATTTTATGCGAGGTTTTGTGTGCATGAAGTTTGTGAGAGGTGGTGTATGAGTGTTATGGACATTCCACAATTATAATGGTGCTTTACAGACTGCAACTATATGACCTGAGAAATGCCGACTCTAGCATTAGAGTTGGAATTATGTAGTGGTATTTGACATATCACCTGCCATCACAACAGGCGTCCAGGTCCTGTTTTTGGGTGTGAAAACAATTGTGTTATGTGTATGAGAACAGATTTCTTTATACTGTACATTTATCATAATTTTTATATATGTCATGTTGCAATCATTGTTCGCTCATCTAAACGGCCAGCATCAAGACTATGTATATTCTTTACACACCAGAAACTAGTATCAATCATACTGGATGATAGTCGGTCAGTGCTTACCATCAGCACTTCATGTTCTAGCTAAACTTGGGTGTTTGTTTTTAAGTTCCTTATTTATTTGTGACACATTTGTGTAAATATGAACTCAAATAAACTTGGCTGTGTATTTTAAAAATTTGCTTCTTAGATCAGTGAAGAGATCTACTTACTTCATGGATGCAGAAATATAAAAATATGATAGATGAAAAAAAAAAACAAATGAAAAGCAAAAAATAACGCTTGGGTGGGTGATTTAAAAAAAAAAAAAAAAAAAAAAAAAAAAAAAAAAAAAATTATGAAACATATTTTGGGTAAAAAAAAAATGGGTATTAAAAAAGATTGAAAATTGTTTTGGGTTGGGGCTGCATTCATGAGTTTAGAGCATTAGAAAGTTATTTACATAATGACAGTTGTTTGCATTATTTCATCTGTAATTGTGATAGGTGTATAGTTTGTACAGAGTAACATTTGTAATAACCCTCATTGTTGTTCCATCTGTTTACGGTACTCTTCATGTTATTTACTGAAACGAAGTTGGAATCATGGATGAAAATATTGCAGAATATTTGTACAACAAATGTTAATGTATTTCATATCGAATGTACCTTTCTGAGACATGTTAGAAGACAGGTGTGTGGGCTATCGTCATCAGAATATTGACTGATATGGTTCATCTCATTTGAATTTTGACGAGGGTATGATATAGTATGGTACACATAACTGGAAAAGTAGTATGAACCAGGGATCAGGCAATATACAGAGCTGTGAAGTAAATTGGGGTCAGTGATATGATATTTATCTGTGTAAAGGTAGTTCGGGTCAGGTATAAGATGGAACTGTGTACACGTAATTGGAATAAGGGACAGTTTTGACATACAGAAACTGTACAGGTAATTAGGGTCAGATGGTATACAGAACTATGTAAAGGTAATGAGAATAAGAAACAAGGATGGTATACAGAACTGTAAAGGTAATGAGAATAAGAAACAGGGATGGTATACAGAACTGTGTAAAGGTAATGAGAATAAGAAACAGGGATGGTGTACAGAACTGTAAAGGTAATGAGGGTAAGAAATAAGGATTCTGTACAGAACTTAAATGATGAGCTGGTAGTAGAGCTATTAAGTGAGCAGCATTATCACATTTTGGGAGACACGGTTTCACAAAGTGTATTGGAAAAAAAAAATGGAATGCTGCTGATGTTAATATGTTCAAGACTGGACTTTTATTTTTAACATGTTGGCCGTAACAGATTTCATGGACCATCATCACATAATTCATAACCATCTGTTGATCATGTGACGTATCACCACAAGACTTCACCTCTATTTCTTCAGTTGTCTTTTTCTTCGGGTCCTTTTCAGGACCCCCCAAAGTGCCAGAAGACAGTGATCTTCGTGCTGAATATAACCACATCAGCGTGACTTAATGTTTGTTTTGTTAGTCCTTGTTTTGTCTGTCTGTCTGTGTTGCAGTATGTTAAAATTAACTGCGTGGCCTAGGCAGTTTTACATTCAGTAGGTCGCCTTTGCTCTCTGGACAACCGGTGCTTGATACCTTCAAAATCAACACAAGCAATCTACTTACAACAGGCCAGCAGCTGTGCTTCGTGTGTTCTTTATTCTGACAACCTTTATTACCAGTGGCAGTGGTACATGTTCTGGCACTCTCTTGTACTTGCATGTTTCAGGTTCAGCTGCGTCAGGCTTGTATGTCTCACGGCTGTTGTTGCACACACTTAATTGATATATGCTTCTTGGTTCAGAATCTTCAGCAAAAGGTTCCTTCAGCTATTGTTCAGACACAAAAACACCTCCAGTATTTCCTTTTGCAAGTATACTTAGTCCTTGTTGCGTGATGTCGTTTTAGATGAGTCTTGCCAGACTGTTGGCAGGGTGATCTTCTGAACCATGAATCAAGTTTTTGCTGGTCTGTTTGCTTGGTCTAGACACCATTAAGATGCTTACATGGCTATCAGCTATTTCTATCAGTTCATTTTCTGAGGTACCACTGTCATGTCTACCATGGATATCTGGTTTAGTCAGCTAAATCTCTGCCAATTGCTAGTTATGGTAGTGACCATTAGCTGTTAATGAATTTTTTGCATGTTCTTTTACAGGACATTGCAATCAGTCCCTGCATTTATTGGTTTTCTGTCATTTACAGGGCAATTGTTTACATTCTGTAGTTTGCTTTTGTTTTCTGCAATGGTCTTACCATTGAAATAGTGCAAAGTGGTCTGCTCCCAAATTGCCTGCGGTTGAACTCTAACACTCGGCTCGGTATATAGGGAAATTGGACTAAAAGATACTCAGAAAATTGATAAAGAACCAAACTCAACAAAATATGCAATAGAAGTGAAGTATTAATTTAAATATTTATGATAGTCCAAGAAGAGATGACCATGGATAAATAAGCGCATGTGCTAGAGATATCCTGTTATCATCAGCCACAGATATACCACATGAAAGGGCTAGAAAGAGCAACTGGATAGAAAATGACATTTTAGAATTTATAAGATTGAGGAGAGAGCAATATAAAAGCAAAAGGTAATAGAGAGTGCAAAAAAGGATTCCTACAAGAGGCATCATTGCACTCATAGACACATGTCAAGGGAAAAGAGGATTCCTACAAGAGGCATCATTGCACTTATAGACACATTTCAAGGGAAAAGAGGATTCATACAAGAGGCATCATTGCACTTATAGACACATTTCAAGGGAAAAGAGGATTCATACAAGAGGCATCATTGCAAATATAGACAAATTTCAAGGGAAAAGAAGAAGAAAATGGTAGCGAAAATAAAATAATTAGGAAGCGTTTGAAGACAGGAAAGATGTAGTTTCTGAGAGGCATGTTGTGTATACCGTGGACTGTCAGAGTAACTAACATTGGATGCCTAGAAGAGGCTAATGAAAATAGAACATGCACAAATATAATCAGCAGATAATGTTCTTTCATCAGTAAGTAACAAGAGAGGCTTTGGAAAACATTGTGACAACTGGACAGATCAGCGATAGAAGAGACAGGGACAGGCAGAGGGAAACGATACAGAATGGGCTGAAGTGAAGGCATGGAGGAATATCATCAGAGAATTGATCCAGAGCATCAAGGACCCAGCTTTGTGGATATGATGCATGAATGCCTGTGCTAGTTGGCTGGTCACATGATGATTTGTTTAGAAAATCTAGGTTCTCTGCTAAAGGATGACGGAGAACTGATAACAGCAATTAACAGAACAAAAAACACTGATCTACAAAGTTTAAATCAACATTGCAGATTGAACCAGAAAGAACATCAAAAGTCAGAATACCAAGAACATATATATTTCCTGTGGCAACATCTAGGTTTGCAACTTGGATATATACATTTGCTGAAAAACACATCTGCCTTTGAGTACAAACGTTACTGAAGAGTTAATAATCAATTGGACGGGAAGAGGAACCAACTGATATTTACAGTTGTAACTTAGTATTGAAAATGATTAGTTAATCAAACAAAAAACAAGGAAAATTAAATATTTTAGTCATGCACACACACACACAAAAACAACCCATGAAAGTCTAGAAAATAAATTGGGAGTACCAGGGAGGCAGAGATGTGGAAGACCACAATTTATTATTCAAGATCTGACAATTTACACATGGCAACAACAGGCAGGGCATTCAGCCTATGAGACATTTTGAAAGACTGATGGGGGAAAGTTCTGTATAGGGAAGGCCATTGAATGATAATGATGAGTTGTCACTTTGTATTTTGAAGATCAAAGTGTCTGACCACAGCCAAATATTACTTATGCTTCAGAATGCAGAGCCATCTTAGTTGTATAACTTGTTATAGGGAGTTAGAGCTATTAGGTAGTTGATAGATTATCTTAGTTGTATAACTTGTTATAGGGAGTTAGAGCTATTAGGTAGTTGATAGATTATCTTAGTTGTATAACTTGTTATAGGGAGTTAGAGCTATTAGGTAGTTGATAGATTATCTTAGTTGTATAACTTGTTATAGGGAGTTAGAGCTATTAGGTAGTTGATAGATTATCTTAGTTGTATAACTTGTTATAGGGAGTTAGACCTATTAGGTAGTTGATAGATTATCTTAGTTGTATAACTTGTTATAGGGAGTTAGAGCTATTAGGTAGTTGATAGATTATCTTAGTTGTATAACTTGTTATAGGGAGTTAGAGCTATTAGGTAGTTGATAGATTATCTACACAAAACTATTCAGTCCAAAAGTGCTGGGATCCCCTCCTCTGTACCTCCTTTATTATGTGGTGACTGACACCAGTTCTGTGTTGGTTGACTTTCTTTTGTACCCCCTACATCCCCCTACATAGCGTTCTTGTCTGGCTTCACCCATTTTGACTTGATGTTCTTGTAGTCTGGTCAAGGTGTGATTCAATTAATCACCCTGCCTCTCAGAGATCATTCAGTGTATCAGTCTGTTTCATTGCTTGTCCACCTTCTACAGTATTGGATTGCTCATTTCCTCATACTCTCATGGTCTGGCACAGTAATGAAACTGATTTTTGACAGCTTTGATCTCTTCAGAAAGTCACGGTCTTCCCCTGCCTTCCCTAGAGTTAGATTATTTATCTATAATCTTTGAAAGCTGCTTCAAATACGTTCAATTGTTGGTTTGATATTTCTAGTAATATTGTCAAAATGAGACGTTTTACAGTAGTTTTCACTCATTTGTGAATATTTCCAATATTTTGTGTTGCTATGAGGTAGTGCTATTTTCTGAACACGGCCACTTGCAGCAGAAAGTAACGTACTCTCACCTTCCAGTAACATTGACTGTTTTCAGATAAAGTTGACTTTGCGGCTTCAGTTTCTGTCTCTGAAATGAAGGCTGGATGTGATGATTCTCCAATGCACCCTGCCCTGCATTTTTTCTTGTGTTTTCTAAGTGGTAAGTAATATGTCCAGAGAAATATTTTGTATTGTAGAAGCAACAGTTTAAAATATCACATGTTTAATAAACTAATGATAGGAGATTCTGATGAGTGTATGTGGAACCGGTAAAATAACAGCTAAACATTTATTGCAGGAGTGCCCAAAATATGTAGAACATAAAAGTATTTTGGCCAAAACCCATTCCATTTGAAGACAAAACAATTTGGTGTCAACAACCTTCAGTTGACTGCTGCTTCTGTTTGCTTTAATTCATACTGACGTCTGAAGGTGAATGAAGAAGGTTATTTTTTATGTGGTTTTTGTTGGTTTTTTTTGCTCTCCCTCGCTTTAAACTCAAGTGTGATCCATACACACTTCTTCTTCTTCTGCGTTCATCCGGATTTTTTTTCTCGGATGTGACTGCGTTGTGCCTGTTTACAGCAGAGCTGCATTCTTGTGCCGTTAGGCCGACACATCCGACTTCTGCGGGCATTTGTTGACCGGGTTAACCTTCCCGGCACACTACTTCTAGTAGTGCTGGACTGAATTTTGTGTGTGGATTAGCTTTCCCTATTAGCAGTGTCCCTCGCCATCAGGTAAACCCACTCCGACTTTGGAGGTACTTGTAATTTACTTCCCCCAGCTGTCCGGTGTAGGGGTTGAACCTCTTATCTCGGCATCAGCACACCAGAAGTTTAAGAACACGTGTTCCTATCCATTTGGCCATGCTGATATTGCAAAGGTTATAAAAACGAAGAGTTTGTAATGTAACATGACTTAATACAATATACATGAGAGAGGGGCTGTGGCAGCTCAATGGTTGATTCACTAGCTTGCCATCTTTATGATGCTGGGCTCAAATCTCCCTGGAGGTGCTGATCATGATTCTGAGTCAGTCCAACCCTGATGCCATTTTCTGGATGTTAGGGTCCAACTGTCAACATTTGAGTCCTGCCTATTCAAGAACCAGTGCCTAGGACTGTATGGGAAGCCATGGTAGCATTTGCAGGCTTGCCTACTAGCTCGAGGGTCGTGTGTTTGGGATACTTTCAGTTGTCAGCTAGATAGCAGCAGTCCCATATACGCTTGGTATCCACTGGTAATTGATTGATTTACAACTCTCTTTTTCTTTCACAGTGAAACAGATAATACCAGGAATATCAACTTTGAGGATGCAGCTTAAATGGCTTATAGGCTAAGTACTATATCATTTATTAACTAAGGGTGACAATTCTATAAGGTATGTTTGTGTTACCAGTTCTAGTGCGATTTGTATGTAAGATATGAGCATGTTAGCAAATTTGATAGCAAATTGTGCTGATAATGCCACAAGCACTGTTGAATGCATGTTCAACGTCTGGGCTCATCTGTGAAATAAAGTAAATTTGTATCATGATCTTCTTCTTCTTCTTCTTCTTCTTCTTCTTCTTCTTCTTCTTCTTCTTCTTCTTCTTCTTCTTCTTCTTCTTCTTCTTCTTCTTCTTCTTCTTCTTCTTCTTCAGCGTTCCGAGCCATTTAGGTTCTTTGCTGCAGATACAATCCGTCTCCATTCGTCTCTCTGGTGGACCTTCTCTTGCCAGTCGTTGATTCCAAGTGCTTGTAGGTCTGTATATGTATTATCTCTCCACCGTCTTCTTGGTCTACCTCAGGGTCTACAGTCATTTATTTCCTGAGTGTAAGCGAGTTGTGTTTCCCTATTATCTTCCATTCATTCTATATGCCCCAGCCATTGTAGTCTATTAGCCTTCATGATACCAGTGATTAGCGGGGACTTAAACAGATCATAAATGTTTTTGTTACTTCTTCTTTTCCACTCTCCACTTTGTGTGTCCCTAATGGGTACAAAGATGCGTCTTAAAATTTTGTTCTCAAAGGTTTGTAACAAGGCTTCGTCTCCTTTCGTTGTACTCCAGGTTTCAGAGCCATACAGCACAACTGGTCTGATCAGTGTTTTGTATATTGTGATTTTGAAACAGATCATAAATGTTTTTGTTACTTCTTCTTTTCCACTCTCCACTTTGTGTGTCCCTAATGGGTACAAAGATGCGTCTTAAAATTTTGTTCTCAAAGGTTTGTAACAAGGCTTCGTCTCCTTTCGTTGTACTCCAGGTTTCAGAGCCGTACAGCACAACTGGTCTGATCAGTGTTTTGTATATTGTGATTTTGGTGTTACGAGATAGCGCATTTGATGTTAGAAGATGTTGTAGTGCATAGTATATCTTATTTCCAGAATTGATTCTAGTTTGTATTTCTTCCCTTATGATGTTGGAACAGTTGAAGATTGTACCCAGGTATTTGTATGTTTCCGTTCTTTTAATGGTCATATTATCTATTTATATGTGGCCAGAGTTTTTAGCCATTCCATCTCTTGAAATTACCATATATTCTGTCTTATCTTGGTTGATAACCAGTCCCATCTGTTGGGCTTTTTCCTTTAAGTGAGTCAATATTTCTAATGTCTTTTGTTCACTTTGCCCTATAATATCTATATCATCTGCATAACCAAGCAGCTTGCATGATGCATGGTCTGCATGGTTTATTAAATTAAAATATTTGATCATTCATTAGCAAATATGAAAAATAACAATAATACATTGTGGACAAGAAGTTACGGGTTAGATTTTAGACCCAAAGCAGTAAACTTCTTCGGAACAAATGATTAACTGTAAGACAATAACAAAATATTACGCTGCAGACAATTAAGTAAATGTGTATCATGAGCCATTACATTCAAATGAATAATGTCATCAGATGTTAACAAATATGCAGGAAGTGATAACATGAAGTGTTGGCTGCAAGCATGGGAACATGTGGTTTACGTACTCTTCTAGTGAAGTGTAGGCTGCAAGCATGGGAACATGTGGTTTACGTACTCTTCTAGTGAAGTGTAGGCTGCAAGCATGGGAACATGTGGTTTACGTACTCTTCTAGTGAAGTGTAGGCTGCAAGCATGGGAACATGTGGTTTACATACTCTTCTAGTGAAGTGTAGGCTGCAAGCATGGGAACATGTGGTTTACATACTCTTCTAGTGAAGTGTAGGCTGCAAGCACGGGAATGTGTGGTTTACATACTCTTCTAATGAAGTGGGGATGTTTTCCAGCTATCACCTAGAATAGGTGTGTGGCCTGTTAACAAAATGGTTTAAATTTCAGTATTGCATGTTCATAATCAGATGTTTGATGCTCTTAAACTAACAATACACATTCCTAGAGGAGTTTCTTGGATACAGAGAAGTACAACCCAATATAAAAAGGGCACTGCTGAAACAAGTAGCACTTTGAAAGACAAGACAATTTGGCCAGATCAACTGAAAAACTACTGAAAACCATAATGGGAAGATTTGAAGGCATACAAGCTAGAGGGCATGTAAGTAGATGGACAACATCCAGATTTGATAGTGTGGTGGAATGTACAGCCTAGGCTCAAGATGGACTCTCGGAGACCCATAACTGCTAACTTTAACTGCAGCAATAAGACTGGATAGTGATGATTCCTGTAATATTCAGAGACGAAACTACACGCCAGCTAAAAGTCACGATCAGCAAAATTCAAGTCACCCAACCACGTGTATACTTCTTCTGCGTTCATCCGGATTTATTTTTTCGGACGTGACTGCGTTGTGCCTGTTTACAGCAGAGCTGCGTTCTTGCGCTGTTAGGCCGGCACATCCGACTTCTGCGAGCATTTGTTGACCGGGTTAACCTTCCCGGGGGTTTCTTAGGACGTTTGAATCTCACTGTTGTGGTGTTATCCCCCATCCTAGCTGGCCCATATAGAACAGCCAAACACATTCTGGTCAACCCTCAAGGGAAGGCAGGGGCAGACCATGGGCATTCCCCGCCATCCAAGGAGGCTTCCATATTTGCAGAGCCATCACACAGCGCTCTGGTACTGGGCTCACCCAAGGAATCGTCACGTCCTGCACATGGCTGGCTGCTTAGCCTCACTTCCGTATATTGGGCCTTCCGTTCACCATAGGCTGTTCCTCCAGAAACCAGAAGAATGCAGTCTGCAGATATCCACACAGTGAGCTTTCGATTCAGACTTTCCACATAATGGATTTGCTATTCAAGCAATATTCCATTTCATGCCACTAGGACATTTTTTCCACCTTTTATGAAGCCCACACAGTGAGCTTTGGATTCGGACTTTCCATGTAATGGATTTGCTATCCAAGCAATATTCCATTTCATACCTCTGGGACGCTTTTGTAACCGACATACCTATGGTATGAAGTGTGGCAGTCTAAATAAATCTTCATACACAACCATGTGTATACAAAATCTAAGATTGGCAAATCAGCCATGTGCACTTGTGGATTGGCAGCCTTTTGGCCTTGAGAAATAGCAGTGGAGATTCTATGGACCACTGAGTGAACTAAAAAGACAGTGAAGTTCATACAAGAGACAGCTTTGCAGATATAGACAAATTTCAAGCGAATGAAAGAAAAGCCACAAACTCTGAAACTTGGCTTCTAAAGTAACAGTAATGGGGCATGTTCAGTGAAATATCATATCATGAATCAACATTGCACTCAGAACATTCCGACTCAGAATATTCTAAAACACACTCCATCTTCCTCATCAGTAGCCAACAAAGCGTTCCCTTGCTCATGGTACCAGTAGCAGCCTGATTTTGAACAGGCTTAAATATTACAGACAAGTTGTTTGAATAGTGTGGACTCAGAACAAGAAAAATTGTGGTATTCTACAGGATCAGAATATTGGGAAAAAATGACTCATAAATAGCATCATGTCTCAGCAACTGGAATACTTTGGCTGTACCCAATGTTAGAATGGATAGGAAACAGGGATGGGAAGCATGGTTCCTGGAGGAAGAGTGAGTTAGTTAGTCGACAGATCATCCTCATTGCACATCAAACCATTCAGTCAATAAGTGCTTGGATCCCCTCCTCAGCAAATCCTGCAGCGTGTGGCGGCTCACAATACCAGTTCTGTGTTGGTTTATTACTCTTCTTTGGCTTCCTGCGTAGTGTTCTTGTATGGCCATGCCTCTTTTAGCTAGCTGTTCTCGCAGACTGACCATGTTTGTAGATTCCCAGTCATCACTTGGTTCTCGTAAACTACTTACTTCTTGTAGAGCATTCAGAATGTCTGTCACAGTAGTCCTCCTGCAGGCCTATAAGCCTGCTCATTCCCTTATACACTCGCATGCCCTGGCACAAAGATGAAACTAATCTTTGCCAGCCGAGACCGCTCCAGAGACGGCAGCCACTCTCTTCGGACCCCCACCATCTCTGTCATCCTGAGCATACTCATTGAGTCAATAAGGACAGATGCCCGATTGAATGTCTGTGTCTCGAGCCATGTTATTGCTTTACTTACTGCCGTGACTTCCATAGTCAGGCTGCTTGTGGTCAAAGCAAAAGCACCAGACTCTTCCTTCACACTTTTCCCGCTGGCCTGAGCCGTAAAGGCCCTTGAACTTCTCACTCCTCGGATGACCGACCCATCCGTGTAAATGACCGCATCATCCTCTAATGAATTCTCGAAAATTAGAGCCTGTACTTTTGGCACTTGTACCCACTCATCACCAGGTTCTAAATCCTCAAGTGAACACACCTGCTGAAGAATGTCTTCGGCTTGACCCTCCACAACTTTCCTCTTTTTAATCTGCTGCTCTTTACCTTCTTGATCTCGCTGTGCAGTGGATGGTGTGTGTTTGCGTTGATTCTGAGGTAGGCACATGCTTGGCAGAATTGTATTCCGCCCCTCATGGTTGGAAAATCAAGAACGTAGCGCATCGCCCTGCATGCTGTATCTCTTGTACATCCAAGCATAGCTTCATTCTGTATCCTTTCCATCCTTTCTCTCTGCTTATGGCTGAGAGTCAGGATCGCCATTGCATACTCCAAAACAAAAAGGACCAGACCCTTGTAAAGAAGACATAGATGGCGCTGCTCATAGTTTGCCGCCGCCATCAACCGCATCACAGCCAGACCCCGCTTCACCTTTATCACCTGGTCTACATGCTCAGTATAAGCTAGGCTTTGATCAAATCGTATCCCCAGGTAATTCATTGCTAGCGTTATTTCCAGAGAGCAACATTCTGCTGCATGATGATGATCATTCTATAAATAATGATAGAATAGTAGCATCATCTCTGAACAGGGCAGTCTCTCTGAATGTGCACATTCCCACTTCTTAACATAGAACAGTCATCGTTATCATCATCAAGTGCCCTGCCAATTGGCGCAGACATTCATGTTGCTCCACAGATCTGTCTTTGGTGTTCTGGATCAACTCAGCTGATGATATTACTCCATGCCACCGTCTCAATCCATCCAGCATCATTTCTCTTGGTCTGCCTCTGCCTCTCTTCCCCTGAATCTTTCCAGTTGTCATAATGTTCTCCACTGCTTTTCTTCTCATCACATGACCAAAAAAAACTCTTTTTCTTATTGTTGTATTGTATATAATGAATTACGTGTGCAAGGTGATTTAAAGGCAGCACTAAAACTGTCAGCTAGCTTGAAAGTCTATATCAAGCGGCACCAGAATATTGTAGTGTTTTCTGGATCATAAAATACTGTCTAAATGAGATGCAAGGCAAGAAAAAGTCCAAAAGAACCTGTATCAGGCCAATGATAGAAATTCATTATTTGTTCCTTTTGCAAGTGCACCACACATAGTTATGCCCTTCTCTTAACAGGACCACACCCCCCCCCCCCCCTTCCTCTTCCTCCCCCCCCCCCCCCCCCCAATGTTTTCTGAATCTGGGATGGTTCAGTGATGCACCAGAAACATTTCCTGACACGAGTAGATGCATTGTTGATGCATTTGTGTTTGGTTATCTTAGGTTATTGTTTTGGTTATCTTAGGTTATTGTTTTGGTTATCTTAGTCTAGACAGATTTGACACAAGGTAACAGGTTCTATCTCCCCATGGGTAGGTTGTCTTTCCTAACAATTTTCCCAGGTCAGTAGCCTTACAGCCTAATCTTTGCAATTTTCAGCTGCCAGGGGATATTTAATGTGAATAACCTGAACACTCCTTTTCACCCATATCCAATCTCATGCTTGATATTATTCATAGGAAAATGTTTGGCCTTCTGCTGGGATCGAAGCATGTACTTTCTGGGCTTGAGTGGACACTTCAGCCTCTCAGAAATGCCCCTGCCCTAACCTCTTGTTTTGATGAGTGATCTACACCGGTCAGTACTTCAGCATCTTGTCTTCTCCGGGCAACATTTGTCAAGTACAGAACAGTTTGTTCACTTCAGTGTCTTGTCTTCTCTGGGCAACATTTGTCAAGTACAGAACAGTTTATTCACTTCAGCATCTTGTCTTCTCCGGGCAACATTTGTCAAGTACAGAACAGTTTATTCACTTCAGCGTCTTGTCTTCTCCGGGCAACATTTGTCAAGTACAGAACAGTTTATTCACTTCAGCGTCTTGTCTTCTCTGGGCAACATTTGTCAAGTACAGAACAGTTTATTCACTTCAGCGTCTTGTCTTCTCCAGGCAACATTTGTCAAGTACAGAACAGTTTATTCACTTCTTGAGCTGTATTGGGTATATGGTGCTACACCCATATTTTTCTAGACCAATCAGCACTCAGGCAGAAAGTCGTGGCGTGCTGATGAGCGTAATCTAGCCTAGGAATCAACATACAGCTGAAAGATGCTGGTGTTGACCGCAATATCCTGAAACAGGATGGAAACGCGGAAAAAAACAAAAACAGCACTCAGGGTGAATTCTTGTAAGATAATGTGTTTTTCCTTTGTCCACATTCACACTGAGGTCTTTCTGGGTGAATTCTTGGAAGATAATGTGTTTTTCCTTTATGTCCACATTCACACTGAGGTCTTTCTGGGTGAATTCTTGGAAGATAATGTGTTTTTCCTTTATGTCCACATTCACACTGAGGTCTTTCTGGGTGAGTTCTTGGAAGATAATAATAAAGATAATCTGGTCTATTCTGTTTTCTTCTAAGGCATTTATCATTTCTGTTGTGATGTTGTCTGAACCGGGGATCTTGCCAGTTTTCATATGGTTAAGAGTATTTTGATCCTCCATCTTCAAAATTGATGGTCAGAATATCATACTGTTCTTCTCCTGTATCATCATAAAGTTTTTCATATAATCTAACCATATATGTAAAATCTGATCTTTTTATATTATGATTTTTCCATCTTTTGTTTCAGGCAGCCTGTTGATGTAGATCTTCTCTTATTAGTAAGCTCCTGAATTCTTTTGTGCATTAATTTGGTAGTTTTACTATTGTGTTGTTTCTCAACTTTGATGCAGTTTTTCTCATGCCATGCTTCTTTTAACTTTGAGGCAATAGAGATGATGTTTCTGAGACATACGTTGCAAATACCTTGAACTTCGAGAGTAAATTTTTTTTTTTTTTTTTTTTTTTAAATTCGCATATCCTTTACACTTTACAGGACATCGCAGTCAACAGCAGCATCTTTCAGCTGTCTGTTGATTTCTTGGCAAGATTACGCTCAGTAGTTTGCCATTGTTTTCTGAGCGGCCGGCTCAGTTATCCCGCAAGTCACCATCGGGGGTCGAACCGCTTCCAGCTCTTGCCCGCTACGAGACTCTGCGTGATAAACGGGATTACGGAGAAAGTGGTGTAACCCCTCAGCCAGAGAGACCGGCTCGAGAGTAATTGAATGCATAGAAACCCCCGGGAAGGTTAACCCGGTCAACAAATGCCCGCAGAAGTCGGATGTGTCGGCCTAATGGCGCAAGAACGCAGCTCTGCTGTAAACAGGCACAATGCAATCACATCCGAAAAAAAAAAAACTCCGGATGAACGAAGAAGAAGAAGAAGAAGAATGCATAGAAAAGGCTAATGAAAGTAGAATATTATACAAAGAATTAAAGGAGACAATAAGAAGAGAGGCATTTGGAAACATGACTGTAGACGAGACAGGAGCAGACCAAGAGAAATGATGCTGGATGGATGCAAATGGTGGCTCTGTGGAATATCACCAATACAATTGATCTTCTTCTGCGTTTATCTGGAGTCTTTTTGAGATGTCATTGCATTGTGCCTGGAGTGGAGCTGTGATACTGTACCTTTAGGCCGACACATCCGACTTCTGCGGGTGTTTGTTGACCGGGTTAACCTTTCCAGGGATTCAGACTTTCCACATAATGGATTTGCTATCCGAGCAATATTCCATTTCATGCCACTGGGACACTTTTTTCACCTTATACAATTGATCCAGAACACCAAGAATGGAGATCTGTAGAGGTGAATAACCCCCACACCAGTTGGCAGGGCACATGATGAAGATGAATGATCACTCCATAGGTGATGTGGTCAATATAATGGCTGCTTTTACCCCCTACAACATTTTATGGTACCATTTTAGGCACGGCAAACCTGGGAGCCCGTATCAATTAAAAAAAGATCCTCTGCCAGGATGGAAGGTCAAACACATGAATGTGCATCATGGAGCCAGGATGGAAGGTCAAACACATGAATGTGTACCATGGAGCAGTCTCAGCTGCTTGACCAAACCACACTTGAGTCATGTCCCAAACGTATGCTATCAATTAATTCTACGGGACACAGGTGTTTCCAAGGCATCAGGGCTGGGTTCTATACAGGCCAAGACCTATTGACACGTCCTCGCCAAGCGTCCTGGTAACAGGGCTTTTGGGGGTCCTGGCTAAAGTCAGTTGGATCATTGATTCTTCCGAAGTCGGAGAGTATCTGCCTGCACAGCGGGGAACCACCAGTCTGCACACCAATAAGCCAGACATGGGACAACGGATACTCATGCAAACCTCAGGTCCGGTATGAAATCACACTGATATAGGACAACAGGATGTCTTCATCCAGCATATGGGACTTTGCGCTGGAGTTCACAGCCAGCGAACACAAGCAAGCAAGCAAGTTAATTCTACAACAATAGAGCATGCAGTCATAGCAGAACAAGGATTTCCATGCTCATTAAATTAATGATATCTGTTTTGGTGAATTACAGGTGGATAAAAGATCTTGGCCTCTACGATGGTACGCAGATGTGTGTATGCGGGACATGATTGGTTTAGACAATGAAATTGCACCTTGGGAGCAAGTCATCGTTGATTGCGTGGCATGGAGTAAAGACAGGAGAAAATGATTGCAGTTAAATCAGACACTGAGCATGTAAGACGTGTGATGGTGAAAATTACCATATGCTCATATGCATCGATTGTAGATGAATATTTACTGTGTGAATTGATCAGTCCCATTTGCTACCGCCATGGGTTGTAGTTGTGCCTTTTTTTTTTTTTTTAGCACAATGTAACAAACTATTGTCTGTCAAGACAGCATGCTGCTAGTCAGTGGTAATAAATTATGCCTCACCCCCCTCTCTCTTGTGCATCCACCATGCAGTGGTTGTTGGGATTGTGTCTTTCAACGATCACCAAGAGCTGCAGTGGTGCAGCTACTGCTAGGATCTCCCATGTCGGACTGGTCTAGGGATAGAAACCATTTGAAGTGTGACTGCTGCCTTGTAGGTAGACTGGGACAGTTAAAGGTTAGGGATGCCTTGTAGGTAGACTGGGACAGTCAAAGGTTAGGGATGCCTTGTAGGTAGACTGGGACAGTCAAAGGCTAGGGATGCCTTGTAGGTAGACTGGGACAGCCAAAGGCTAGGGATGCCTTGTAGGTAAACTGGGACAGTCAAAGGCTAGGGATGCCTTGTAGGTACACTGGGGATAGAGACCATTTGAAGTGTGACACAAACTGCTGCCTTGTAAGTAGACTGGGGACAGTCAAAGGCTAGAGATGCCTTGTAGGTACACTGGGGATAGAGACCATTTGAAGTATGACACAAACTGCTGCCTTGTAGGTAGACTAAGGACAATCAAAGGCTAGGGATGCCTTGTAGGTAGACTGGGGACAGTCAAGAAGTCGCTTAACTACAATAGGGTCGACTTCATTGCACCGGGTTTTTATCCCATATGGCTCAGTCTCTTTCCGCAGAACAGAAAGCATCGCACAAACTTTGTAGCTCCAGCAATGACCCTCAGGAATCTCCGGAAAAAATTCACGCGTGAACGGAAGGGCGCAGTCCGGAACTGAACCCACAACCTTCAGAGCCCGAGTCAGATGGCTTAACCACTTCGCCACGGAGACTCCGGAAACAGTCAAAGGCAAACCTGAAGAAATGCTTGCCAAAGTTGTATATACTGAGCCAGGCTTTATGAAACAGTGCAATGCAATTCACTTGGTGAAATTATGCTTCAAGTTTTTGAACATTCCAGGAACTCTTGCTTATGCACAATACTTTTATTTGATACTCAATTTAAATTGGTAAGCAGTTTTTATTTTATCTAAGATCATACTCTCAATTTGATTTGTATGCTCAGTGAGTGTTTCATCTCCTGGCCTGTTCTGATGACAGATAAATAAATATCAATTAAGTAGCTTTTATATATTTCTAATGTAATTTGGTCAGTGTCTATTTGTTGTTTGTGTGCTGCTGAAGGCTGTAGACTATTTGTTGTTTGTGTGCTGCTGAAGGCTGTAGACTATTTGTTGTTTGTGTGCTGCTGAAGGCTGTAAACTATTTGTTGTTTGTGTGCTGCTGAAGGCTGTAGACTATTTGTTGAATGTGTGCTGCTGAAGGCTGTAGACTATTTGTTGTTTGTGTGCTGCTGAAGGCTGTAGACTATTTGTTGTTTGTGTGCTGCTGAAGGCTGTAGACTATTTGTTGAATGTGTGCTGCTGAAGGCTGTAGACTATTTGTTGAATGTGTGCTGCTGAAGGCTGTAGACTATTTGTTGTTTGTGTGCTGCTGAAGGCTGTAGACTATTTGTTGTTTGTGTGCTGCTGAAGGCTGTAGACTATTTGTTGTTTGTGTGCTGCTGAAGGCTGTAGACTGTTTGTTGTTTGTGTGCTGCTGAAGGCTGTAGACTGTTTGTTGTTTGTGTACTGCTGAAGGCTGTAGACTGTTTGTTGTTTGTGTGCTGCTGAAGGCTATAGACTGTTTGTTGTTTGTGTGCTGCTGAAGGCTGTAGACTATTTGTTGTTTGTGTGCTGCTGAAGGCTGTAGACTCAGTGTCCATTCTGCCACATGTGATTGTGTTCTTGTAAAGCTGACAAATATCTCTTCTTGTTGATTTACTCACTGTACTTTTCAAGCAGTTCCGCAAATTTCATCTCAGTACTCACTTTCTGACATTTAATCAAGTGTTAGGCAGTTGTGAATAGGCGGTACGATTTAGAGCAGGGCTGTCAAACTCAGTCGCTCAGCGGGCCAAAACTCATATCACACGTAAGGTTGCGGGTCGAACAGGATAAACATTCAATAAGCCGAAAATTAAACATTTTTTACCCGGGAAGGTTAACCCGGTCAACAAATGCCCGCAGAAGTCGGATGTGTCGGCCTAACGGCGCAGGAACGCAGCTCTGCTGTAAACAGGCACAACGCAATCACATCCGAAAAAAAAACTCCGGATGAACGAAGAAGAAGAAACCTTTTTTAAACACTAATATAAATTAAAACAGAAAAAAAGTTTTAATAATGAAAAAGTCATTGGTATTCACATTTTCACTCTTAGGTCAATTTGCCAGACCAGGATGTTTTGGCATCTTTTCTTGGCTACAATTTCTTTTATGTTGGGAGTAATGTTCTGTGTCATTGAGATTCTCATGATGGAGTGCAAGTGTTCGTCAGTGAGACAACTCCTGTGTGATGTTTCGTTAATCTTCATCACAGAAAACAGCTACTCACACAGATATGTGCTACCAAACATGCTCAAGGTCCGAGCTGCATGTAGACGAAGCCGGGGCATCTCTTCAGGAATGAAACGAGTGCACTGTGCACACCCCACAGTGTTGTACTTCTTTAGTGTCCCATTACACAAATTTACAGGTGCAGTTTCCACATCTATGGCAAATGGATTACGAAGCGGCTCAAAATTACTTTTGTGTGCTTCAAAGTCACTAAAGCGCCGTGCGAACTCGGCGCGAAATAAGCTAAGTTTTTCAGCAAAGTGTGCTTTGGGAAACACCATAGCGTTGACTTGGTTTAATATTGCTTGGCAACAAGGAAAGTGAGACAGGTTGCATTGGTGTCTCCCATAAGCACAGCTTCACTTGAAATGCCTTCACTGCATCATGCATATCAGTGATAAAGTGATCCTGTCTCTGGAGCTGCAGGTTCAAGTCGTTGAGATGAGTGGTTATATCAGACAGAAACGCCAACTCACATTTCCACTTTTTATCCCAAAAACTGGAATCTTTTCCTTTACTGTTCATGAATTGACAGATTTTCTCGATCAGCTGGAAAAAATCTACTGAGAATGTTTCCCCAACTTAGCACCACACCTCTGTATAAGGCATGTTGCCGAACGCCGACTCTATTTCCTGCAAAAAAGACTAAAATTGGCGTTGATTTAAACCTTTGATAAATTTGACGGTTTGTGTTATAGTGCTCTTTACATCTTCCATGTTGACGACTTTACCACACAGCGATCCTTGGTGTATGATGCAATGGTATGCTATCAATTCAACAGTCCACTTCTCCTGCATCTTTAACCGCATCCTTCCAACTAGTCCACTTTTTTCGCCACACAATGCCAAAGCTCCATCTATTGTCAGTCCAGCGAGTTTGTCCCAAGGTAGGTTCATGTTGGTTAAACTTTGACATACGTTGTCAAATATGTCTTTTCCTGTCGTCGTCCCATGCATGGATTTCATGTCCAATACTTCTTCTGTAACAATCAAACTGGAGTCCACTCTACGGATGAAGATGGCGAGCTGTGCAGTTGTGTCATTACTTTCACCAACAGCAAGGGAGAATGCAACAAAGTCTTTGCCTTTTTCGATCAGCGGTGTTTTCACATCAGTGGCCATCTCACAAACCCTATCAACAACTGTATTTCTGCTAAGGCAGAACCTTTGCAAACATCTGCTTTTTGTCTTAACACAAAATGTCACTCGCTTTCATGCAGCGCTTCAGAAACTCTCCTTCTGCAAATGGTCGGCCTGATTTTACAATCTCCTCCACCACAATAAAACTTGCTTTGACTACAGCATCAGTTTGTGATTTTGCTATGGTGAAAAACATCTGCTGTGATGTTAAATGCCTTTTCAATTCTTTTACATTCTGTAACTTCTGCTCTGCATTCAGGCTGTTTAACTTGTCTTGATGTTTAGTCTCAGATTATATTCTTTGATCACAGCCACATTATCTCCACAAATTAGACACACAGGTTTACCGCCAATATCATTAAACATATATTCAGCCTCCCAGCGGCTTTTTTTTTCAGATTCAACTTTTCTCTTGGCCATTTTAACAGCTAACTTTGATGTTAAAAGATTGTGCATCTACCGACAGACATCAGGTTAGCCGTAGTGGGAAAAGGTGATGTAATATCCGGGCATTACACTACTTTCATTTTTTATGCGCCAATGCAAAACGAGCATCTGAAAGTTGCTAGGTAACTATGACTCACTACACAACTTTTATTTTCGCTTATACTGATCAAAGTGAGAACGCTCTCGAGTAGCCTATCATTCGGAAGGCTGCTAATTAGGGAATTTCATTTGCACTTTATATCATGGCCATTAAAAAATATTTTTGCCTAAAATGTTCTCTCGGCCCGAATATATTTGTACGTGAATTGAGACCTCTCGGGCCTGATATGAATGTACGCCAGGCCTGATGTGGATCGCGGGCCTTGAGTTTGACACATGTGATTTAGAGATACTCTAAGGTCTTGGTCAGGGTCATTTCTGTTTCTGCGACCTTTCTAATTTGCATGACATTTAGATTGTCTGAACCCTGAAAAGGGGTGAGATTGGTGTGGACTTCTTTGACCTAGTGCCATCTTCACCGGAAATTATTCATGCAACCTTTGCACCACATACAAAAAGTGATTGGTTGGGACCCCGCAACTGTTCCATATAGATTTTTCCCCACAAAATGGGCGTCCTGTATTAACAAGAGTGCTTCTTGATGGCCTGTATATGGTAATTCCTGAACAATTGTATTTGAAAACATCATGATAATGAATGCGATTCTGACATTTAGCTGTCCAGGTCATGCTGGTGTGTGTGGAAATGAAAGCCGATTAGATGGCCTCCAGGGAAAACACAGAGGTTGTGCAAGGAAGGTGTGATATCACCAATGATCGCATATTATGAGGAAACATATCAGTGACGATAAGTGGTGAATTAGGAATCCAGTTTGGCACTAGTAGTAAGGATTCTTCTAGAGGACAAAGCTGAGAAGTTCCAACTGGAACTATAAGTATGTATACTCTTTGACATCTTCTGAAGGAGACAGCATATATTTGGATGTTCAGAGTACTGTGTAATTAGATGACAATTTCTGAGTTTTCCCCCCAAACATTTGAATTAAAAATCGATGGATTCATCATTCCAAATCTGCACGTGTCCAGCTTTCACACATCAAAGAGAACTTTTGCAGTCTTGAGATTCATAGGAAAGCTGACACTATTGCTCTTTGAGATCAAGTGATAGAGACAACAAAAGCTCAATACACCTACAGTAGTTTTTCTTTCTTTGATTTTCATTATGGCATCTGCACCATTGTTCTTGAAATGTAATGTCCACACTGAAGCTTGCTCAAGTAGTTACCACCCTGTAGTCTACTATCTGAGGATCAAACATGGGTCCCACAGTGTGCCAGGTATTTGATCCCCCAGCTCCACAACAGTAATCTTCATCATCATCATCATCAAGTGCCGTGCCGGCTGGCGTAGGCGTTCATGGCTCTCCATAGATCTCGGTCTTTGGTTTTCTGGATCAACTCTGGTGCTGATATTCCTCCATGCCACCGTCTCAATCCATCCAGCATCACTTCTCTGGGTTTACCTCTGCCTCTCTTCCCCTCCATCTTTCCAGTTGTTACGATGTTCTCCAATGCCTCTCTTCTCATCACGTGACCGAAGAAAGATGTTTGTCTCTGTCTTATTGTTGTATATAATGTTCTAGTTTCATTAGCCTGTTTCAGGCAGTCGTCGTTAGTTACTCTGGCAGTCCAAGGAATTCGCAACATTCGTCTCAGGAACCACATCTCTGTTGCTTCTAATTTCTTCTTAATTTGTTCATTTACGTTCCAAGATTCACTGCCATACAGCAAAACTGGTTCTACATAGCATTTCAGCACTCTCTTTCTTACATTCAGTGATAGTGACTTATTGCATAAGATACTCTTCATTTTCTGAAAAGCGGCTTTTGCCTGCCCTATTCTACTCCTAATCTCTGTTGTACATCTTCCATCTGATGTTATAAATGCCCCTAGGTATCTAAAATTATCAACTTGGTTAAGGATTTTCCCTTCTATTTCTATGTCACATTTTGGTGTCACCATTTTCTTTGATATTACCATTGTTACTGTTTTCTTGATATTCAAGGAGAGTCCTTTCCTTGCACTCTCTGTTACTACGTCTAATAATTGTTGTAGGTCTGTTGAATTATCCGCCATCAATACTGTGTTATCTGCATAGCGTATATTATTTATATTATAACCTCCAACTAGTATTCCTGGCATCTCTTTGATCTCTCTCATTATTACTTCGCTATACAGGGAGAAAAGATCTGGTGACAAGACACACCCTTGTCGTACTCCTAGCTTTATCCGTTCGTAACTACCCTCTTTAGCACACTGTAGATGAAAAGACAAACACAGGATTTAAAAGAATTCCAAAATTTATTGCCGTGACATCTGGGTCAAAACAAACAGGATCTATCAAAGGAAATAATTTAAGACTCAATATAAGAAAGAAACGGACAGAAAAGCACTTGTACAGATTAAATATGGTGTATGTTGTACAAACGAAATGTTATCCATGTGTATGTTGCAAGTCTTGAGTGCATGTGATGTATAAATAATTGATACATGACAACACATACAGAATTTATAAAATAAACAAATACAGAAGACATAACCTAAAAGCCTTATCCAGTGGTAACAGTTATCACAGGGGTACAAAATTCAATATATATACATTGGATTCATTACTGAATCTGGAACCAGGGTAATGACAAGTAAATGCACTATCCACCAGAACTTAGTGGTTAATAGTTTCCTAAGATAATGCTGCACATACTAATAACCCCCCCCCCCCCAAAAAAAAAGAAACACCATTTGCCATGCTAATAACGTGTGTGGTCTTGGTTCGCTAGTCACGCACTGTGGCCAAACGAAGCATTCATCTTTTAATTTTATTTTTTGGGCCTTCCCATTTCATCATCAAATTTGTCAGCAAGTTTAATTTTAATATCTACATCCAATTTCTCTTATCAAGTTAGTTTCTTGTAGACCCTCATTGATGAACCAAGGGAGTTTCTGTGGTGAAGTGGTCAAGCCAAAGGTTGTGAGTTCGATTTCGGGCTACGTCTTTCGGTTCACGAGTGCATATTTCTCTGAGACTTCCTGGAGGTCGGCGCTGGAGCTACGGAGTTCGTGCTTTGTGCGATGCCTTCAGGAGGTCATCCTGCCAAGAGACTGAGCCATATGGGATAAAACCCGGGGCAATAAAGTCGATCCTATTAAACGTTAAGGCCAATAAACCATGATTTTCTAGGCATCTAGGTTCTAGGCATAACAGCGACTGCCTGTGTACATTTAAAAACCATTCTATTACTCCCTGAAATAAAGCATCATAAAATTGGAATATTCAAAAGAATAATCAACATACACACCAACGGCTTGCCTACCTAGTGGTCCAGGCTCAAACCCTAGCAGAGGCAGGATTATTTTGTGACCAGTGCCTTTTGGGCTGAAATAGCTTCATTAGAGTTTTCTGGGAAGGAGTGATGGTGAGGAAGTGAACTGGCACCCCGTTCTTGTACCATGAAGGTATTTCACACCTAAGTGGTGGGACTACCTTTACCATGTTATTTGTCACAAATTGACTGCATGTGATTTTAATGCAAGTTAGACTTGTTATAATTTTAGTCCAACATGTGGATCGGCTCCATGGCCGAGGGGTTAGCAGCTTTCTCCGCTAACCCCGAATACTCTCGTCACGTGACGCGACGAGAATTAGCAGTGGTTCGAATCGCAAAAGTGACTTATGAGAGTATGGAGCCGGTCGCTCAGAAAGTCGTGGCGTGCTGATGAGCGTAATCTAGCCTAGGAATCAACATACAGCTGAAAGATGCTGGTGTTGACCGCAATATCCTGAAACAGGATGGAAACGCGGGAAAAAAAAAAAAAATGTGGTTCTTATTTGTAAGTTTGAAGAATTTGATGTTGGAACGTCCATAAATATGATGCATTTCACCTACAAAGAATCAAATTGGTCGCAATCTCTACACGAGACACATAATGATATTCATGGGAAATACTAAATGTACTCACATCTGTCAAATGACAGCTAAGTTCTCGTTGTATGAGCGTACAGCATATGCAGAATAGAGAAAATTCATTTTGTCCACACCCGGTCCATTTGAGGACAACTGCAGAGATGTCCACAACCTTAAGTTGACGCCCAAAAGGAAAGAGATGGGCTAACTGAATTTGAATCAAGCTATAAGTTAGAATTTGTGATGATGAATGAAACCAACAACACACAACTTGTATCTGTGATCGAGAGATAAACCATGTTATTTATCCATTTAAGTTAATGTGCCAAATAATAGCAAAATATAACTTAGAATATACACCCCCGGGAAGGTTAACCCGGTCAACAAATGCCCGCAGAAGTCGGATGTGTCGGCTTAACGGCGCAAGAACGCAGCTCTGCTATAAACAGGCACAACGCAATCACATCCGGGAAAAAAAAAAACTCCGGTGAGTTGATTTATGAACTATGGTAGTACAATGGTAACATTACCAGCGTAATTAATCTGAAGAATGTTACGCCAAGGGGGCCAGATAATCTGAACTGTAGCATCAGCTAATGAAATACACATGTCTTTGCAATCTCAAGATAAAGTTGTAACATGCATGAAACACTGAAAAAATTAGCTCTCTGTAATTTCATTTCAGTTTATGGAGTTTTTTTTTTTTTTTTTTTTTTAGTTCAGTTTACTCAACATTGTATTACAGTGAGCATGGATAGAGCTGAAGAAGACAACCGGAAATTTGAGTGAGTTGGTTGAGGCCCATGGGAAGTGACTGGTAAAAGAATAAAGACAGTGAAAACAAAAAGTTTTCTGTGCTTTCATTTTAGTTTTCTAAAACTAAATGCCCAACATTATACAGATATTTTTCACTATACGAGTCCATGGATGGTTTTTAAAGTACAGTGAATTATACAGTGAACAGTACAGAGTATTGTGTGCTGTCATTAGTTTCCTAAAACAACTATCTACTACTTCTGTCATCCTTCACTCGGACATAGGCCATGAACTAACCCACTGAAAGCCATCCTATCTCTTACTATCCCATACAACTCCGTCCAAGTCCTCACTACTAACTCATCTCTAATGCCGTGTTTTTAAGTATTCCTCCATGTCACTTGCCCTGTGGGTAAAACTACTAACAAACCAACATTATACAGATGTCTCTATACTAGTCCACACTCGGTCTGGTTAAGTAGAAACTAGTTATACTATTAACACGTTTTCTCAGTGTTTCCTATCTAGTGTCAGCACCTGAATCCCAACTCTTGATGAGCTTAAGTTCTCACCATGAGCTCTACATTGTCGTACTGCTTTAGTCATATTCTGTACAGGCATTACTAAATGAATGTAGTTTATAAGGGGCTGAGTGGCCTCGAGTGCTGGAGGTCCCAGGTTCAAGCCCTGGTGAGGGCCAGGATGTTTTCAAAACAAAACATTTCCCCTGGTCTCTGGGTAGTGAGATCGGACGCATGTGTGTATTGTTGCGCACATAAAAAAAATCCCTTGGCAGTTGGAAATCAAAAAGAGTAGCCTAGCAGTTCTGCCCGGACAAAATTTTGAGTTAAAAATCTACCCAAAGTACGAAGGTAAGAATAAGTAAGCCACAAATGGTTGTAGAAAAATAACTAAATATGATAACTTGAAACCAGTTTATTTTTATACATACATTGTCCCTTTATTTCTCAACATAATTTCCACCAACATTGATGCACTTATCCCATCGTTTTATCAGTCCTCCCAAACCGGTTGCATAGAACTGCGTGCTGTTTTCTAAACCACGTTTTCACTTCACATTCAACATCGGCGTCATTCGCGAAATGTCTCCCGCCAAAGTGGGTTTTCAGTGGCCTTAGCTCCTAGTGATTTGACATAAAGCGGTGCATAGCTGGGTAGAAAAAGGTATGAGGGCGAGTCAATAAGTAAGTCACAGTGCTGTGGGATGGCCGGTAAATGAACAAAGCGTGCAGTTCTGTGCAGCCGGTTTGGGAGGACTGATAACATGATGGGATAAGTGCAGAAGTTGGCGGAAATTATGTTGAGAAATAAAGGGACCATGTATGTATAAAAATAAACTGGTTTCAAGTTGTTATGTGTAGTTATTTTTCTACAGCCATTTGTGACTAACATATTAACTTAACCTCGTATTT
This sequence comes from Cepaea hortensis, assembly GCA_963921405.1. Classification (NCBI taxonomy): domain Eukaryota; kingdom Metazoa; phylum Mollusca; class Gastropoda; order Stylommatophora; family Helicidae; genus Cepaea; species Cepaea hortensis. Next base: position 28,584,274 of record OY992877.1, on the reverse strand, counting down.
AAGGATCCTTACCAGTGCTACGGAGTTTGTGCACTGAGCTGAGAATCTCTGGACCCAAGCTCGAGTTAGAGTAGAACAGAGCAGTTATGGGTTACACCCATGTGCCATGATGTTGATCCGTCGACTAAACTAGTTTATAAGAATTATTATGGGGGAGGGAGAGAGATAGCAACATTAGGATAACAGTCACCTTAAGTCCTGATATTTCATAGTTTAAACAAGACAAGGCACTTAAAAAGAAAAGACAACTTAAGTCCTGATATTTCATAGTTTAAACAATTAAACAAGACGGGGCACTTAAAAAGAAGACATCTTAAATCCTGATATTTCATAGTTTAAACAAGACAAAAAAAATGTTTTGCGTATCCTTTTACAGGACTTAGCTGTCAACAGCAGCATCTTTCAGCTGTCTGTTGATCTCTTGGCAAGATTACGCTCAGTAGTTTGCCATTGCTTTCTGAGCAGCCGGCTCAGTATCCCGCAAGTCAAGAGCGGGGGTCGAACCGCCTGAGCTCTCGCTCCGCTGCGAGACTCTGCGTGATAAACGGGATTACAGAGAGAAAGTGTTGTAACCCCACAGCCAGAGAGACCGGCAAACAAGACAAGGCATTTTTTAAAAAAAAGGCACCTCAAGTCCTGATATTTCATAATTTAAACAAGACAAGGCACTTAAAATGAAAAGGAGCCTTAAGTCCTGATATTTCATAATTTAAACAAGATAAGGCACTTAAAAAGAAAAGACACCTTAAGTCCTGATATTTCATAATTTAAACAAGACAAGGCACTTAAAAAGAAAAGACACCGTAAGTCCTGATATTTCATAATTTAAACAAGACAAGGCATTTAAAAAGAAAAGACACCCTAAGTTCATAATGTAAATAAGACAAGGCACTTGACACCTTAGGTCCTGATATTTCATAATGTAAACAAGACAAGGCACTTAAAAAAGCTGCAGACATCAATTTCAACAAAGACAAACCACACAGCCTTAGAATTGTACAAAAACAGAATTTATGACAATCCCCAATTATGTGCCCAAGCCCAATAATAAGAAAATGGTCTTTTATTTTATCATAATTTTGGTCCAAACAGGTTATTCCAAAGAAGACTAGTCAACTATTAATCTGAATGAACATACAACCATTGTACTGAGCCTGATATATGAGCCCAGATTACTGCATTGTGTGTTTATGCATGATTTCTGAACAAGCATATAGCGAAACATTAATCATACAAAAAGAATGTTAGCATCTTTACTTGGCTATGTCAATAAAGAATTATTCTAATAGGATTGTACAGTACCAACCACTCCGGGAAGGTTAACTTGGTCAACAAATGCCCGCAGAAGTCGGATGTGTCGGCCTAACGGCGCAAGAATGCAGCTCTGCTGTAAACAGGCACAACGCAATCACGTCCGAAAAAAAAAACAAACGGATGAACGCAGAATAAGAAGAAGTACCAACCACTAATGGAGGATCCGCGGAAGAGAGGTTATGAGCGCAGTTTGTAATCCCGCATTCGAAACAGCTGCGGGCGATTTGGCAGCAAACCGCTTTGAGTTTTTAAAAATGAAATGGTATGGGTGCCAGTCGTTCAGAAAGTAATGGCAAACCACTGAAAGTAAACTTGCCAAGAGATGGCAAACAGCATAAAAATGCTGAGGTTTGCTGCGACGTACTGTAAAAGGATATGCAACGAACTGCGGGTGTGCTAGTGTAGTTGACAGAGAACTGTAGTGAAAATGTGAGCACGGCCAGAAGTGAGTTCAACACTTGGGTTTGTCACCTGCTAAGTGAGGGACAGACTGGCCAACTATTCCTCTGTATACTCCTACAAAACATGACTGCCCTATCACATCACGTCCATATCAGGAAACTGCTCCAGGAAAAATGATGAAATTAACCACTGATGGATGAATTCTCCAGGCTCACTGTCATATTTCAGTATAATATAAGATACTGAGTACAAACACAACCACTGGTATATACAGTCATACAGAGTAACAAATAAAGACTATGAAATATCAGCCAACTAAAACAAAAAGTTACGGCTATCCATGATTCCATTTGAGGCTCACTATATACATATTTGTTTCAGATCTACAAGTTATGAAAATGTGTATCATTATTCAGAATCCATGGCTGTGGGACGCTTGTCATCCATATTGTTTTAAAATATAACTACAGAACTGCTCCAGTCCGCCTGCTAAGGTTTCATCGTTTGTTGGCAAAAAGTGCAGAAGGGACAACGCTACTGCGACAGTTTGGCTCTCTCAAGCCAGTCTGAAAAAGAATATGTGGTAAATATTAGTGATGCAATGTTATCTTAATGTAAACAACAACTTAAAGAGGTAAATAAAGTGACAAATCCTTTATACAATTCTACAAGGGACATTTAAGTATCAGAAATTTTATAATAAAGATCATGGACAACAGAAAATCTTACTTTAGGACTCAAAACCAGCTCTTAAGCAATACCCCATGAAGACTTTTGAGTTGTGGTAGAGTTATAGTAGGAATATGCAGTGGAAACTCACATCGTCTTCCGATTAAGAAAACGTTCAAGATGAAGTGATCTAGTGAAAAAGTCACGATGCCCATCTTTTGGGATATTAAGAGCCCTATATTGGTATATAAGGGGTGAAACTGTGAGGGTGCTCAATACAGTGACACACTAGTAGGTAAATTAAGCCTGTGACACAATAGAAATACCAGGGACTTCTCTACGGTTGTTGCACGACGCCTGCCCAGTGGATACACTATGTGGCCTGAAATTTGAGATCTTGAAACAGCGCCATTAGACTTTCACTTTGAACAATTGAAAGAATATTTGCAGGGGGTAAACGTTTGCAGATGACGAGGTAATGGAAGCGGTGCAAAATTAGTAACCACCAAAAACTGTTTCCCAGAAGGCATCAGTAAGCTAGTGGATGGTGGACCAAGTGGTTGCCAGGCAGGGGGACTATGTTGAGAAACAACACACACAATTTCTGGTTCACAATATTGTAAACAAAAATTATTCATAAAATTCCTGTTACTTAATGACTTCCTGTGTCAGTTTGAGAGACCACTGATATGCTGTAATGACCCAAAATTTCTAAATGTGTGCAGCAGCAGCAGCATGACAATGCATCTTGCGTCAACTTTACCATTACCATCTACACTTCACTGTATGCTCGGATAAACTGTTGCCAATGAAAACATGATATTAATATGCAAACTGCTACTGAAACAAATCATTTTCACAAATGAAACGGTTGCTCGTTTCAAATTCTCTTCTCAATATTTACTAGAGCTGCCTTTTAAAAAAACAACAACATAAAAATGATTGAAATATGATGCCTAAAGCAAGTTACACAAAACGAAGCAAAAAAGATACAAAATAAATTAATAACAATAAAAAGCAATTGAGCAGTATGCCTAAATGGCTGCATAAAAGCAAGCACAGTGAACACCAACATTTTGTTCCAGGTACAGATTGAGTGTTTTCACTATCCACTATAGCCTGCCAAATCCTGTTTGGTCCTTCCTACACCAAGCAACATACCGTACATTCACTGGTTACTGCATACAAGACATATGTTCTTCTTCTTCTGCGTTCATCCGGATTTTTTTTCTTCGGATGTGACTGCGTTGTGAATGCTTCATCTTAATCTTTAACAGCCAGCGAAGACCCTATAATAAGGGTATTAATAACAGTATGATTATGTGTGTGTCTGGTCTTTCATTGGAGTCCTGAGTGTCGGCCAGATCCTCTGTTCACTTCCTGCGGCACTTCTGCTTCATCATGTCCCAGGAACTAACAATTGCCAGCAATAGAAAAGGCCTTTGAAACAACGCACAGATTCGGGAATTAAATTAACAACTAGAAGAAAGTAGGTTAATAAAACTATGGGGCCAAAAGTTTCCTGTAAAAAGAGACAGGGAGAACAGAGAAAAGAGACTTGACAGGCTGACATTGTAACATAGAAAGATACTGAGATGAATAAATATCACCACAGTGTGCGGGTTGTGAAGAGATAAGATCATTAAGTCAGTCAGCAATGCACACGGATATAAGGTGATGATGGTAGAATAAGTGCTACCCCGGGAAGGTTAACCTGGTCAACAAATGCCCGCAGAAGTCGGATGTGTCGGCCTAACGGCGCAAGAACGCACCTCTGCTGTAAACAGGCACAATGCAGTCACATCCGGAAAAAAAAATCCGGGTGAACGCAGAAGAAGAAGAATAAGTGCTAAAGCAGGAAATCAAGCTAAATAGATTACAGCATGCCACAATGCTATTTATAGTTAGTAGATAATCTTCACTATTGTCATTCTATCTACGTGCATGTTTAATATTGGGATTGTGGTAGTGTCAGAGAAAGAGAGAGGGGGGTTGAAGGGGGGAGAGAAAGAAGGAAAGTTAGGAGAGAGAGAGATGAAACAAAATTTAAGATCATTACACAGCATATCTAAATGTAAGAGCGAGAAAAATGCATTATTAGATGAAGCTCTTCTAAAAAAAATTGCAGCAGGAAAATGCCAAATACTCCTGATCAGCTTTTTGCAGCCTGTTGCTTTCTTTAAATATATCTCAGTTGATGTCTGTAGGTGTAGGTATAGCCTGTAGGTGTAGGTATAGCCTGTAGGTGTAGGTATAGCCTGTAGGTATACCCTATAGGTGTAGGTATAGCCTGTAGGTGTAGGTATAGCCTGTAGGTGTAGGTATAGCCTGTAGGTGTAGGTATAGCCTGTAGGTGTAGGTATAGCCTGTAGGTGTAGGTATAGCCTGTAGGTGTAGGTATAGCCTGTAGGTGTAGGTATAGCCTGTAGGTGTAGGTATAGCCTGTAGGTGTAGGTATAGCCTGTAGGTGTAGGTATAGCCTGTAGGTATAGCCTGTAGGTGTAGGTATAGCCTGTAGGTATAGCCTGTAGGTGTAGGTATAGCCTGTAGGTGTAGGTATAGCCTGTAGGTGTAGGTATAGCCTGTAGGTATACCCTGTAGGTGTAGGTATACCCTGTAGGTGTAGGTATACCCTGTAGGTGTAGGTATAGCCTGTAGGTGTAGGTATACCCTGTAGGTGTAGGTATACCCTGTAGGTGTAGCCTGTAGGTATAGCCTGTAGGTATACCCTGTAGGTGTAGGTATACCCTGTAGGTGTAGGTATACCCTGTAGGTGTAGGTATACCCTGTAGGTGTACCCTGTAGGTGTAGCCTGTAGGTATACCCTGTAGGTGTAGGTATACCCTGTAGGTGTAGGTATACCCTGTAGGTGTAGGTATAGCCTGTAGGTGTAGGTATAGCCTGTAGGTGTAGGTATAGCCTGTAGGTATACCCTGTAGGTGTAGGTATAGCCTGTAGGTGTAGGTATAGCCTGTAGGTGTAGGTATAGCCTGTAGGTGTAGCCTGTAGGTGTAGGTATAGCCTGTAGGTGTAGGTATAGCCTGTAGGTGTACCCTGTAGGTGTAGGTATAGCCTGTAGGTGTAGGTATAGCCTGTAGGTGTAGGTATAGCCTGTAGGTGTAGGTATAGCCTGTAGGTGTAGGTATAGCCTGTAGGTGTAGGTATAGCCTGTAGGTGTAGGTATAGCCTGTAGGTGTAGGTATAGCCTGTAGGTGTAGGTATAGCCTGTAGGTGTAGGTATAGCCTGTAGGTGTAGGTATAGCCTGTAGGTGTAGGTATAGCCTGTAGGTGTAGGTATAGCCTGTAGGTGTAGGTATAGCCTGTAGGTATAGCCTGTAGGTGTAGGTATAGCCTGTAGGTGTAGGTATAGCCTGTAGGTGTAGCCTGTAGGTGTAGGTATAGCCTGTAGGTGTAGGTATAGCCTGTAGGTGTAGGTATAGCCTGTAGGTGTACCCTGTAGGTGTAGGTATAGCCTGTAGGTGTAGGTATAGCCTGTAGGTGTAGGTATAGCCTGTAGGTGTAGCCTGTAGGTGTAGGTATAGCCTGTAGGTGTAGGTATACCCTGTAGGCCCTGTAGAGCAGTTAGGCCACCAAAATAGATACTACCAACTCCAGTGAAGTATGGTGTGGTGGCTTTTGTAAATGTTAAGGTCATTGTGATATGTACATAAAGGGATACACACTGCACCACACCTGGGGTGCCAGCAAGCTCAGGGCTGATTTTATGGAATCCCATGAAAGACGTCTGCCTTACGTGCCCATTAAACACCACAGATAAATGGTCATCATGAGCCTGAATCAAACTGGCAGAAACTCTCTGAGTTCGTGGTCCCTTGAGTAAAGAACCGACACCACAGCACTCAAGACATTCCCATCTTCAACAACCACCAAAGAATCCTGATGGCACATGGGAAAACTGAGTGTTGAACAGATCTCTCTGGTCACACCCTGACCCACCATTCTCACCAGATAATGATGGTGTATCAGTTCTTGACATCAAACGCACGGTTCCAAAAGGTGCTGCCCACACGCCTTATGCACCAATATTCCACTCAGAGGTGCACAACACACCAGCATGCCTTGGGGAACAGATCCAATGGCTGCTCCATACCTTGGATTTTTTAAATTGGGGGAAACCCCTGGCGTAAGGACACTTCAGGCCAGTTACCTAACAGACAAGCTCTACTAGGATGACTGATGAAGTCCTGCAGGATAATAAGTACTCATATGGAAATACATACACTGAATGCATGCTCTTCAACAGCCAGCTCACCCTCAAATCTGGGGCCAGTGATATTCATTGAAGATGTGCTCTACTGATATGACAAATGAGTTCTAGAAACCACGGCGTGCTACTCCTGCTAAATGGGAGTCTCTGATCTGTGGTGAAGTGGTTAAGCTATCTGCCCTTTGCTCAGGAAAATATTGGTTTGTTTTTGGACTCCATCACCCAGTTTGTGAGAGTAATTTTTTCAGACCCCTGGGGATTATTACCTGACACAACAGAATTTGTGCACAGTGTGACGTTTTTAGTAGGCGGCCAATAGCTCTGTGAAGATAGACTGAGCTCTCCAGGCAAAAACCCAGTACTAGTAAGTCAAAGTGAACAAGATGCAATCTTGAGGCTTTGCACAGGAGATAATAGACAGAAGCTGCCAGCTCAATAAAATAAGGATTAGACTTGCTGATGAGTGTAAATGGGGAATTGATAAAAACATGGCTAAACATTTGTTGCCATAATACACAAAATATGCAGAACAGCAACACTGGTTGTATTTGAGGACAAACTCCATATGGAAATGTCAACAAACTCAAGTGGACTGCAGTTTTCTTCTGGTTGACACATGAAGGTGTACAAAGAAGAAACAATGGCGTGATATTGTTTTGGTACACCGAGTCGTAAAACTAGCACCAAGCGACGTCACTTATAAAACAGCAACTAATAAATGTTTTAAATCACTTTGCAGCACCGCCACTGTCTATACATAAGATTATTAATGATACAAAATAATAACAAACACAGCACGCACAAATTTACAAAATCAAAAGCGTACAGCAAAGTCGTTGTAAGATCCATGGGAAGCCAGGGTAGAGCTGTGACCATCACTGCTTACCGTCGTCTGGGAGAACAGCTCTCGAGACCTGTGCTGGCTGTTGTTTGACTTGCGCTCTGTGGCAGCCTTTTTCATCAACCGCACCGATCTCCTTTTCTTTCCTGATGTGTTATGTGGCGTCTGCAATAGTCATAGTTTTAACAGCGTTTCTTTTTAAAAAAAGTTCGCTCTGAGTGACAAACACAAAGGGCAATTGAAGTTAACATTAATGGCAGAGATAATCCCAAGGAGATGCATTTCCACCAATGAATACAAGACCAACAACCCTTTCACTCCCAATATTTTTACCAATAGATAGATGTTATCATAGGAATTCAAAACAAGCATAGATTAAATAAAAGTAGTTTGATTGATAGATTGATTGACCGAGGAACTGACATCACAGCATTCGGGGCATTCCCATAAGCGCTCCGCCCCCATCCTCAGCAGCCAGCGAAGAGTTCCAACACCAATAGTACCAGTAGCAACCTGATTATAAGTCCGTCTCGCCTTTCCTCTGAGCGCCGAGTGTTGACCAGATCTCCTCGTCACTCCTCGCTGTCTCATTCTTGCAAGACCATGGTGATCCATTTGCTCCTCCGAGGTGTGCACGTGCTCCCACAAGGCCGCAACCACATCTGCCTTATCATGCATCAATACTCCACCAAGTTTTGCAGAGCCAACCAATCTGTCCGCCTGCTCATTCCCCAGCACACCGGCATGCCCAGGAGAAAAGATCCAGAAGATGCTTGTCACCCGTGACTTCCGAAGCGAAGCAAGCCACTCTGCACGAAGCTTGCCTGTCTTCACCCTACTCAGCATGCTTTCTGAGTCAGTTACAATCACGATGTGTGTGTGTGTGTGTGTCGTATTCTCCATCCAGCGGAGAGCTGCACTGACTGCCTCCACCTCCATTCTTAAGCTGGATGTTGTGGTATTATATGCCAGGCTCTCCTGCAACAAACGTCGACCATTAGCTTTTGTTAAGAACCCCCAGGCACTTCTCCTGCCTCTCAACACCGACCCATCTGTGTATATAATCACATCACCCAAGCGAGCATTATCCTGAATTAGTTGCTGGATTTCCACTTCCGCGGCCCCTGCTGGCCACTCCCTGCTCAATGTGATTATAACTCTGCACAAGTCTGACTGCTCCGCTGGCACTCTGACCCACTCCTCTCCTCGCCTAATGTTCTCCAAGGGCCACACCTGTCTGATCGTATCCTCCGCCTGAACCATCCATGATTTCCCTCTTATCAGTCTCTGACCCTTAACTGCGTCCAGCGCCTCATGCAACGGGTGATATGTGTCTGCAGCTACTCTGAGGTTTGCCTTCGCCTGCATCACCTTGAGCCTACCAGCAACAGTCGGCAGACCAAGGATGTAATGCATACACACTACTGGGGTAGTTGAAATTATCTGAAGAACTTGAAACATCACGAAAGTTTGGAGAGAACAATAATGAAGGGGTATATGCCTGGGAAGAGAGGAAAAGAGAAGATGGGTGCAGGATGTGGCGGATGATCTCCAGATGGGTGTATCGGACGCGTGACATCTTGCTTATGATCGAGAGGTTTTCCGAAAGGTTGTTATGGGAGCAAGGTTCTGCAAAGGACATGCTACTGAATGAATGAATGAAAATGAGTTGAAGTACATGGCACAAAAAAGGGGCCAAAATAAATAAACCAGAGATAATTGTTCACACCAGACGGGACAAGATTTTCATTCCCATCATGCGTCCATGGTATCTGATTAAACTGGAACTAATAAGTGTAGTCTAAATACTGGGGTCATTAAAAAAAATAAGGGGGGGGGGGAGGTATAGTCCTGGAGTAGAAACTGCCATACATCCATACAGCATACATCCTAGGCCCAACAGGCAGGAGGTCTTTCTTGTCAGACAATTCCCAGAAACTGAAGATGGTCTGGCACCCAGTATGAGGCTGGGTCTGGCACCCAGTATGAGGCTGGGTCTGGCACCCAGTATGAGGCTGGGTCAACCCTCCAGTTTTACTGGTGGAACCACATCCTGCCTCTGCTGGGGGATTGAACCTGGACCACTATCGACGTAAGCAAGTACACTAACCACCATGGCAGGGGTAGCAAAATATTAATTCCTCTTCACATGTGGGGAAAACCACTAGCCACATTAAATGTGAAAGGTCCATACAAATGAAGGCTGGGAATTATAATTACATGCATTCTGTGAGCATCCACACTTTGGAAACATAGAAAGAAAGGTGAAAGAGGAGTCAAGACCATAACAACTGTCTTGACAGCAACATATAAAAACCCTAAACGCATTACAATCGGCTAGTAGTTAAGCTATACACATTTAAGAACATGCTAATATATAAGTTTTGTGTCATTAGGGCTCAGTTTATGTATAAAATTAATATACCACAGGTAGCAAGTATACAATTAAACACAAAGATGATATATAAACAAACTAATTATGGAAAGAATGACAAAAGTTTGCAAAAGACTAAACATTTATGCTTATCACATGCATCCCAGCAAGTTATATTTGTAAAGAGAGAAAATTATACCTTTATATAGTAAAGTTCAGTGAAATGTAAGAGGGCAAATGTCTATGGTAAAATTTGGATGAAGTGATAAAACATAGAGTGACGGGGGAACTGTCATGCAATCATGCTCCTCCACATCTTGCAATCTCCAATAGCACGTATCAGTCTATGTGTGACGCCCATCCGTGCCGTGACAAAAGGCTGTCAAGAATCTTCTCTCGCTGTTTTCTTTGGTCCTCTATTTTCCATAATTATGTTCTATAAAGCTGTCATATACATAGTATTTAAATCAGATGGTTCTCAACCTTTTTTGGCCCGTGCCCCCTTTCACCATATTTTCAGAACGTCATTCTCTCCCCCCCCCCATATAAAAAATTTGGCCCGTGCCCCCCTTCACCATATTTTCAGAACGTCATTCCCCCCTTTCATATTTCCTACTGTCAGAATCTCCAATAAGGGTTTAGAGAGTTTATAAGAGTTAAGACAAGTCTAGTAGGGAGACACCAGACAGGAGAGACACCAGCGCTATAAATAGCTTCACAAGGGGACACATTTGTGTCAACTAAGGACAGTTGAGCGAGGGCTTCCCCAAACCATTGGGAAGCTTGGCCTTACGAGTAACCGTGGAGTACCCGGTTACTCAAGTTCACGAGCCAGCGTGCTGGGGACTCTATGCACGCAAGACTCGCTAATGCACGGAGGAGACAGCGTCCGTGCTTGACCACGCAATGTGTAGCTTGTGGACAGACTCGACTGGAGACGATTAGAGAGTAGACGTGTTCTTGACAAATGCTATAAGTTTCTAGGCAATAGTTAAATATTAGGCTTTAGATTTAGATTGTGATTACTAGTATCATTTCTCACCACTTCATTACATCCATGTTGTTTAATGTCAATGAAGCATACCGCTCGCAGAGCTTATAAATTGCCAGCTCTAAATAAATTGCATTCCTTTTGCAAATGACACGAGTTGTTATTTCGTGCGGTGCAAAAGTAGGGGAGTCCTGAAAGACCTGTGGCAAGCAAGTTGCTGACACCTACCTAAAAATCCCCCCACCCCTACACAATATACGTAAAAATGGAAGGTAAATGTAATAGCATATACTAAAACAAGTCTAGACATCCACATAAAACGTGATTTGTGGGTCTACTTTCTTTATAAAATGAATTTTAGAAGGATGAGACGTACATAACTGTAAAGTATGAAAGGAAAAACAATATTAAGTAATCGGTTCTTGTATTAACGCGATCTTGAAATGGTCTTCATTCCCCCCTTAGAAACTCTAAAATTCCCCACCGGTTGAGAACCACTGATTTAAATATTGTATGCATTTCTAAAGTTTTAACCCATTTCATTTAGATTTTTACCACTCAGTAAGAAGATAAGACAAGGATGTTAACTAAATAACAATGCACAAAATCAAGCCAAATCATTTCATGCCACAATGCTCTCATGAACATACAAAATACCCTAAAACATGCTAAAACAAACTCATCTCCAACTTACCAGTAACAATAACTGTTTCAGACAGAAAAATACAGATACTAGTTAGTGAACAGCAAATTTAACAAATGAAATCAACACTTGTGATGGGCTAGTTTACCTTTGGTGTGTAAAGTGGAAGCCTGGTAAATGGAGAGTGCAGCATTGTGCTGTGCTGAAACCGGCTGAGGTTAGGTAACTTACTAGTGATGTTAGGTGTCTTTGTCATTTCGTGCATCTGCGAGGCAGCGGGTACATGCAATGTTAACTGGTAGTACCAAAAATATCAAACACTTTTAATTATGAAAACGTTAACTGTTTTAGTATCAGAACAAACAAGTGAAGCTGGGAAATACCCATATCATTTCATATATCATCAGCAAATGTGTCTGTTTCATAAAGGTGCTCAACATTTTGACTTTTTAATAAATTAATTAAACAACAAAACAACAGTAACCTGTCAGTTTAACTTTCCTATCTCTTCTAAACCCCTGATATAGCTCTCTGACTTTTCTTTGCTCTTTTCTTCTCCTATGGCTTTTGGGCTAAGCCACTCTTTGTTATAATCTGTGTTATCATGTGTATGTCTTATTCATTTCCACTTTCTTTAAGACACACAGATGCCAAATATCTACTAGATAAAATATATTAGGTGGTCTCTGGAGAACTTTGAAATATTTGCCAATATTAGGACTGTAGTTAAACTGGAAGCAAATACAGAAGTCACAATATGCAGTTCTGTAATCTATGTATAACTATTTACAAACCAGATGTTTAAAAGATCATCATCTATGGCAAACCTATAGTGTAAATTAAATATAAGGAAAGCAATTTCAAATATGCAAATGAAGAACACATGGCCTAATAACACCAGCACACTAAACAGTAAGACCTGTGAGGAAATGTCTTTTCTGCATCAAAGTATGACTGCAATTGATGGTTAATTTCACAAACACAAAAGAAGAAAATCTGAGCTTTTGTGGTAAAATGTACTGAAGAATGTTTAGAATTAATTCATTCAGTAGCATGTCCTTTGCAGAACCTCGCTGCCATAACAACCTTCCGGAAAACCTCTCGATCATAAGCAAGATGTATGTTTAGAATACATAGATAAAAATGAGACAGTATCATGCACTGAGAACTGAAATGCTTTGTCCCATCAGTGATTTAGAATGCCAGGATAATGGAAAGATTGCCAATCATCTCAATTAAAAAGGCTCACTAAAAGGTCAACTGTGCATAGGCATTATAAGTGTTTAAAAGGCATTAAAACAGCAAGAGGGCTGACTTCGTTGCACTGGGTTTTACACCTTGTGACTCTGGCTTTCTCCAAAGAGTGGCAAGCTCCCTGTCATGAGCATTACACAAAGCAAGAACTCACTAGCTCCGGCGATGACCCTAAGGTCTCCAGAAAAACTGCACTCACGTCCGAATGGCTGAGTCCACAAACGAATCTACAACTTTCAGGGCGTGAAGCAGAGTATCTGGCTACTTCATCATGGAGACCACCAACGTGCATGATAAAGCCCTTGAGGTCACTGATAATTGTAACAAGGAAGTCACAGTTGGCTGCTGATTTGGCAAAACTTCAAAAATGGTAACAGATATCTACTAGACTATTTCTAGTACGCAAATATCTTACAGCAGCGCAGAAATACTGGCTCTTGATGAAAATGCAAAGAATACCATGGATGGACAGAACAACGAATATGTCAGTCCAAAGCCAAGATTTTTAGGCATGTTGAAAGAAGAAATAAATAAACTCTAAAAATTATAATTGATATCAGAAAAAAAAAAAAAAAAAAAAACGCCTTCAGGTAGAAATCCATGGGATTTAGGCAAATCTGTAAATGGTTCTTGGAGAACGAGGCAGAGACTAACAGACAGAAGACACAGGACAATTAGGCAAACTTTAATATGGAAATACATAAGTAGTGGAACTGGGTGAGATTGCATATCCTCCAGGCAGGCTGTGACGACTGACATTCTGCAAAAGGCATGCACCACGATAAAATGTGTGCTATAGGAATGATTTGGTGGGTGGTCATGCAAGCATAACATTGCCCATAAACATCCAAACTGTTAAAATGGTAACAAACAAAAGAGTTATCGTTACTGGTTGAAAATATTAAAAAGTCACCATGGCACAACGAATCTTAACCTTGACTGAGAGTGAAGAGGTCAGCCCAACCTGAATACAATTAAAAGCAGAATAGTAGATTCACTGGTACAACAAATGGTATCAGCATTACACAGAGTGTTAACAGCTGGGATAATACAGCGTAAATCTATGAATAATGCAACGGGCAAAACAACATGCTTGCAGTGTTAGCAAAGTAAACTTTATGTTTGTATAAAGCAGCAAACCATTTTTCAAGTAAAAACTAAAACCCACAAATAACACATGAACTACAAATGATTAAACTTCATCAATATCAGCACATCGCAGACCTATAACAGAAACATGTTTAGGGACACATACATTAGCATGGCTGTTTGGTTGTGAGCCCTCTAAAAGGCCGTGAGGCCTCCTTAAGCCTGATGCATTCAGGTTGTCAAGGCCCTGACAAGGGCCCACATTTATTGGAGTGAGAATGATGTGGGGAGACAGGGACAACTAACAGTTAGGACCACATACCCAGCAAACCGTGACATTTTCACTCCACATTATAGATAGATATACCCCTTAAAGTAGACATTTACAGTTTCTTCATTCAATATCCTTTACACCTAGAATCTGATAACTGTCATAACGTATTTCCAGTATTCTCTTTATGATGCTGTTCGAATGCAAGGAGTGATAATCAGATCTTTTCGCCAGCTGAAGTCTTAATATTTCAAATGAGAGTGTGAGCACAGGATTGGCAATGTATGTGTACTGCATACAGTCAAACCATTTCAGTAGAGTGATACCAAGAACCCAAGTCAGAACATGATCATGGTGTTAATATAGCATCATCATCAAGTAACCATGTTGCTTACCTCATGTGATGACAAGGCTTTTTAATATAGCACGGGAAGAAAGAAAAGTCCCAGACGATTGGCAAAAATAGTACCAATATAGAAAAAAGAAAGGCAATATGAGAGAGTACAAAACATATACAAATATGTTGAATTAAGAACCGACATCACTGCACTCAGGACATTCTCATATGTGCTACGTCCCCTCGTTCAACAGTCAGCAAAGAGTCATACTACTAATCGTTCCCATCGCCGGGAAGGTTAACCCGGTCAACAAATGCCCACAGAAGTCGGATGTGTCGGCCCAACGGCGCAAGAACGCAGCTCTGCTGTAAACAGGCACAACGCAATCACATCCGAAAAAAAAAATCCGGATGAACGCAGAAGAAGAAGAATCGTTCCCATCGATATCTGATTTAAAGTTCTCCTGGTCTTCCCTCTCAGTTTTGGGATTCTTTCAGAACCCCTGCCGATCCCCCGCAATCTCATTCTTTCCACATACAGGTTCTCAGTCTGTTCCTCCGCCTTCTCCACCTGGTCCCACAAACACATGACACCTACCCCTTGTCCATAGGCCATATACCACCAAGAGGTGCATTCCCTGCCAGCATATACAGATACATCACTCCTGTGTCATATAGAGAAAATGTACACAAAACTATTGGGACAAAGAACTAGACCCATAGTTGAACAACACTTAGCAAAGTGTAATTTGGTTACAAGAAAGATAAAAGTTGTACTAATGCACTATTCACATGCAGACAAATATGGTGGGGGGGGGGGGGGAAGAAGAAGAGAGAACCCATGGAATACAACGACCAGCAGAATATTGCGTTTGTAGATCAGGAAAAGACTTTCAAGAGATTACATAGATATAAATTATGGACCATCCTTGAAGACTACGGGACACAAGGACAATAGCTAAGAAACATCATAACCATGTACCATCTAGCCAAAGTGCAATAAGAACACAAGAAGGTATATCAGATATGTTCACTGTCAATACAGGAGTAAGACAGGAATCTGGGCTCTCTACATATCTACATAGCCCCGGGAAGGTTAACCCGGTCAACAAATGCCAGCAGAAGTCGGATGTGTCGGCCTAACGGCGCAAGAACACAGCTTTGCTGTAAACAGGCACAGTGCAATCACGTCAGACAAAAAAAAACTCCGGATGAACGCAGAATAAGATATCTACATAGACAGAATATCCAAAGAAGCAAGCCTTGACAGTACAGATTCTGAGAATTTGGAAATCTTTACTTCAGATGAAACAATAGATTCACCCACAATAAATGAACTTTTATTTGCAGACGCTCAGTGCCTGTTTTATAGCAATGAGAGCAGACTAAAAAAATCATATTATTAAGATGAGTTCAACATGCAGCAGATACAATATGAATATAAATACAGCCAAAACTGAAGCAAAGCAAGTAAGCAGATTTCCTTGTCCATTAAGTATTCTGTGAATAGCTGAAACAAGTTAAAGAATTCAAATATCTTGGAAGTATGATCACAGAAGATGACAGAAAATCAAAATCAGATGTAAAAAAGCAAGTGCGCTTATATCAACTATCACCTATACTGAATCATCCAAATATACCAATGTCCGCAAAACAACAGATTATAAATAGCATATTCCCACCAATCTGATTCTACCAATATCTAACTTGGACATTATCCAAATCACACTTGTATGCAAAATCAACACCTATTAGATGAGATGCTTGAGGAGAGCTGCCAACTTAACTATCCGAGACCGAATAAGAAATGATGTTATCAGATAAGACAGTGGGGTCAAAACCTTGTGCCACATATATTAAAAGACAGAAGATCAAATGGGTTGGCCATCTCGTTAGAATGCAACACCATCAACTACCGGTATTGGCCCTACATCAAAGAACATCTGCTACAAGAGCAATGACGCCCGAGATGATAATGGATTGACATTAAAAAATTGTACAATCACATGGAATGACACCATCCAGTGCTACCCATCGGGCAATGGAGAGCCAATTATCCCCTGGCCATGACACTTGATGGCAAACATGAGAGATGATGATGTAGCAGGTTCTATGCAGCAGGTCACTCTCATCACAGCCCATACAAAAGATTCTCAATCCCTTGCCAGTTCCCTTGCCTCAACCATTTCCATGCAAAATGTCTACACTAGCACCAGTGAACCCCTGCTTTTTCTGATAGGAACCCCATCTTTTATCAATGTTCTTTCCAAAACACTGAAATTTAATATGGCCAAAGTATTTCAATTTCAGATATATGTTGTTGTTTATGAGCTAGTTCTTTGTTCAGATCTTGTAGAATGTCTGTATTTTTCTTCTTATTCCTCCTTGGCACTGTAAGAATTTTTCTGTAACAGTTAAACAGTCCTGATGTTCTACTTTAGTGATTGTGAAATGGTCCATTCAAAGAAATAAAATAAAATGTTTTAAAAGTGTCAATCTGAAATTCAAAGTGTGGCCTGGCCGCATAGAGGTAGAGCATTTCCCCAAGAATGTCATAAAATCTTTATTATACTGAAAATATTTCAGTTGGATTTTATCCACGTGATTATGCAAAAACAAACACAACCCAGTGCATCCCTCATCGATCAATACAAAAACAAATGCATGAACACAATCTTAATTGTAAGCTTGAGACTAAAAACAACTGATGCTCCATTTTTTAATGGAAAGGATAAGAAGGAAAGAGAATCTGTGCTACTGATGCATACCTTACTAGTCTTTAATGATGTTTTCACGGGTGTGACGGTCAGAGGTAGTCTTCGCTTACTGGGAGTCTGTGTCTTACTTCCATACAACATTTCATCTTGTGTCTGCTTAGCCCGAGCTTTCAGCTGTGGATTGAATTTCTTGAAAAATTTAAATAAAGATGCCATACATATTCACATAAGTTGTTTGAAAATATGGACTTCAACTACCACTACAGGGAAGAAAAAAAAAGACAACTGAAATCTTGCTATATTTAGCTCTATTTGAAATCTTTGTTGTTAATATCATTTCTAAGCCTATATTGTATAAGAAATCTTTATTGTATAATTGTGATGGTGGTAGAAGCCCATACTTCTGTCAGCGCAATCATAATTTTAGTAAAGACAAATGATGTGAAGACATGAGGGCTTGAATATGCCATGACAGTATTTTAGGCATACCTATACATCTCTATTGCAATGAAAAATGAATGTATGAACTTAACTGAAACCTTGCAATCAAAATCAACTGTTGCGGCAAACTATTTAATAATATTATTACATAAAAAAAATTTTTTTTTTTTTTAAATTCACATTTTAAAGGGCCCCTGTGACAAAGTGGTCAAGACTATATATTCTTATTGCCTTGTACTGTGGAGGTCATGGGTTTGTTTTCGGACTTCATAATTTAGTTCATGAGTGCATTTGTTTTCATCCCTGGTCTTTGGCAGGCTTATCTGCAGAAAGAAGATACAAATGTGAAGACCTCAACTTTGTAGGACAATGTGATCAACTTCAGGCTGAATTCCTAGGCAGCCATAGAAGTACAGCATTCCCCCAAGAGTCATAAAATGAATATTTCAATCACTTAGATAAGAGGCTCCCGTGTGTTGCCGGGGCCCATAAGGGAAGCAAAGAATAGCAACACTGTAGCCTACCACGCATGTCGTAAGAGGCGACTAAGGAGGCTTGATGGTTCCGTCGCCCTGCTACTGAGTGAGTGCGTGGCGCGACGCTGTGAGCTGTGAGTTTCGTGTGAAATGCTTTTGAATCTGCCCGAGTTTTTATTTTTGGAACGTGACTGCATGTTCTGAGCGATGGCAAGTGGCTATGTCCCAGAGTTGACCAGTTTTTGCCTTACGCAGAAATGCGTGGCTGCTGGGCTTCTGGTTGACTGCCACTGCCGTCGGTGATGAACTGTATGTTCATGGACTGTGTAGGTGAACATCTAGGAAACATCCAGATAGGAAAATGACTGCCGATTCCATCAGAGATGAACTGGGTGTTTCGTGGGGGACTGGTGTGTTGACATTCTGGTGGCGGCATTATGCACAGTGTATCTGTGCGGGCTGTTGTTTGTCGAGACTCCTGTCTTTTCCACTTTTCACATTGGGCAGTGGGGAGCATTTTGTGTGATATTCACTGGCACAGGAACGGAGCATAATGGGGACGACCTGTTGCTGTGAAGTTGGAACTGCGACTAACTAACTAACTAACTTAGATAAGAGGACACTGTGGGTCATTGCCAAATTAATTTGAAAACGTTTCACGTTTAGATTGTAAAAGGAACTTGGAATATAAGAACAGCCTACATATTCTTATCAATCCTCAAACACGTATCACAGTGCAGATATTGCTCTCAAACCCGGATAAATATCACCAATCCCACAAAACTATCAGCCACCATCTCTTTGAATCTCATTGACTCCCTCACTGTCTCCAACATTTACTAACTCATTCTATTGCTCCATGGAACAGCTAACCTCCTTCATAAAAATGGCACTTGGTGGCCACAAGTAGCAGCACTGGAATAAACAAACAAAAATATTTACCCTTGATTGCTTCTGTTGCTCCTTTTGTAGCTGGAAATTCTCCCACTGATTTTTCAAATATTCATCAAACTTCATTCCATCCACCAAAAACTCTTTGTGATTTTCATGTTCCCATTTTTGAATTGCTTCAGCCACCTCCTCCTCTATCTGAAAAACAAATACAAAATTTCATAATAATCATTGATAAAGTGTACAAAGATATAAAACACAACCACACTCGCACAGTAAAACTTTGATTAACCCCTTAGCGGGCAAAGCATCAGGGAACGATTCTACTCCCGAGCGGGCAAAACATTTGAAACCGCCTGTGACTATTATGCATTGTAAAAACACGATCTCTCGGCTTTCCGATTGTCTACTTTCGGTTTCGTCGATAGCTTGACAACGTGGCCGCCGTATGCAAGCATGTACTTTGAATTTGAATGGATGTTTTAATAGTTTTTGTGGGTTTTACGCTTTGTATTTCGACAATTCCTCAAGTGCTATCGGAGATTTCGCTAGGTTCAATTTAAGTGACATTGAAAGGCACGAAATTGACTATTAATCGGAGCTAGATATCAGTGATAAGTGAGTGAGTGAGTGAGTGAGAGAGAGAGAGAGAGAGAGAGAGAGAGAGAGAGAGAGAGAGAGAGAGAGAGAGAGAGAGAGAGAGAGAGAGAGAGAGAGAGAGTCTATATATATATATATATATATATATATATATATATATATATATATATATATATATATATACATACAGAGTTTTGGTAGAACCTATTCTTTGTTGTCTTTTAGGAAAAAGTAATCTCATGGCACATACTGTTTTGTGAAGAAATGTTCATACTTTTCCTAAAAGACAAGAAAGAATAGATTCTACCAAAAATCTGTATCCACAAAACACAAGTACACCACAAACCTTTGGCAAATCTTTCATAAGTTTCTTCCGGGCCTTTTCTTCCTGCAGTAGTTTGCCACCTCTGTCATTAAAAAATCTGTTTGGGTCGCTAGCTTTTCCCTGAAAATACACGAACACAAGTATTTAAGTCTGTTCAATGACCCTATACTAAGATTATTTTGGACATCTACTGAATAGAAAAGAAGAAAAACAAATCCTAAGAAGTTAAAGCAGAGGCATTATATAGGAAATATCATCATGTGCCATGCTGATATGCGTGAGCTGTTTTCTCATCTCACACGATCACCAGAGTCATGGATCAGCTCTGTGCTCTTGTCTTGATCATGCCACAAGACCAAGCCATCCAGATATTCAATTTTCTGCCTTCCCTTTGTTCTTTTCCCCTCAAGTTTGTCAGTTGTCACCAAGTTCTCTAGTTTATTTCTTCTTATAACCCGTCAAAAAAAATTGTGACCGCATACGTATAATTTCTCTAATCAGTTTACAGTTTTCATCTGCCTTTTGTAAGACTTGCTCGTTGGTTTTTCTGTGTGTCTATGGTATTCTTTGCATTTTCCTCAGAAATCACATTTCCACTGCCATTAGATGTTTTCCAGCTTGTCCATATCTCACATCCATACAAAAGTACAGGATCCATGTAGCACTTCAACACTCTTTTTCTCATTGCAATGGACACATTTTTAAAAATTGGTCAGTATGTTTTCCACTTTGCAAAAGGCTACCTTTGACATTCAGTGATTCTTGTTCTAATTTCTTCAAACCACCTACCATAAGATGTTATGACTGTTTCGATAGTTGTAAGGACTCACTTGTTTAAGAGTATTCTCATTTACTCATATAAATTTGTTTTAAAAGTTGCATATCCTTTATAGGACGTTGCAGTCAACACCAGCATTTTACTGCCGTTGTTGATATCTAGGCAAGTTTTTTACGTTCAGTAGTTTGCCATTGCATTCTGAATGACCAGTTCCCATGCCAACACGTTAAAACCAGTGTGACGGTCTGCTGCCAAATCGGTCGCCGCTGTGTTTCGAACGCGTGTAAGCGGCATTACGAATCGTATCCACAATGCCATCGCCACGGAGACCGGCACCCATATTGTGGTATTTCTTTCTCCTTAGATCTACATGAGAATAAAATAATTTTTTAAATACTGATATCGGAAACAGGAATGCATTACTGCCTTATAACCCACTCATAATACATACACATGAAAGACCTTTACAACGATTGTCTTGAGTTAGAGTTTGATATTCCCAATAACCATGACAGACCACGAAATTTGAAGATGAAATTTCAATAAGCCCATAACTACATGAAATCAGTAAGACAAGACACCAGGTACAAACAATATCAAAACTAAAATGATAAATGCCTTAGAACAGTGGTTCTCAATCAGTGGGGAATTCCCCCCTCCCCCAGGGGGAAATTTTAGGGTTTCCGCGGGGTGGAGGTGGGGGGTGGTGGTGGTGTGTGTGTGCGTGTGTAAATGAAGACCATTTCAAGATCGCGTTAATACAAGAACCGATTACTTGATATTGTTTTTCCCCTTCATACTTTACAGTTACATTTTACAGTTACATATGGGAGTCTCTGTGGCGAAGTGGTCATGCCGTTGGACTCGTGCTCCGAAGGTTGTGGGTTCAATTCCGGGCCGCACCCTTCGCTTTACGAGTTAAATGTTTCAGAGACTCCCGTGGGTCGTCGCTAAAAGCTACGGAGTTTGTGCTTTGTGCGACGCTTTCCATGCTGCGGAAAGAGACCGAGCTGTATGGGATAAAACCCGGTGCAATGAAGTCGACCCTGTCGACTTTTAAACTTTACAGTTATGTACGTCTCATCCTTCTAAAATTCATTTTATAAAGTAAGTAGACCCACAAACCACGTTTTATGAGGATGTCTAGACTTGTTTTAGTATATGCTATTACCTGGGAAGGTTAACCCGGTCAACAAATGCCCGCAGAAGTCGGATGTGTCGGCCTAACGGCGCAAGAACGCAGCTCTGCTGTAAACAGGCACAACGCCGTCACATCCGGAAAAAAAAATCAGGATGAACGCAGAAGAAGAAGTATATGCTATTAAATTTACCTTCCAGTTTTACGTATATTGTGTAGTGGTGGGGGTTTTTAGATAGGAAATATGAAAGGGGGGAATGACATTCTGAAAATACAGTGATGGGGGCACGGGCCAAATTTTTGATGGGAGGGGGGGGGGGGGGAGAGAGAGAGAGAGAGAGAGAGAGAGAGAGAGAGAGAGAGAGAGAGAGAGAGAGAGAGAGAATGACTTTCTGAAAATAATGTGAAGGGGGGGGGGGGGGGGCACGGGCCAAAAAAGGTTGAGAACCACTGCCTTAGAAGAATATGGAATAGATCAAGTCACCAGACAGCTCAACATATTGCATAATATATGCTTGCTTGTGTTTGTTGGCTTGAGCTCTAACACGAAGTCTTGTATGTCGGATGAAGGCATCCTGTTGTCCAACATCAATGTGATGTCATACAGGACCTGAGGTTTGCGTGAGTATACGTTGTCCCATGTCTGGCTTATATATATATATATATATATATATATATATATATATATATATATATATATATATATATATATATATATATATATATATATATATATATGGCATAATATATGATACTGGAGATATACTGCCTGCCTTATGTAAATCTATGTTTATTATAATCTTGAGGAAATCCAGAATGTAATCAACATTGATAAGTGGCATAATGAGTTACACCACAAAGATTTTCCTAAAAATCATCATGCAGAAGGTTAGGAAAAAAATACAATTATAAATCAAGGAAGAACAACATAGTTTATACAAGAAAAAGTACAACAAATACTGAATATTTGTTGAGCACATAAATAATGCATTTTCTAGACGTAAACAAAGACCTCTGTTTTTGCCTCAATGACTACACAAAGATTCAATAGATTAAGACATATATTAACAAGTCTTACAGATCTCAAAATTGACAGGAAAGATTTGTAAATAACATATTGGAATCTTGCTGCCGTAAAAAATTGACTAAGTAGGTCAATGTCAGCCAATCAAGAGAGGCGAGCAAAGGTGATATGTAATGTCTCCAGACATTTTTTTTCCCTATATGAAAATGTGAGAAATCAACATCGGAAGAGATAACATAAACATTTTTTTTGGCGCTCGCTCGCTTTGAAAGCAAGCATAGTCCATCTAATAGTGATGGACTGAATTTTGCGAGTGGATTAGCTTTACCTATTAAAAATGTCCCTCGCCATCAGGTGAACCCACTCCAACTTCAGAGGTACTTGTAATTAATGTTCCCAAGTCAAGGACGATAGGTCAACATTTTAGTCCAACTGTCAGGTGTAGGGGTTGAACCCTTTACCTCATCATCAGCACACTGGATGTTTAAGAACACACGTTCTTATCCATTTGGCCATACTGACCTCCACATAAACATTATCCGTTATGCCGCACTGATTGCAGACAAATGACCTGTACCATTTAATGGATGCTGTTAATGCACACAGTGAGGATAGTATAAAATTAATAAGAAAGAAATCCCATAATGTAACATCTAAGTAAATTGGAACATTGTTAAAAAGGTGAATCGGTACAACTATCTTGGAACAATCATATGATCTGATGGAAGATGCCTAGTAGAGGTCAAAACAAGAATTGCCACGGCAAAATTAACATATAAAAGATGAAAACACAATCCCCAATAAAAAGCTGATAAATGCAGCGAAGAAGAGAGTGCTATATAAAGCTTATACTGTTGTAGCATGTGAAACACAGACAACAAGCAGATAAAATGAGAAACGTGTTGTGACAGCAGAAATGTGGTTTCCAAGCAAATGAGAATAATACCTTGGGTGGAAAGAAAAACGCACGAGGCAGTCCTTCAAGAAACAGATGAAACTTGTAAATTAACTAGAGAAACTAGATGATAGTTCAGAAATTTTGTGCATGCCATGAAGAGAAATAAACTTCAAAACTTATGACAACTGATAAACTAAATGGCAAAAGAGCAAGAGGTAGAGATAAATCCTGGATGGCTTGACAACATGGCACAACCTGGACAAGAACACAGAACCGATCTGAGACGGGTCATCACATGCAATCAAATCTTCCCTGGTGTATGATGATGATGAATAAATATATAACTAATTAAATATACTTTACTTTATTTCAGTATGGTTTTAACAACAGATCAGCACAGAACAAACATGTCATACCTCAAACACTATCATGTTTGCAAAGTGTTCTTGTCTGCGAGCTATCTTCTCCAACAAGTCTCTGTGTGTGTTGTAATATTGTTTCACATTCTTCAACTCAAGTTCATGGGCAACCAGGAGCTCTTCTGTGTAGTTGTCTTTAAAGAAAATCATAAGAAAAGCTCATCAGTATAAGAATAGTATCAGCTGAAGTGAAATATCAAACAGTTTGGTAATATAGTGCCATTTAAAAACATACACAAAAACTCCAACAATTACGGCACTATGTAACCGAGACTTGTGGCCTCAGGATCAGTAGCTACCGGGTTTGAATCCCACAAGTGAAATGACCAGCTTCAGGATAAGGCTACCACTGTTTACAGATCCCAATTTTACCTCCAAACAGATGAAAACCAATTTTTCCCCACAAACCGAGGCTAAGATGTTTCCAAACAAAAGAGAGAAGTAACTTTAATGCAGGATTACACAATCTTACTGACAATTATTCAACGTAAAAGTTCTGTTTCTTGTTTTTCAAACCTCATATTGCCCTCAGCTAACTCACACCAAGTTGTTGTAACTTTTACCAACACCCACAGCTGCCTCAAAGTCCTCTCCAATTATACTCCTGTCTGTGATATTCTTCTCTGTGTCAGGTCAAGTTTCCCTCTATTACTTTTTTGCCTTGTGGGTCCAAGGAAAATGAATTACTTATATTTTTTATCAGGTTTTCAGTGCGTCACCCATCTATCGCCAGCATCTTTCACCCACCTCCTGATGTGCTGCAATCATTCTAGCTCTTCCCCTAATCTCCACATTAGTGATTCTGTCATACCATTATAGTACTTCTATTCTGAGCTGGTGCCAGTTAATGAATTTTTGTAGTTTATTAGTAACTGTCTTAGCTGTATCTGATCTATATGCCTGCTCCATGCGGCAGCATTGATTAAAATGATTGTTAGAAATAACCATAAAGATAGCGCAATAGCTGATACTGCCACTGGGGTGTGAAGTGCTAGGTCTTCACACATTCTAAGCCATGATATGTGAGGTGGGATGGTAAGCCGTAGTGGCCATAAAAATAATCCTGCATCAGCTGGGGATTGAATCCAAGCTGCTGTCTCGACAGGCAAGCTCATTAAACTACCACGGCTCCACATCTTTCTAATAATCACCACCACTGAAAGCTTGTCAACTGTCACAGATGATATTTCTTAACAGCTGCCATTTTCCAGCAAAATGTCTTTATACAGGATGTATTTTTAATGACTTTGAAAATATGGTCGGTCCAAGTTTTGTATTTACCTACTATGTTGCATGAACTTTACAGAGGGTGAATACAAAACTAGGACCAGCAATATTTTCAAACACTGCACAGTCATTAAAAACACACCCTATACACGTGCTATGTCTTTCCACAGCATGAGGTAAGACGGTACAAAAACAGTTCGCTGCCTTTCTCTATCCATGTTTCGATTACATTTACCAGTTGTTATAATATGCTCCAGATGTAATTGTTTCATGTGGCGAGGAATTCTACGAAGACATCCATGACGTGCTAAATAAAACAGATAAGCAGGACAACATCATAGTTATGGGAGACTTCACTTCAACGCAAGACTAGGACACAGCAGTGCGTGCATAGAAAAACATCTTGGAGCATTTGGAGACAAACATAATGAAAGAAATGATAACAGAAGTAGACAGATAGAGTTATGCAGCCAACACAACCTCTATATAACAAACACATTCTATAAACACAAAGACTCACAAATACAGTGGAGTCTGGATAAGTAGAAGTCTCAGGGGCCGAAGGAATTTGTTCTACTTATCAGAAATTCTACTTATCCAGACTGCACACATATTTACACTAATTCACACTAATACATGTGTACCATGCAGTAGCATTGAGTAAAATGCTTGTACCAATTAGGAAACACAGGTAGTGAACACATAAATAGCAATACAATATCATAAATGTTGAAATGTTTAGTTTTGAAAATTTCCAAATTAATTAAAGAAAAAGTTTGTGATTTTGCTTTGCTTCTTGACTTGTGAAAAATGTTTTCCCATTGCCTGTTTAAAAGGCACAAAATGGTGAGACTGCATCGTCTGAACATCCATTCTGCATCATGTAAATGTCAATTTTGTCAATTGATGCCAAAATATCTTACTGCGATACAGGTTGTGCTTGCAGCCCACAGTCATCCTCATCATCAGAATCAGGGCTGGAAGGGTCTGTTGGTTGAATGACTGGCATACATAGCCCTATAATATCAGTGCTTGAAAGAGTGGCACTAGTAGAAGCATCATTGTCAATGTTCACAAACTCTTCTGGATCAATCTTGATCTCTTTATACAATCTAGCAAGTAATGGCCCCACTGAAATGTCAGTAACATTGCTCTCACTGCTCGCTGATGGTGTGGAATTCTCATTTACAGAGACATCTACTGCAGGTAAGCAGCCGGTCTAAAGCAGTTTGCAATAGTTGCTGGTAAAACTTTGTCCCATGAAGATTTTAACATATGAATAGCATCAAGAAATCTAGCATCTTGAAATCATCACAAATGAAGTCAGCATTCATTCTATAAAGAACTTTCAGATTTTGAATGATACCTTGATCACAAGGCTGAAGTGTTGATGTGGCATTAGGTGGCAGAAATAAAAGCTCTGTTGCCTTCAGACTGTTAATTTTTGTATGGGCTGAACAACTGTCAACAATTAAAAGAACTTGTCTTTGTTTACACACCATTGAATAATCAAATTCTTGCAGCCACTCATTGAACAGTTCTGATGTCATCCATGCCTTTGAATCGGCTGTAATTCACACACAATATTTTTAGGCCTTTGAAACGACGAGGATTTTTAAATTTTCCAATCACAAATAAAGGCAATTTTTCACTACCATCCATATTGGAACACACAACCACTGTTATTCTTTCTTTCTTTTGATCCCCCCCCCCCCCCCCATGACACTTTTCATTTTTGAAAGAAAATGTTTTATCAGGTAGCAATCTCCAAAATAATCCAGTTTCATCGGCATTAAATACATCCACAGAATTATATTTAGCTAAAGCAGGTCTGAGCTCGTCTTCTATCCATGAGTGAGTCGTTGCTTCGTCGACTGACTGTTTCTCTCCACACACATTCTTGTAAGTGATGCAATGTCGTTTTTTTGAAACGATGCAACCAGCCAGCACTACAATTCCAGTCTGTCTGACCTCCAAGGCGTGCAAATTCTTCTGCTTTCGCAATACGTAAAGGCCCATTTACTAGTACATTTGCCGATCTAATCACAGTGAACCATTTTAAAAGGGCAGCATCAACAAAATCGCATGCAGCAGTTCTTCTAGCACTCTACCTATCACTGACGATTTGACATTCGAAAAACAATTCTTTGTAGCGGTCTTTATGCTTTAAAATGCCGGAAAGTGTCGATGTTGGAATATCAAATTCTATAGCTATATCTACTTTCTTCTTCACACTATGTTCAACCTCTTCCAACAGCTCAATCTTTCTTTTTAAAGTCAAAGTTTTAAGCTTTCGCCCACTAGCAGCCATTGTTGACATGTAGCAACATATTATGTGCGAGATTGTTCTGTGGGCTGACTAAAAATACACATTCTTTCGCGAAACAATTTTTTTTTGGGGGGGGGGGGAGGAGAGAGAGAGAGAGAGAGAGAGAGAGAGAGAGAGAGAGAGAGAGAGAGAGAGAGAGAGAGAGAGAGAGAGAGAGAGAGAGAGAGAGAGAGTGAAATGAACAGTTAGACTTAAACGTGGACATTTATACAGTCGGTAATTCATTTTTATGTTCGACTAACCCGAAAATTCGAGTTAACCGAATTCGACTTATGAGGAATTTTTATACAAAGATAAATAAGGATCTTGGCCGGGACCAAGCCAATAACATCGACTTGAGCGATATTCTAGTTATCTGAGTTTGACTTAAGTGGACTCGACTGTATACACCTGGTATAAATGGAACGATCTAGATCAGTGTTTCCCAAAGTGGGGCCCACGCCCCACAGGGGGGCAATTTGACTGTTAAGGGGGGCAATTCGAAAATGGAAGAAATCGGCTCAATATAACAAAACGGGGAGACTTGAGACTGAAGTTAACTAAATTGGAACCTGACATAAGATCTCTTTGCAGCAAGCATCAAGCGCAAGGATCTCACTAAATTTAAATAATAAATAATTACTAATAATTAAAATAATATAGAAAAATCTTTCATTAAAATTATTTTGTAATTGAATTTCAGTTCTCCATTATATGTTTTGAAAATTTACTTACTGTGTTTGCTCAATAATTACCTAGTGATATCTTCCTAAAACCTATCATTCAAGTTTCTTTAGTGAACATTTCAATTTTTGAATATTAAAAATAATGTATATGTTGGGGGGGGGGGGGGGCATGGGGGAAATATGAATTTTAGAAAGGCTTAAGTGGGGCATGGTACAAAAAAGGTTGGGAAACACTGATCTAGATACTAAAAGCCAAATTGATTTTATATTAACAAGAAATAACAGAAAGAGAAATATATTAAATGCAAGGGCAGTGCCCAACTTAAGTACAAACACAGACCACAAAGCGGCTGTTGCCACAATAAGAACAATCAGTAGAAGAAAGTAAAGACCAGGAAAATACATGCCATGCGAATCAGTAAATTAAAATAAAACCTCAAAGACGAGGCAGTGAGGGAAAATTATGAGAAAGAACTAACTGAAATCTTTGTAAAATTACCTATAGAAAGAAAGACAGTGGAAGAATGAAAGATGTTCAAATCAAGCATTTTAAATACTGCAACCCCCGGGAAGGTTAACCCGGTCAACAAATGCCCGCAAAAGTCGGATGTGTCGGCCTAACGGCGCAAGAACGCAGCTCTGCTGTAAACAGGCACAACGCAATCACATCCGGAAAAAAAAACTCCGGATGAACGCAAAAGAAATACTGCAAAAACATGTGGAACCACGAAAAAACGCAAAACACTGATAAAGAAAATAACATGTTGGTGGAATGCAGAAGTAAAGAAAGCTGTAAAAGACAAAAAGGAAAAATATAAAAAGTGGTCGAAGAACAAACAGGGATGTGATTACATAGAATTTAGAATAGCGAGAACACACGTGAATAGAATAGTAAAGAGAGACAAATAAAAAGACTGGGAGGAGTATGGATAAACCATAAAATAAAAATTACAAGGAGGCAACTAGAAACTTCTACAAAAAGATAAGTGCAATGAGAACCAGAGGAGAATCCTTTGACCCAACTGAAATAATTAACAGCAAAAATGGAAAACCAATAAATAAACAAAAACAAATCCTAATAAGATGGAAACAGTACTTCGAACAACTTCTCAACATCCCATCAGATGTCACAGGAATTCAATAAATCTAGACAAATCCCACCAAAGAACTAGAACCAGACATACTGAAAGAAGAAATTATAAAAGCCGTCAGATTAGCCCCATTGAACAAATCACCAGGATAAGATGAAATACCAAATGAACTAATTAAAGCATTAAGAGAAGTAGGAACAGCATGGCTACATAGACTATTCCACCATGTTTGGGTAGAACAACAGACACCATGAGACTGGGGAAATGCCACAGTTATACCAATTTGGAAAACCAAAGGCAGTAAAAGAGACTTTTGAGTCATACTTTAAAAATATTTTGCAAACTTCTTGAGACATGATTACGAAACACTATAGAACACCAGCTAAGCGAAACACAACTTGGATTTAGGAAAAACAAAGGATGCACAGATGCTATTTTTGCTCTTAGACAACTTATAGAAAAATCAATCAAATTCAGTGAAACACTCCTTTGTTGACCAAGAAAAGGCATTTGATAGAGTAGATAGAAATAAGCTGTGGGAAATCCTTAAACAATATGGAGTGAGTACACATTTAACAAACTTATGTAGAAGCTTATACAACAGTGAATGCATAATGAGAGCAACTGGAAGACATTCAGAACCCTTCAGCATAAGATCTGGAGTATGACAAGGTTGTGTCCTGTCCCTCTCTTGTTCATAACATATATAGACAACATATGTAAAGAAACCAGCCAAACAGAGACCACAAGAATACCGCATGACAAGAACACAGAAGAACCATCTGCAAATCTAACCATTAGAGAACTCCTGTTTGCGGCCGACCAAGCACTAATAGCAAAATCAGAAGCTGAATTACAAGACCACATTTTTTTTTTTTTTTTTTTTTTCCCGCGTTTCCATCCTGTTTCAGGATATTGCGGTCAACATCAGCATCTTTCAGCTGTATGTTGATTCCTAGGCTAGATTACGCTCATTAGCACGCCCCGACTTTCTGAGCGACCGGCTCCATACTCTCATAAGTCACTTTTGCGATTCGAACCACTGCTAATTCTCGTCGCGTCACGTGACGAGAGTATTCGGAGTTAGCGGAGAAAGCTGCTAACCCCTCGGCCACAGAGCATGAATAATCTAAATGAAGTGTGCAGGGAACACAACATGAAAATTAGCACAAGTAAAACAGAGGTAATGACTGTAACTAAAGAAGAAAAAGCAACAACGATTCACCTAAATGAACATCCCTTGAAATAAGTAAAGAATTTTAAGTACCTAGGAAATATATCATTATCAAATGGCAAATCAGAAGACGAGATCGAAAATAGATGAATAAGGCAAACCAACTCATTGGACAAATGGCACCAACACTAAAGAATAAACATATATCAGTAACTACTAAGAAAGCATTTTACAACACAATCTTCCTACCAACTCTATGTTACCAATGCTAAACCTGAACAATGACAGAAAAAGAGAAAAGAAAAATCACAACAACAGAAATGAGATTCCTGAGAAGAATATTCAACGTATCAAGAAGAGATAAGATTAGAAATGAAGAAACCAGGACTAAAGTGTGGGTTATAGCCGCACTAGATTTTATTAGAAGGCAACAAGTCAAATGGTTTGGCCATGCAAGACGGTTACCAACTAACAGTATACCACAACAAGCAATGATGTACAGACCAGAGGGAAGCAGAGGAAGAGGCCGACCATGTAAACGATGGACGCACGGAATAACAGAAGAGGCCAACCACGTAAACGATGGACGCACGGAATAACAGAGTCCATGGGAATATCAATACATGAAGCCCATATGCGGGCACTCTCCTGCTGTTTATACTTCACCTCGACACCGCAAGGTACAAGAGGAACATGATGAGATGAGATTATGCGACCAAACAGTGTTTCTTGCCTTGTTCAGATGCCCACTGTTTGTGTCTTGGTCTCTTTGAAAACATTAAAATACATATTTTGGCTGCCATCAACAAGTCACATAAAGAAACAAGAATAACTCAGCCAACCAAGAGTAAACGAAGCTCTTCTAGAAAAGCTACCGCATGTTATAGTATAACTAAACACGCCCTTGTCTTGAACATACAAGGATAACGAAATAGTGGGAGACCTAAAGATACACGGTGAAGAGAATTTAAAGTCATTGATAAACTATGAGTGCAGCGGCTGGCTAATTAGTTTGAATGCCAGCTTCTTCTTCATGAGACCTGGGTTCAGATCCTCGGTAAGGCGTGGATTTTTTTTTCGGTTAGGGGGGAAAAAAGACCCCTCAGGCTCAAGACTGCTCTGTTCTACACCTCAAGGTGCTATAGGCAGTAGATGACATTTAAAAAAAAAAAAAAAATGACAGTGACAGATGAACTATATGGGGAGGACACATAGGAAGCTCTGGGACAGTGGTTCTCAACCGGTGGGGAATTCCCCCCCTCTCCGAGGGGGGTGGGGGAGGAGAAATAAGATTATTTCAAGATCGCGTTAATACAAGAACCGATTACTTGATACTGTTTTTCCCTTTATACTGTACAGTTCTGTACGTCTCACCCTTCTAAAATTAAGTAGACCCACAAATAATGTTTTATGTGGACACCTAGACTTGTTTTAGTATATGCTATTAAATTTAGCTTCCATTATTACGTTTACTGTGTAGGGGCGAGGGCAGGATCTTTAGGTAGGAAATACGAAAGGGGGGAATGACGCTCTGAAAATATGGTGAAGGGGGGCACGGGCCAAATTTTAGGTAGGAAAAATGGGAAGGGAGGGGAGGTTAGTATGACATTCTGAAAATATGGCGAAAGGGGTTTGGGGGGGGGGGGGGGGGGGGGTGTGCGCGCAAAAAAGGTTGAGAACCACTGCTCTAGGAGATGACAAAGGATAGGACAGCTTGATTGAGAACCTATGCCTCATTAGGTGATAATGGGCAAATGATGTTTTTGACTGTCCGTGGTATTTTCACTAAACTTATGTGGCTTCAAAAGACAATACTGCTTACTAAATGTCCAGAATTTACAGCCACATGTTAACATGGTTCAATGTAACTCATAAGAATCTTTTCCCTAACTTCCAATAAAGAGCCCCTAATTAATTTGATGTAGACCCACAATGAATGACACACCAAGAGATTTATTAGCAATTATAGAACCAGGTGGAAATGAAAGCCTCCAGGCCACCAGAAAAATGATACATATTACCAACCTCAACTGAAAAGAACAAATAATTTTCAGACTTTGCACAGGACACAACAGACTGAAATAATACATGTTTAATAAACTAAAGATAGGAAATACTGATGAGTGTAGCTGTAGAACTTATAAAAAGGCAGCTAAACATGATATAGGAGTGTCCAGCATATGATGAACGGAAAACTATTCTGGCTACAGCTGCTACATTTAAGGATAAGCTCTATGGCTTAAGTTTACTGCTGTTTACTTTACATTAATTTATATTGGTGTCTGAAGATGAACAAAGAAGAATGATACAGAGAAATAAATTCAATAACAATATAATTTAACAGTAATTACCTTCTTTGTATGCTGTAAATCTGGCTCTCTGCTCTTTGCTGAAGTAACATTTATCCCACCAAGAAATCAGCTCGTGACGGATGCCATCTATAAACCTGCGTAGATTCTGGAACTTCAATAGCTCACAAGCTTGGATCTCAGCTCTCAATAAAGATATCACTTTTGTTCCGTGCCCTTTCAAATTGAGCTCAAATCCTTCTCGGTCAATGTCAGGAGTCTCTAATCTGTCCCACAATGCTCTCAAATGATCCCACAAGTCAGAAGTTTCACGTTGCATGTCACGATCTTTCTCTGTCAACTACGAAGAGAGGAAGATGGGGCAAAAAAGTGATGTTAAATTTATCAAATACAGAAACCACAAGATAAACTTATAGTCACTTATAGTAAACAAGCATTAGCTTAATCTTCTAAAGAATACACATGAAAGGGGGAAGTAACATTCAGGGAGCTTTGACATTTGTATCTGACATCTAGCTGCTCGTTTTCTACTGACTGCTGCTTCCATCGATGATGAACTGTATTTTTCGTGGAGGACCTTTGTGTTGGCATTATGGCATGGCATTATGCACTGTGTACTTGTGCAGGCTGTTGGTTTGTCAAGACTCCTGTTTGTTCCACTTTTCAAACGGGGCAGTGAGGAGCATTTTGTGTGATATTCACTGGCACAGGAACAGAGCATAATGGGGACGACCTGTGGCCGTGAAGTTGGAACAGCAACTAATGACTAATCTGACACCTGAATTTTCAATCGTTTCCTCATCTCATATTAGGAAGGGGAAAAACTTTTCTGGCTCCTGAGATCAGTTATCAATTATCAGTTGGGGTATCTTCTTTGCACTTCGGACATGTCCATAGGTGCTCAGATCCTCCCCCCAGCATATGCATCAGCATCCTGTGGCTAATAGTGCCAGTTCTGTGTTGGTTGACAAGGCGCTTTGTTTTCCCGATGTACCTCTCGCGTCTGGCTGTGCCGATTCTTACTCCCAGGTCTTTCATCCTGGACAGCGATGTGGAATCACTGACGTCAAAGTCCTCTGTTCTCGCCATATCTTTAAGGACGTTAATAACATCGGCACGATCCATGGGCTGGCCATCTACAGGCGGTGCAGAGCCAGCCAGTTTGTCAGCTCGTTCATTTCCCTCGACTCCCGCATGTCCCGGGAAGAAGATGAAGATGACTTTACGGACAACAGACTTCCGCAGCGATTCAGTCCACTGTCTACGTACAGATCCAGCTTCGATCTTCTGAATCATGCTCATTGAATCACTTAGTACACACACGTTGGTATAATGCTGTGATTCCAGCCATATGAAAGCCTGTGTAACTGTGGCTCCTGAGAAAAAGGGACTGACCCCTCTACCTCTGTATGTTTTTTGCATATCCTTTATAGGACATCGCTGTCAACATCAGCATCTTTCAGCTGTATGTTGATTTCTTGGCAAGATTACGCTCAGTAGTTTGCCACTGATTTTTGAGCGGCCGGCTCACATACCCCGAAAAT
This sequence comes from Cepaea hortensis, assembly GCA_963921405.1. Taxonomy (NCBI): domain Eukaryota; kingdom Metazoa; phylum Mollusca; class Gastropoda; order Stylommatophora; family Helicidae; genus Cepaea; species Cepaea hortensis. Next base: position 28,549,815 of record OY992877.1, on the reverse strand, counting down.
TACCGACGCGATTCGAACCACTGCTGATTCTCACCGCAGTCACGTTACCTATGAGAGTATATGAGATTACGGAGAAAAGTCTACCTCTGTATAAGAAAATGAAAAAGGTATACTTAATAAATACAACTGAGCAACAATAAATAACAGTCAATGAGAATAATAAGACAGCGAAGGTAATATAAGTGTAAGAAAACGTGGCACAACAATCACAAATGGAGTGGGTACCTAGTAAGTAAAATAGTAAGTAAAAAGAGTCAAGGACCAGTTAACATATCGAATAGAGGCCCTGGAGATGTGGATACACAGAAGAATATGTCGTATTTCATGGAAACAGAAACAATCAAATACAGAGGTTCTAGAAAAACTGGGAATGAAAAGAGAGTTGATGAAAGAAATAAAAAAAGAGTCAAGTGAAATATTTCAGCCACGCTAAAAGACATAACACTCTTATAAAAACCACACTGGAGGGCAAGGCAGCAAGAGGCAGACAACGATACAAGTGGGAAGATAACATCAAGAGATGGACGACCATCAGAGTGACAAAATGTACAGTCAAGGCATGAGAAAGACAGTGTTGGAGATCCATTGAAGGCAACCCTCATTGTGGAAACAGCACCTGATTGATAACGTCTGGAGGCATACTGGATATATGGCACTAGCCATGTATTTTTTTAAGAGGCCAAGTGGTAAATATTGTGTCGGCGACCTTGACCCCCCCCCCCCCCCCCCCCCCGACACTCACTGGTAACCATTTAGACTGGGTCAAGCTTGGAGCACGGGCCAATTCTCAAAGCCTTACTGTGGAATTTTTTTTTTGTTTTGTGTGTGTGTGCGCGCGCTTGCTTTGAACTCAAACGTAGTCCATACACATTACTTCTAGTAGCGTTGGACTGAATTTGGCAAGGGGTATTGGGGAATTCAAACACACAGGCAAGCATAAAAAGAGAGCATGAAAATCAGTGTCTCGGCAAGCAAGTGTAATAACAAATATTCCACAATGACTCCTTTAGAAAGGAGTGGAGTAAAGGAGAATAATAAGTTATACAACTAATGGAACTGAAACCATTTTAAAAAAATGGAATTCTTACTGGATTTGACAAATGCCTAATGTAACAATGTAATGGCAACAACGAACCAGCCAGATAGCATGAATGCACTGAAAGTCATGCAAAACAGCCAATCACATTTTTATCCTTACATTTGCATTATAACTGACCTCTACACACCAGGAGGAGCGGCTGGCCGAGTGGCTAGAATGCTGGATTCTCCTCCGGGAGACCCGGGTTCTAATCCTCGGTAAGGTGTGGATTTTATTCTGTCGGGGGCAAAAAGAAAACCCTAACCTGCAGTTCACGGTGACTGAACTAGCCAGGCGGCCTTAACCCTTCTGACTCAAAACTCCCCATCGCAAGGTACTTATATAGGCAGTAAATGAGTGTTTGTGTGTGTGGACAAACCAGGGCAAAATGGAGTAACTAAACAAGAACATCTTATGGTTGGGTATACAGAGTATGTAACACTGACCAGATTTCAAGAACACCAAACCAAAACTAGACAGGACATAGGGAGGTCAAAGAATGACAATCAACAAACATAGAACAGGTGCTGCCATCCACCATACAGAGGGAGATACAGAGGAAGGGATATGAGCACTAACAAACTTCTCTGTTCGATTTGAAGTGAGGGTAATCTATAAACTAAAGCTCAGTGCAAATAGAAATGACATGCTCTCAACAAACATTCTAAAAACTGTATTACAGTAAAAAAAACAATTATTACTGATGAAAGAAATGTCCGCCCCGCTATTATATTACATGTACCATACAAACTTAGCTAAAGCATAAACAAAATTAAATGCTTAAAAAAATTTCCCTCATGGTTATCCTCAAAATGAAAACAACAAAAACAATTCATGTAGCAGGAACTTGTTGTGGGCATGTCCAGTATGAGGACCATCAATTTTACAGGCCTGAGTGCATGGAGGAATAGGTGTCCAATCTTTTACTCCCATAGCGAAAGAATAGAGTTAGCACCAAACCCTTTCCAACAGTGCTCATATCATTGTCATCTTAATGCCCTAACCATTTTACCAGTACATTTACCGTGATGTCCTTATAGTACACAAGAAAGTCACTGGTAAAATACCAGAAAAGTTATTAATGAACTAACAGACCTCTTCACACAAACGTTTTAAGCTGTCCATGGTTTTGGTAGACAGTCCAAAATGTTCATCATCTTCACACATCAGCTCACAGCCAAATGATGTGTCAGGATCGAGTTCCAAATCGTTGTACAATTCTACGATTTTCTTTTTGGTGGATACAAATTCTGCAAATCGTCTATCCTGTTAGAAGAATATTAATTAGTACATATATCAGGCAATATTAAATAGTTTAAAAATTATATGCACGTATCTTAGTGCCACAAACAAAACACACACTACAAAATGTGTCTAGTCTGAAATACATATTCAAGGAAATATAAATGTACAGATTAAGATCAAGTGAATACGCTAAATGAATGTATTCTAAAAGATAAGTGACACAGAAAAGAAATTGTCACATCACCTATGTTACAGCACTTGTAAACCCTTAAGTAAGCCTTAGTCTGGATTAGCACATGTCTGCACTTAACTGAGGTGGCCAAGCATGTTATTGCATTGTGTTGATAGAGGTATCTCTAGTGAAGGCACGAGCTAGTAGCACACCATCTTAGATATGTTACAATCTCTTCAACTGTATTGCTGACAGCCTGAGTACTTCATAATTTAAAGTATCAGATGATGGTAAGAGGAATAGCAATCTCTGTTCCATGTGATTGGCTACTGCTTAAGTGCAAGGAAACATGCAAATTGATGGTAAAGGAAGGTATGAAAACAAGATTTAAATGTAATGGATTGCATAACAATCATTAAGAGAGAACAAATAAATGGATAATTGTCTGCAGCAAAGACACTTAAATGGTGTGGTTTTGTATTTCAATCAGACATTAAGACAGTATAAGAATGGAAAGAAAAAAAAAGGGTTAAGGCCGCCATGTTGCACATAAATGGATACATTGTACCACAATGGGCACCATATGGCCGTTACAGATCTGAATCCAACTAGCAATGTATTTCCTTGCCAGGAGTACAAAAATGCAGTGATCAGAAGCAACATGACAAAACTTCTGGCATTAATTGGCTCACTAAAACAACCAAGGGTAAATGGCTATTGAAGGTATGCCCAGCTAAATGATGAATCTGTACTATGAGAGAACATTTTGCAGCTCGTGCAAATTTATCAAAACTAAAGGACCATGATTTCCCCAAAATTGTTCCACTGAAGCCCATGTGACAAGAAATGCTTTGAAAATGTCTACAAAATCGCAAACAGCCAATAAAAGTTGACTGTGAGGTCCTGTAAAGGACATGCAACTTAAGTTTTATAAGGGACGCAGAGGTGTTTCCAAGGCACCAGGGCCGGGTTATATACTGGCCAAGACCTATTGACGCGTCCTCGCCGAGCGTCCTGGGCAACAGGTCCCTTCGGGGTCCTGGCTGAAGTCAATAGGATCGCCGATTCCTCCGAAGTCAGAGAGTGTCTGCCTGTATGGCGAGGAACCACCAGTCTGCACACCAATAAGCCAGACATGGGACAACGGATACTCACGCAAACCTCAGGTCCTGTATGACATCACACTGATGTTGGACAACAGGATGCCTTCATCCGACATACAGGACTTTGCGTTGGAGCTCAAGCCAATGAACACAAGCAAGCAAGCAAGTTTTATAAGCCTGGTGTTTCTCTGTGACTCTATCACGTCCAAATCGCATTGCCAGCTTCACCATTTATTTCAAGTGTTTTAACAATGGCGGCTGCCTGTAGGGTAGCCTCATTTGACTTCTTTAATTTCACCCCATTCAAAAATACTGGGTTATAATTGGGATGTACTGTGTCAATTACCTTGGAACAGTTAAAAAAAAAATAATGTTTTGCAGAGGCTAGAACAAGATAATAGGAATACATTTTTTTTTAAAAGACGGAAAACATAGCAAGTCTTATAAGGGCCTATGCTGTTGTATGTATATGAAACATGTACAATTAGCAGACGAGCAGAGAAACTTATGGCTGCAGAATAGCACAGACAGATAGAAAAATAAACAAGGCAGATGAAAACCATAAATTTATTAGGAAAATTAGACATAAACAGTCTAGATTTTTAACCATGTTATGATGAGAAGAAAACTTAGTGACAACTGGCAAAAGGAAAAGAACAAGGGAAAGAAGCAGATAAATACCTGGATGATTGACTACATAGCATATTCAGGACTAGAACATAGATCTGACCCAAGAATCTGGCAACTGTATATGGCACATCACGATCATCCAAGTGTATCGGCATGGCAAATTATGACGATCTGTTTATTATTATTTCAGATAAAGGATTTTAAAATGTATTTACTTGAGTCTTTCCATGATTTGCTCTTACAGTACAGCTGGCCGAGTGGCTAGAATGTCGGATTCTCCTTAGGGAGACCCGGGTTTGAATCCTCTGTAAGGTGTGGAGTTTTTTTTCTGTCGGGGGCAAAAAGAAAACTCTAACCTGCAGTTTGCAGCGACTGCACTAGCCAGGTGACCTTAATTCCTCAGGCTCAAGACTCCCTCTGCCATAATACACCTCAAGGTACTGCATTGGCAGTAAATGACCGTTTTTTTTTTACAATAAAGGCATCTACAAACTTGAAATTGATATTACTAAAATATTTTACCACATCAGAAATCCTTTGGTAGAGAAGAAGCACACCTACCTCCTGCCACAGACTGCAGGCTTCACTTTGTTAGCCACCAACGGCTTACTTTTGTGGTTGCGTATAGCAAATGTGTATGTATCAATTTATGACAAGTATATCAAGCTACAAAAACACATTTCCACCTACAAGTTACAAACAAAGAAATTATAATTCAAAGTAGGTTTGGTTGGGAAAAATCAGTCTGTAGTACTTTAGGCCAATTGGTACAAGTGCAGAACTACAGGGTGACACACAAAAAACAGAACCCATAAAAAGTGTATTAAATCCTACAGAGGTCAAGCAAATTTCTTTAAATTTGGTGAATGTAAACTTCAGCCTGTGTACAATCATTTCCAAAAGTTTAAGTTACCTCGGTCACTTTGCATAAAAGTTACCTTCTTTCCAAAATATGCTCCAAATGGTATCCGCAGTGTTGGATGCACACTTGCATAATTACTCAACCAAATTCCTTTATGGGGATTTTGACTGATCTATGCTGTTCTGGTACACATTATCATTTAGATACCCCCATAGATGAAAATCTAGGGGGTTCAAGTTAGGTGAATGCGGTGCCCACATTCAAAGATTTGTTAGTTCCGCTTTTTTGGGTCACCCTGTAATCTTCTAACACAGAAAGCAGTATTTTCAGTATAAATTCAGTATACAAGACAAATATTATTTCTCCTTCTGCCTTTCACATCCCAAATGGAGCATAGGCCCTCACCAACTCACTCCAAACCAATGCGGACTTATTTCATGATTGGTCGGATTTTGCAACTAAAGCTTTCTACGAGATGAGGCAGCTAGTCTCATGTCAGTCTTTCTATGTTGCCTTTTAGGACATATGGGAGGTTACAATGATGTTATTGTTTGCTTCCCTTATCTATGAACATCATTCATTTCTTTAAATGATTAAACTGACCAGAGAAACAAAAAGAAACTAGAGTATTACCCTTTCAGCTTTAAATGATTAAACTGACCAGAGAAACAAAACGAAACTAGAGTATTACCCTTTCAGTCTGCAAGTGAACAACATGTTTCTCAAGCTCCTGCAGCTGCTCTAGAGTGGGTACAGTTCCAGAAGGTAAGTAGTAAGGGGTGGTTGACAAAACCTCACACAATTGCTGGTCATTGGTGTGGAGAGTGCTGTACTTGGCCAGTCTGTCTTTCTTTTCCTTGGTCATGGTTTCCACCTTGCTTCTCAGAAGCTTCTCCTTTTGCACCATAGTAAGCCCTCCGGAAATCTGTAGTAGAAATAATAGACTACTGATTGTCCTTAGAGAACAGAAAGCTACAAATATATAATGTAGGAAGATTACAACTTCCATTCATTCATTACATCAACCAGTTCCAAGACGTGTTGAGTCGTCTGATCATGTACCCTGTCTCCTGTTCTCAGCAACCTTCATCAGCTCAGCACAAGTCTGTACCCCATTGTCGTGGCATGTTTGCATAATGTAGCGTTTTCCTATGTCTTTTTCTGTCCATTGATATATTCAGTTCTTTCGTTCGCTTGAAATATGTCTATAACTGCAATGTTGTCGCTTGTATGAATTTAACAGTCTTTTTTTTTAGTTCACTCAGCGGTCCATAGAGTTTATCTTGCACTGTTGTCTCTCTAGGCCAGAAGGTTTGCCTAGATATGTTGTATTTTGGGCAGTCTTGGAGTATGTGCTCTGCTGTCTGCGACACCAATCCACATGTGCACATGGCTGATTCAATATATTCAGTAATATACCATGTCCATACTGTGATCAAGCCAACATAACCCTATTTTTTTTGGGGGGGGTGGTGTGTGTGTGTGTACCCCTGATGTTCATTAATTTATTTTCTCCAATGTTCACAACCTGGGGTATCCCCATGATAACCACTTCTGGGCTTAATCAATCAATCATGGGCCAGCTCCACAATCAAGGTTGGTTGCACTGAATCTCCAACATTCTCTTTCTTTGGCCATATGAAAGACTGTTGGTTGCTTATCTCCTGGTGTTATCATCCACTTATATCACTGTCTAAAGATGGGCACAAAATCCAACAAAAGTAAAAAGTAAAATTAATTAAACTTTCTAGTATTAGCTGTTGAATGTTAACAGGCGCCAAACTTACAATGTTTATGTACAAAATGCATCATCATCTTCCACTTCTGCCGTCAAGCGTCGTGGGGAGGAATAATTTGCGTTCCAGTGCCCGGTGGACGGCACTGGATAGTGTCATTCCGTGAGGTTGTACAATGTCTCTGATGTCGTCAGTCCATTTTCTTCTTGGACGTCCTCGTCGCAGATGATCTTTGATGTAAGGCCAGTGATGGTAGTTGTTGATGTTGCATTCTAATGACATGGCCAAACCACTTGATCTTCTGTCTGTCAATAAATGTGGCACAAGGTGTTGATCCCACAGTCTGTCTGATAGTAGCATTTCTTACTCGGTCTCGGATTGTTAAGTTGGCAGCTCTCCTCAGGCATCTCATTTCGCAGGTGTTGATTTTGCGAAGGTGTAATTTGGATAAAGTCCAGGTTTGAGATTGGTAGCATAGGGTTGGTGTGAATATGCTGTTTATTATCTGTCGTTTTGCGGACATGGGTATGTTTGGATGTTTCAGTAATGCATACTGACTGAATATTCTGGATTAAGTTATTCCATGATGCACTACAAAGCTCTGTACAGCGTATGTATAAATGTCAACTCGTGCAAGACATAACACATTAGTTACAGAAACCAATTTTATACACAACCAATATTTGTGCTCTGCTGTATATGTACTCCTAAGAAAGAACATAAATAGCTGTTTTTTAAAAATCAGTTTTGAAAGCTGATATGAAATTTTATATTACTCTCACTGTTCATCTCATAACATCATATCCCATGTTTTAGAATACATAAACGTGTTGGCTGAAGGGTGCAAATACTGCAGCTCTGCAGTAAACACAGACAACACAATAATGTGTCCACCCCCCCCCCCCCCCAAGACACATGAAGGAAAAAGAAAAAGCATGTAAAATGTATACACATCTTTGACAGGCCTTTCCCAGAAGCTTAATCCAGCAATTTGCTTACCTTGTTCTGTGGTAAAGATAGCTCCTTACACAGCTGCTCCAGCTTCTCTGTAAAATCAGCTATTGTTTTTGCAACTTGATTCATCAAAGCCTCCTCTTCATTCACCATGTTCTGCATCAAGTTTTTCACATGGAGTACTGCAGTGTCCCCTCTGGCCTTCTTCTGACTTTCATCAATGCCCATCTTATCCCAAATGTTATACAGAGCTCGCATAGAAGAGTCAATTACTTTGTTGCATGCTACTTGAGTATGCTCCCTACTGGGGCTCAGGTTACTGAAAGATCAACAAATCACATGGTAATTAACTTTTTTTTGCATATCCTATTTTACAGGACACTGCTGCCAACACCAGTATTTTTCAGCTGCTGTTGATGTCTTGGCAAGTTTTACATTCAGTAATTTTCCATTGCTTTCTGAACAACCAGCTCACATACCTTTTCGTAAGAAATCAATGCGATGCGAGCCGCTGCCGAATCTCGCGCAGCTGTGTTTTGTATTTGGGTATATGGGATTACGAACGCCCTTAACATCTTCAACAGAGAGACCGGCAATTAACTGATTAAGTGCAATTAATTATCTTAACAGACTACTCGTATCTACCATGAACATATATCGCCAAATTGTTGTAATTACGTTATAATACAGCATGTTTGCTACCATATTAACACACATTAAGTCATAACCGTGACACATCTCTACTTCGCATGTTCCTTCATTCATTTCTATTTGGTCCAAACCCACTTTTTGTTGTGCACAGAAATGGTTAACAACCATCGTGCTTAATGAGGCATACACTGAGCCTGCTCTAGAACTAAGACACACATGTTATAACAATTTACAGAGGGGAGGGGCTGCCCAGGCAGAGTATATTAAACCATTATATAGCATGTCTGAAACACAGACCCCAGAGACTGCTTGAAGTTACTGCTCTATCTTGAAGTTACTGCTCTATCTTGAAGATACTGCTCTATCTGGCCATGCAGGTCTGGATCAGACTTCTTCCTAATGGTCTTTTCAGTGAGGAGGTGAGAACAAGAAATAGGACACTAATTGAGAAAACCTGTGAACAGTATAATTATATGGTATTGTATGGAACCTGTAGAGAAAAATAGATGAAGACAAACACACAGAGAAGAGAATCAGGGACAGATGAATAATACAGGGAGGACATGGACGGAGCTCAATGAGATAGCAAAACCGGATGACTTGGAGTGAGTAGGCTGAGGGCTTCTGCTCTAATGGAGAATAAAGACCAGAAGATGATGATGAAAATAGATTTTTCACAAATATGATCAAACCATCCTTGCAGTAACAATTTCAATCTGACCTATGAGCTCTGACATATATTGACAACCACTTTCTCATCCTCAACAAATGTGAATAAAACAATAACTCCAGCTAAGAAATGACCATGGCTGAATCCCAGTGCAGGGCTGCGAACTATTGGATTTTAAAAATTGACCTGAGCTCCCAAGAAACTCAGCCTAAGATGAATATCAGGAAATTTCCTGGTAAATAATGGTAGCCAATGTCATATTCACCACATTGTCATATTCACAGAGAGCCCATTGGTAAAAATTATGTGGCCAGCACTTTATGCCAGGTAAATGGATCATTGACTTAGCTATCCTATCTGCTAATTGACCATGTTAGGACTGATGTGCGAATGCAACCTAGACTCTCCATCATCATTATCATGTGTTACGATAGTAAGAGTGGACGGTCATAGTTCACATGGCTACCAGAGTCTCAGATCAGCTGATATTGTCCCGATAATATCACTTAGCCAAGCCATCCAGGTAGTTATCTTTTTTGCTTCTTTGTGCAATGAGGTCAATATTTTCCTATAAGTAATTAGTTTTGCATAGCTCATTTCATCGTAATCACTGTATGTCATAAAGTGGTGCATGCAGTCATGTCTCTCCACAGATCTAGGCACTTGATATTCTGGGACAATTCTATTGATGACATTCCTTCATCTTAGACCATCAAGCATAATTTCTCCCGGTCTGCCTCTGCTGCTATCATAGATTTTCCAGCCACCCCAATGGTCTCCAATGCTACTTCTCATTGTTAAACCCACTGTCTCTTTCTTATAGATGAGTATATATTTTCATGGCCTCTTCCAAGCAACCATTGTTATTTACTCTGGCCATCCAAAGTATTCACAGCATTCGCCTCAGAGCTCACTCACACTTGTAGGGCTGTAACTCAGAAATGTACAGACATTACATGCTGCTAATAGTGTGGGAACTATTAAATGTTACATCAAACACTACATTTTAACATTAAATATTCAAGTGATAATAATGACCAGCATTCTAAATATTTACTGTTAAAATTAATATTAGTGTAAAATAAAAAAACGGCTAAAGAAATAACATCATCCTCTCTATATAGACCCCATCATCATCATCATCAACATGCCGATTAGCGTAGGCGTTTATGACTCTCCATAGATCTCGGTCTTTGGTTTTCTGGATCAATTATGTTGATATTCCTCCATGCCACTGCCACAATCCATCCAGCGTCATTTCTGGTGGTCTGCCTCTGCCTCTCTTCCCCTCGATCTTTCCAGTTGTCACAATGTTCTCCAACGCCTCTCTTCTCATCACATGACCAAAAAAAAAAAGCTGTTTGTCTCTTTCTTATTGTTGTATATAATGTTCTAGTTTCATTAGCCTCTTTCAGGCATTCGTTGTTACTTACTTTGGCAGTCCAAGGAATTCGCAACATTCGTCTAAGGAACCACATCTCTGTTGCTTCCAATTTCTTCATTTACATTTCATGATTCACATGAATATAGCAAAACAGGTTCTATATAGCACTTCAGCACTCTCTTTCTAACATTCAACAATAGTGGCGTATTGATGCAGCCTTTGCTTGCCCTATTCTGCTCGTAATCTCTGTTGTGCATCTTCCATCCGATGTTATAAATGTCCCTAGATATTTAAAACTATCCACTTGGTGAAGAATTTTCCCTTCTATCTCTATTTCACATGTTTACCCAAATAACCAGTTGCAAAAGGCTTCTAACCAGTTGCAAAAGGCTTCTAACCAGTTGCAAAAGGCTTTCTAACATTCAATGATAGTGACTTATTGATGCAGCTTTTGCTTGCCCTATTCTGCTCTTAATCTCTGTTGTGCATCTTCCATCCAATGTTATAAATGTCCCTAGATATCCACTTGGTGAAGAATTTTCCCTTCTATCTCTATTTCACATGTTTACCTAAATAACCAGTTGCAAAAGGCTTCTTCTGACTGTCCCAAAATATATGAACACTAATAATCTATGTAAATGAGTCATGAGTAGTCAGGTAGCAAACAAAGGAAAATCCAGAACTTAGATATAGCTTGAGTGATGTTTTAACTGGGTCATATCAGCAATTTGTTTCAGGAAGTCTTTGGGAATTGCCAAGTTACTAAGTTTCCACAGACACACAAAAAACCTAGGTCTATGACTGAAAACATCACAACACTTGGCTTCTATTTTAACCTGCTTTGTGTACCTTTTTCTAAATGATTATATGTGATGCATTCAAGAAGATTATCATTATCACAGTTCAGGAATGAATATGCTTGCTTACGTTGATCCAAGCGTGCAGTCGCCACCACACCTGAAAAAAGTTTATGACGGGGTGCCCCCCCCCCTTTCCCCGCCATGAATTGTTAGACTTAGACCAGTGTTTCCCAACCTTTTTTGTGCCATGCCCCACTTAAGCCTTTCTAAAATTCATATTGCCCCCCTCCCCTGCCCCATGCCGCCCCCCCCCCCCCCTCAACATATACATTATTTTTAATATTCAAAAATTGAAATGTTCACTAAAGAAACTTGAATGATAGGTTTTAGGAAGAAATCACTAGGTAATTATTGAGCAAACACAGTAAGTAAATTTTCAAAACATATAATGGAGACCTGAAATTCAAGTACAAAATAATTTTAATGAAAGATTTTTCTATATTATTTTAATTATTAGTAATTATTTATTATTTAAATTTAGTGAGATCCTTGCGCTTGATGCTTGCTGCAAAGAGATCTTATGTCAGGTTCCAATTTAGTTAACTTCAGTCTCAAGTCTCCCCGTTTTGTTATATTCAGCCGATTTCTTCCATTTTCGAACTGCCCCCCTTAACAGTCGAATTGCCCCCCTGTGGGGCGTGGGCCCCACGTTGGGAAACACTGACTTAGACTGTAGTTGCAAAACAAATATTTACTGAGAAAATGAGGATACTCCTGAATTATTCTTAGGTTTTTCTACCTATGTGCTGAGGGGAATACGTGTTGGGAGACTTTATTCGCAATTGAATTGTGAATAAAACCAAACGTTATTCATTCAAGAATGTGGTTAATTTGGGGCAGTATTTGATTTTGGCAAATAAAATTCACGTTAAACAAAGACATCTATTGGATCCATCAATTCCGACACTTGATCACTCCGTCGCTGTCTGGATGATGAGCTCCCCGGCAGCTTCCGCAGATCCATAGAGCACACTTTATTCACAAGCTTCGAGTTTCTCAGTTCTATAATTTAGTTCCTAATCTTTAATATTTGTTTATTAAAAAGTCGCTTTCACATAATTAATTGCTGAAAAATGAAACAAAAAAATTGTCTCCCCGACGGGGAATCGAACCTCGAGCTCCTGCGTGACAGGGGGAGACATTTACCACTATGCTACTGAGGACACGTTATTAGATCAACAAAAATTGATAATATAGTCACACGCATGTCCCGGTGACGTCACGTGACCAGCCGGGACAATTCGATTGCGAATAGTCACTTCGATACGTGTTATTCATGGAAACAAGAATTTAAGGGATGCTTTGTTGTTTTACAACCTGACTTTACTGTGTGTGTGTGTGTGGTGTTTACACACACACCCACCCAATCATTTTCAAAGAATAACATGGTTAGCTTGTTAATGCTAATTTAGTTATTATTGGACGGATATTAGGTGACACAATGACCTCAGTGGGGTTCAGTGTAAGACGTCAGAATCAACCCCAGCATTTTGTGGTTGTTTGTGATGTATTAGACCAGTGGTTCTCAACCGGTGAGGGATTTTAGGGTTTCCAGGGGGGAAAATTAAGATTATTTCAAGATCACATTAATACAAGAACCAGTTACTTGATATTGCTTTTCCCTCTAAATTTTAGTTCTGTACTTCTCGCCTTAATGAAATTCCTTTTATAACGTAAGTAGACCCGCAAATCACGTTTTATGTAGATGTCTAGACTTGTCCTAGTATGTGTTATTAAATTTAGCTTCCATTTTTATGTATACTGTGTAAGGGTGGGGGGGGGGGGGAATTTATAGGGAGGAAATTCGAAGAGGTGGGGGGGGGGGGATGACATTCTGAACATATGGTAAAGGGGGAGGCATGGGCCAAAAAAGGTTGAGAACCACTGTATTAGACATATGTTTTATTTTGCGTTTAGTAGAAAGGGTTTTCAACTTCAAGTCAAGTACTAGCAATGTCAGTTGTCGGAATATTTTATGTGACAGTGCAGGGACTTCCGGTTTCTAACCACACCTGCTCCTGATACCATATATTTGAAAACAACGTGGCAAACCACTCTGATAATTGCAAGAGTGGTCAGTCTGCAAGCTTTGTGGTTGAGAACTTTATTCTCTTGAAAATATTTACGTTTGTTGGTGTAACATAAGCTAATTTTGTTTTTAAATCCGCTTTCTTTTTATCTCTTGTTACTAATTACTGCATTTTTTTAATTATTCGTTCAATTTTACATAAATATGAAGAGTTTCAACGTTAATCTCCTTTAATTGTGTTCAGGAAAAAATATTTAGTATTTAGCACAACCATGAAAATGAGATATGGCAGTCATAACACAAAATTCAAGATGGCGACGTCTACACAATAGTACTAAACTACATCAGACCTGTATTTATTTATAATTAGAACTGGCAATTTAACTACTAAAATTAAACGGAATACAAGTTTCATTTGTAGCAGTAATGTACACATAATTTTTCAGTATTTGACATAACTGAAAATAATTTTGAATGCCAGTTTTCAGACCCGTCTGTAAACCTGTAAGTACTGTAAGGAGTACTTTTTTTTCTAACTGCGCAGCAGAACATAATTATTTAAATTTAAATATAATACTGTAAAATAAGTTACTTTTTTTTTAAAAGTTAGTATTTAATTATTAATTGCTCACTTTTAGATACAGAACAGTTTAGTTTCTAAACTAAAAATAGTGTAATTATAGAGCAGAAGTAGAAATCAATTATTAGCGAAAGTGACTGCTTAATTTATGCAGCAGTTACAAACTTATTTACTTACATTAATGCATGATATTTAATCAACAAAAGAAAGATGTTGCAATGCAGTGGTCACATTAAGACAATGTGAGTACATTTGTATGAATTGTTCTTTCACTAACGACGAACATTTCACATGACATTTATTTAACATAAAAGGGCAGCTATTTATAACTGTTAATTAGGTCACAGCACATCCTATTGAAAAGTCTTAAAAGTCAAGTGCATTTTTCTCTGAGACTCTCGTGCTTTGTGCGCTGCTTTCGGCAGGCCGCCCTGTGGAAACAGACCGAGCCATATGGGATAAAACTCGGTGCAATGAAGTCGGACATCTCGATACTGTCGACATTCTATTGAAAGAGGAATGTGACTTTTACTTTCCGTTTACCAAAATGCACAATAAAGTATACATCTTGTCAGGTTTGTTAGTGATGCGACAGACTTTTAATGAACAATAAACAATTGGCCGCCATTTTTAATTGTTAATTAGGTCATGGCACATCCAATCGAATAATAGATAATGCATCAAGTTAGACCTCGCCACCCTGGACGCAATGATATACGGTACTAAGTTGTCCCGTTTAAAAATAAACAAGCCACAGTAATAGAAGGCAGAAGTTATCAGCACCAAATTTATTGGGCCGCGATCAGCTGTGTTAAAATTACTAAGATTCCTTTACACTTCCTGATTGTAGATTACGACACAAACATATTAATAACTCCGCTTAGAATTAACGTACAGTCTTCATTGAGATAACGTTGGATTCGTCTTGTCAAGCTGTATCCATCTGTCAATGTTTCATAAGTAAAAACACAATTTTTAAATATTGTCTATATATATGCTACAAGTACTAATTCAGAATTCCAGTCAGTATCAACATACAATGATACATGTGTGCCACATCTTGTACTAAAATTGTATGTCACTGCTTAATGCTTACGAAGTGTCTATTTGCAATCCAATTGCGAATAAACAAACTGTCTATTTGCAATCGAAGGCTAGTCACGTGACGTACGTGACGTCATCGGGACATGTGCTTCACTATATTATACATTTTTGTTAAGGTTTCATCGTATCCTCAGTACCATAGTGGTAAGTATCTCCGCCTCTAACAAGAGAGACCGATGTTCGATTCCCCGCCGGCAAAATTATTTTTGTTCTTTTTCATTTTCGGAAATTAGACCTATAATGAGAGTTGAAAGATTTAAAGTAATTAAGAATCAAACTACATATGAATCATGTCTTGGTGTCCGGGAAGGTTAATGCCCGCAGAAGTTGGATGTGTTGGCCTAACTGCGCAAGAACGCAGCTCTGCTGTAAACAGGCACAACGCAATCACGTCACAAAAAACAAAACAAAAACTCCAGATGAACGCAGCATAAGAAGATGTCCTTGGTGTAGCATAGGGAGCCGTGCGATTTCAATTTATTGATTCTAAAAATTGATATGTTTTCAAACACATCACCTCACCACCCCAGACCCTGTGAATTTGCATATATTTATTCTTGAGAAGGTAATGTGGTGGCTTTTCCTTGACCGCCGGGAATATAAGGTGTGAAAGAAAGTAAGCCATCACGGTCTTATATTAGATAAGGAACCCATGACAGGTCTAGCAAACCGATAGGAGACTGGAGGAAAGACGCTGGAGCTTCAATTAACCTTCTCCACAACGCCTAACGACATAAGTGGAAGGCAACAACAACACCAACTTCTGGAATAAATGCTGTGGTTGATTTTGATGTCCTGTAAAAGACATCCAACAGTGCTTTCTGAAACAAACATGAATAGTTGCCGGGTCTGTAGTTAAGTGGTTATGAATGAATTTGGTAATCTTGCATACACCGCGTTAGAAACCTAGCTGCGGTGATTTGGAAGCAGACCGCCTTACGTGGTTTTCATACAAAGGTATGAGTGCTAGTGGTTCAGAAGGAAAAGGCAAACTACTGAACGTAAACATGCCCAAGAATTAAAACAAACATTCTGTTGATTTGCCAAACCAAGCCATACATCACAGTGTCAGGATTAATTTATTGAAACATATTGATCGACACAGAATTATCAAATATAGCATGATAGGTTTATAGGATATCTGAATTTGTTGTTGTTTGTATCTATTCTATCAAACGCTAAGTATTAATTATACGCAATAGGATTGTGAATAGAGACTTCGTTTATTCGCAATCCAATTGCGAATAAACTCTCCCTGCCTAATGCTTATGTGTAGCACAAAATTTTGTGAATAGTATGAGCCGCTATTCACAAAAATTTGGAGAACCGACTATTATTCTCTCTTCTCATCTGTCCTTTTATTTTTGCAAGTTCTTTTTCTTCAAACCTCACAAAGACAATATTTGTCGACAAGGATACACTCTATGTACAGTGATATTTTATTTGGCAAATAAAATTCACGTTAAACAAAGACATCTATTGGATTCATCCAAGACTCGATCACTCCGTCGTTGCCTGGGGGATGCGCCCCCCCCCCCCCCAAAGCAGCTACTGCAGATCCATAGAGATGCTTTATTCAGATGCTTCGGGTTTCTCAGTTCTATATTTTAGTTCCTAAAACAAGCAACTAGAAAGTCGCTTAGAAGCCCTGGAGATGTGGATATACAGACGAATATGCCGTATTTCGTGGAAACAAAACAATCAAATGCAGAGGTTCTAGAAAAACTAGGAATGAAGAGAGAGAGAGAGAGTTGACGGAAGAAATAAAGAGGAGGCAAGTGAAACATTTCGGCCATGTTATTGTTAAGGGAGAGTTTATTCGTAGGGCCCTGTGAATAAAAAAAGCGTCTATTCGCAGGGCACGGCTGGTCACGTGATTTAACGTAAGTTTGTTTATTCACAGGGCCCTACGAATAGACGCTTTAGAAACAAGGAAATGCTACACATATAAAGTGCAGGAAAACCTGGTATATGTGAAGCGGGCTGAAAAGAGATAGATAGATAATGAAGATAGTGTGCGAGACAGAGATATGAGAAAGATGTGTTGAAAGACATAAAAAAGTGATAAAGACTGTATGCCTCTCTATATGTCCGCCTGTCTATGCCTGCCTACCTGCCTACTTAACCACTTTCGTGTCTAACTACCCACCTACCTAACCAACTATGAATATTACAAAGAATTATCGCCGAAGCAACGGAGTACGTGCTTTGTGCTCGATACTTTTGACAACAGCCAGCGGGGAGAGAATGAAGCGGAGGAGAAGAGGTAGGGGAGAGGGGGAAGGAAAAGGAAGAAGAGAGCTGGAGCCAGAAGGGGTAGAAGGAAAACGGATCGTTTGGGACTAAAAAATGTGTGGGTTGGGTATTGGATTTGCCGTAGCAACGAGGACCAATACTGGAGAAACTGGTACTAACTAAATTACACTAACTTTAAACAACACAATTCTAAATACCCAAAGAGATGAAGGATTGACTTTCACCCAATGAATTGCTGAAAAATTTAAAAAAACATTGTCCGGCAAGGAAACGAACGATTGACATTTGACTTTCATCCAATTAATTGCTGAACAATAAAAAAAAAAAAAATGTCCGGCAAGGAAATGAACCTCGAGCTCCCGCCCATCTGGCGGGGACACTATCATTTATGCCACTGACGACACGTGTTCCAATCAACGAAAATGTATAATATAGCCGCAAACTTACGTTAAATCACGTGACCAGCCGTGCCCTGCGAATAGACGCTTTGTTTATTCACAGGGCCCTACGAATAGACACTTTCTATTGTTAAAAGACATGATACTCTTATAAAAACCATACTGGAGGGCAAGCGAGCAAGAGGTAGACAACAATACAAGTGGGAAGATAACAAAAACATCAAGAGATGGATGAACATCAGCCTGACAGAATGTACAACCAAGGCGAAAGACAGTGTTGGAGACCCATTGCAGCCAACCTTCATTGTGGAGACGGCACCTGATTGACTGATTAAAAATTTAAAAAAAAAATTGCTAGAGCGGAGTCGAACCCCAGTCTACCGCACGACAGGTGGAGATGCTAACCACTACACTACCGAGAACACAATGACACTTCCATTAAACATTAATTATGCAGTCAAAAGGAAGTAGACATCACGTGACCAGCCACAAATTTTTGTGTATAGCGGCTCGTACTACTCACAAAATTTTCTGTTTAGTCACTCCGTATGATTAATGGAAGTGACTATTCATACCCCGGCTATGAATAAATGATCCCTTTATTCATAGCGGAACTTTCCCGGCTGGTCACGTGATTTGCCAAGTCACGTGACTTAACGTATGTGACGTCATCGGGACATGAGCATGGCTATGTTATATATTTTTGTTACGATTCAAAACCGTATCCTCAGTAGCACAGTGGTAAGTGTCTCCGCCTCATAAGCGGGAGCTGTTGGTTCGATTCCCTGCCAGACACTATTTTTTTTTAATTCTTCAGGAATTAATTGGGTGAAAGCGACTTTTTAATAAACAAATATTAGAAACTATGATTATGAACTGATTTTTTAAATATTTGTTTATCGAAGTTATTTCTTTTTTTTGTCACTTATTATCTTATTTATATTATATAAAAGTTATCACTTTTTTATGTCTTTCAACTAGGGGTGTACCGGATTTCGGCTCCGGCAAATCCGGAATCCGGCCATTTTTACAAATCCGGCTTCGGCTCCGGCTCCGGTCGGATCTCACTTCATAAATCCGGCCAAATCCGGCTCCGGCCGGAATTCAAAAATTTGAATCCGGTACAGCCCTAGTGAAAACACTCATGGCTTTCCTCCAGAAAGAAGGTAGTGATGCTGGGATCAAAACTATGAAAGCAGCCCTGCTTGAAGCTGTTAGCAGCAGATTTGCGGACATCAATCCAACAGTATTTACACCTGTGCCACACTGCTGGATCCTCGATTCAAGCTGTGCTTCTTCTCCGAACGTGGTAGAAGTGATGCACGAGCCCATCTGCTGTTAGCAGCTAACTCCATTATTGATTCAGCAAACGCAGTCAGTCCACAGGATCCATCAGCTACTAGTAGTAGTAGTAGTACTAGTATTTTGACTTCTGTGAGCACTGCCACACAGTACGAGTCCAGCCTATGGAGCTGTTTTGACACAATTGTCGAGGAAAATCCCACCACAGATCGTTCTTCAAGTGCCGAAGGCAACAGCATTAACACTGAGGTGACGCAGTACCTGTCAGAACCACTTCAAACTCGACAGTCAGATCCAGTTTCATGGTGGCATGCCAATAAGCAAAGATTTCCAAGTATGGCTAGACTGGCGCAGGCATTTCTTGCACCACCACCTACAAGTGTGCCACCGGAAAGGCTGTTCAGTACTGCAGGAGACATTATCACTGACCACCGTAGTAGCCTTTTACCACAAAATGCGGTGACGTTGATTTTCCTGAAATACAACTCGTCCCTTCTTGACTCTGAGAGTTCAACTTCACAGCCATAATGAAGACTGACTGACTGAAATAGTGAAATTACTGAATGGATGTATTTCAATAAATTCAATCTGTTCAATGTACTGTTGTTGTGAGTTGTAACTGAGCTGCCAACTGAAAACAATGTGAAAACTAAAAACTTAAACTGAAAACTAAAAATTAAAATTACTAAATTAGCATTATGTGCTTATGTATTATGTTTCATCTTGAACTTATGGAACTTAATATTACTTAATTACTTATTCTAATGTAAATGTAATTATTTTACATTTAAATGGTTTAATATGAGTATATGTCATCATTGTCATGTCTATAGTAATGAACTGCAGTAATGAACAGTCGAGTGATGTAGTACGTTATTTTATTTTTATTATTTTATTTGTAAATCCGGCTCCGGCCGGATCTCACTTCATAAATCCGGCCAAATCCGGCTCCGGCCGGATCTCACTTAATAAATCCGGCCAAATCTGGCTCCGGCCGGATTTCAAAAATTTGAATCCGGTACAGCCCTACTTTCAACACATCTTTCTCATATCTCTGTCTCTCACACTAGCTTCGTTATCTATCTCTCTCCTGTTTTTACAACTTGCTTCACATATACCAGGTTTTCCTGCACTTTATATGAGTAGCATGTCCTTGTTTATTTGTTAATTCATCAGGCCAGTCAGTCGAAAGCCTGATGTTTTAAGGGAGAGGAAATACTCAAATAGTAGGTCGGTAATGTAAACAAAGATGGATGCCTGTAAGTAAGTGTACAGAAACGCAAGTTAACAATTCTTGAACACACTGCTCAGTATCGTTTGCAGAAAGCAGGACAGGAAAGTGCGCTCAGTATCGTTCAGTATGCGCTCAGTATCGCCTGACATTGCCTAATCAAGTCTCTCTGAGGCGACGCATATTACTGTCAGCTTGAACCGGAATGATCAGGACATAAATAGTAGGAAATACTCAAATAGTAGGTCGGTAATGTAAACAAAGATGGATGCCTGTAAGTAAGTGTACAGAAACGCAAGTTAACAATTCTTGAACACACCTGTGGACACAATTATTTGTATTGGGGATCTGGAAAATTATTCCTGATATTTAAACAGTCATACTTCAACTATGTATAAAGTATCCCTTTACTCATACTTCAGCTATGTATAAAGTCCTTTACTCATACTTCAGCTAGGTATAAAGTATCTGTTTATTCATACTTCAGCTATGTATAAAAACTCTCCCATGATTAATTAATCCTCGACTTTCCCAGATTGTTAACTTCTGTCTCAAACACCTTCAATATACCCGGTTGGATGTCACAAAGTTCTCCAGACCACCTATTTCATGTTCATCTCATACTCCAAAACAAATCGAAATCGGATTCGATTGTCATTCCCTACCTCCTGTGTCTGGTCTATTTTAATTTAAAGTTTCATTGTCATCATTTTTTAGGTAGCATTTAGTTCGCTTTAAACTTCATGAAATTGTGATATTTCCATTAAATCATTTTAAGCTAGAAGCAATTACTGATCAATAAATCGAGGCACCAGGAGTATTATTAATTGTAATAAGCACATGACCGCTTTTTGATGGTGAATAAATGAAATGAATAATTAAATAATTTTTACAGCACGCAGCCTGCCGACGGCCAAAAACACCAATCAAAATTGCGTCACATGTGTGTTCAAATGTACACTTCACAACAAAAAGATTACGTACTTAATTCCATCCATGACTGATCCAATAAAATGCAGAAACAATAATTTTTAAGCAAACAATTCTCGAACTTGAAGAACATCAACCATTGTTGATAAATCCACTCATTTGAACAGCGCGCATGAGAGAACGCTTCTGATTGGATAGAGTGAAGGTTTTCCCGTCAATCCCTTGCAAGCAGTTCCGGATCATAGAATGTGCCATTAAATTAGGGGACGTAAATTACAAGTGCCGTCTCTCTGGCTGTGGGGTTATAACACTTTCTCTCTGTAATCCCGTTTATCACGCAGAGTCTCGCAGCGGAGCGAGAACTGAGGTGGTTCGACCCCCGCTCGTGACTTGCGGGATACTGAGCCGGCCGCTCAGAAAGCAATGGCAAACTACTGAGCGTAATCTTGCCAAGAGATCAACAGACAGCTGAAAGATGCTGCTGTTGACAGCTAAGTCCTGTAAAAGGATACGCAAAACAAATTACAAGTATCTCTGATGTCGGAGTGGGTTCGCCTGATGGCGAGGGACACTGTTAGTAGGGTAAGCTAATACACACGCAAAATTCAGTCCATCACTACTAATAACTATAAATAGTGTGTATGGCCTACGCTTGAGTTCAAAGCGAGCGAGCGCAAAAAAAAAAAAAAAATGCTATTAATGAAAATTAAGAGTAAATCAACGAGGAGTGCAGTTTGTCAGCTGCACAGGAGGACAATCACAAAAGACTGAATGGACGTTACGGCCAGAGCCTTCGTCAGCACTGTAATACATATAAGCAAAGTTGTTATGATAGTTACATCTGAAATCTCTGATAGTGTCAATAGTGATTGATAGATGTTAGATGTCGTGTATGTGTCATCATCGTTATGTGCCATGCCGGTAAGTGTGGGCGGTCATGTTTCGCCATCTCACGCGATCACCAGAGTTGTGGATCACCTCAGCGTTCTTGCCTCGACCATGCCACACGGCCAAGCCATCCAGGTATTTACTTCTCTGTCCTCCCCTTGTTTTCCGATCTTGCCAGTTGTCACCAAGTTCTCCAATTTATTTCTTCTCATAACGTGACCAAAAAATTGAGACTGTCTACGTCTAATTTATCTCATCAGTTTACGATTTTCATTTGTTTCTTGTAGTACTTAGTAGTCGTCTCCCTGGCCTAGGGTTTACCGACTTTCGCCGTTATTCCGTATACTCTCGTGAGAAACGTGACGTGCGTGAGAATCGGTGGCGGTTCTCTCCACGTCGCTAGCTTACGGGACATGTGAACCGGTCGCTCGGAAAGAATGGCAAACTACTGAGCGCAATCTTGCCAAGAAATCAACAATCAGCTGAAAGATGCTGATGTTGACAGCGATGTCCTGTAAAAGGATATGCGAACAAAAAAAAAGTACTTGGTCATTGGTTTTTCTGTCTGTCCATGGTATTCTTTGCATTCTCCTATGAAACCACATTTCCACAGCCACCAGATGTTTTTCAGCCTGACTGCTCATTGTTCAAACTTCACATCCATGCAAAAGTACAGGTTCTATGTAGCACCTCAACACTCTTTTTCTCGTTTCAATTGATATCTTTTTATTGGTGTCAACAACTCATGTTTCAGGCATCATCGGATTACTTCTCCCACACCATACAAGAAACTTGCAAGTCGTGTGCGAGGAATGAAATGGTACATTTTATTGCCGTTGGCTCTTTACAATTACAAAACAGTCGCTATCTGATCACACATAAAGTCACAATATTCTCTATCACTAGTTTTCCTAAACCCTATGGCTAATCTCTATCTACTAGGCTATACGAAAACTATCTCTATTCTACACGATGTGAACACTACAGAGTCAGTCCCCAGTCTGACTTCCTTCACTCGCGTCGCTACACGCCACGCGGAAGGACCTTCATGCGTCCTTCGGCTCTTTGCGTGCTAGGTCAGTTAGCACGCTTCTATTAGCTGTCTTTGGTTGAGTGCCAATCGTGGCGATCACGCAGGCGTGATTCTGTCGTGACCAGTAGTGCTAACTATCTGGTCAACGCCTCCGTGTGAGGACTAGTTAATAGTCCCCCTTTTCTATCATCTATCCTGCCCTGATCCCGGGCACTATGTTCCCTCTAATCTATCTGAGGTTGACCCCACGTCCCCGTGGTGTTCTATCATGAGGCAGGCTTCCTGCCTCCTGTTTCAGTCTTTGACACACACCCTCCCCTCCTGTGTTGCGTCATCAACTTTGACTCATTGGTTGTGACGCAAGAGGTTTCTAAAAAATTAGTGTGTCTAATTTTTGTCAAAGACTGTAGATAATCTGGCTTTGGGCTACTCAATAGACCTACTGACTAATGTCACAATGTAGTATTACTTTACTTGGCTACTGGCAATCGCCACAAACTTGTCTGGTTGGCGTGAGCCCTCTTCTCAATCGCAATATTATATTAATTAGAGGTATGTCTGAACCGGACCGTTGTCTTATAAGACCTGCCCTCAAATAGTAAATTAACTCACTACCCATACAAAGTTGACTTTCTGAAGGTCAACACATGAATTGCTTCATGTCCCCCATATAATATTAAACAACCATTACACAAGCTGTGATCGACAGGCTTTACCTATCTCGCTTCCGCGTGTAAAGTCATATTTCACTGTTAAGTTAGTGTTTCGTTGTCTATTATGTCCCCTGACACGGAGTTATCTCCCTTTGATCTAATAAAAGTGTATGCAATTTATATGTTTGTTTTTCTGGTTGTTTGTGTGTTTGGATGTAATTAAACGTATAATCTACCCTCTAACATGTGTATCTAACTATCATGTGTATGTAAGTTAGTTTTTCAAGTGCCATAATTCATTTAACTGTGGTCACAAACATGTGTATAATACAAATCTGTGACTACGTTTCTGTCTTATGAGACTCAAAATACTTTCACTAAGATCCTAAACTAAACTACACAAAATACATTCATTACAACACATTTCCAACATTGAAACCAACATTTGACGGCAACAAAAATAAAAAGTCCTGTTGAGCGGCAGAAAAAATCCGCTGACTGTTCTCACTCTCTCCTGTATATTTTACATTCGCTCTCCCTTTCACACTTCTGTCACACATCTTTAACCTTCCCTTATGTCACACTTCTTTTAACCTCACTATTGGCACACATCTTTTACCCTCATTTCTGTCACACATCTTTTATCCTCATTTCTGTCACACCTCTTTAACCCTCACTTTTGTCACACATCTTTCACCCTCACCTTTGTCACACATCTTTTACCTTCATTTCTGTCACATAACTTTCACTCTCATTTTTGTCACGCATCTTTTACCCTCATAGTTATTTAAAAAACCTTGGAGTGACACTGTACAAGTTTGGCTCAGTTTGACAGAGTTGAGCCTAATGACTGTGCATCAACCGTTGCACACGTCATGTATTTACAACATATTTACATGTAAGAAAAAAGGGTTGATGGTTTGTACCCTGGTATTATTAACCACTTTATTCTACTGAAATATTACTCTAAATACTGACATACTAATACTAGTTCTATAACTATATATTTAATGTGTTGCCTATTTTAATCTATCTGTCATATTAATCCTAAAATAAGCTTACATTACTCCTAATATTTATCTAATTTAAGTGATGTAATTTACCTATGTGAAATGAAATTTATGTGAGATGAGTTATGTCCCTTTGTGAAATGGGTAATGTGAAATGTAATAAGTTACGTCCCTTTCTAAAATGGGTGATGTGAAATATAACATATTCTAACTAATGTTTTTAAATAAAACAAACTATATGATTGATATTCTTATTCTATATGGTGTAAATGATGTATCTTTAAGTGTATAATATTTCTATTCTATTATGGTGTAACCTAATCATGCTACTAAATGATAACGTTTGTTAAATGGATTGGTTAAGATGGAATGAAATCAAATGAAATGAAACAAAGTGAAATATAATAAACTGAATGACACTATTTATATCTAAACTTCTTATAATTAGTTGTTATGTTTAAATTACTATCCTAATCTACTTTTAAAGCTAAATAAATGGGCAAATTAATAATCTATCTAAATTAAAATGAAAAAGTATTATATTATCTAAATCTAACTATAAATTAAAATGACATAATCTATCTATATTTTATCACTATATTAAAACATTATGATACATATCACATTACGTTTATATATACATGGTCTTTAAATACCTCAGGTTAGTCGTTGCCATTAATGTTCAGAAACATGCTTTCATTGGCATAATATCTATACAATTGTTCTGGGTATTTGAAATCCATTACACAGTCATATTTGTTCTATGGGTATTGCACCTGTAGAGTTCGTTTGTCAAGTAGACCACTATTTTTCTCTGTTTAACACAACTAATTCACTGGAACATATATGGAGCTTAGCAAGTAATAAGCTGTCCTAGTTCACAAGGTGATATATTTGTTCCCAGAGTAAAGTTCTTACTTTTGATGTCTACGGACACATAGCAGGTCAATGTTTTTGGTACTTAGTTCAGCACATAATATCCATGTATTTCTAACATATTTCACATAGAATATTTGACTGTACTAAATTAACATCTATTACTCTACACTCTTATGTGGAAATTTCTGGTATTGCTACATCAGATGGTCGACTAAGGGTATCAGCCAAGATGTTATCTTTCCCCTTAATATGCTCTATACTAAAGGTGTAATTTTGTAGTATTAGCGACCACCTGTATATTCGGTCATTTCGATGTACACCACTCTGTATGACCGTTATTGGGGAGTTGTCAGTCTGGACAATGAAGTGCACACCCGCCAGAAATCGATGCAGCTTTCTCACCGCATAGATGACGCTTAAGGCTTCCAACTCGGATATGGAATATCTGGACTCGGTGGGTGTGATCTTACGGCTCACGTAGCAAATCGGATGGAAGATGCCCTCATAAAATTGGCCTAGTACTGCAGCGATGGAGATCCTGCTGGCATCTGTCCTAAGATAATAAACGAGCCTCGGATTAGGCAAGTGGAGGATTGGAACATTACTAAACAAGATTTTCAATTATGACAATGCAGAAATTAATAATGCATCTTTGACATCCAATTTTACAGAAGCTTTTAAAACATTGGAAAATACACTTGTAATCTCCGCTAAATTTGGAATAAATTTACTATAGTAATTCACTAACCCCAAAAGGCTTCTGACCTGTTTCTTGGTGGTAGGCATGGTCAGATTCATAATTTTGGTAATAATTTTCTGGTCAGTCTTTAGTTGACCTTGAGAAATGACATGACCCAAAAAATCAATTTCTTTTAGGCCCAATTCGACTTTGCTCGGTTTGACAGTGAGCCCGAAGAGTCGCAACCTATTAAAGACATGTCTAAGTTTCAGTAGGTGTGATGTCCAGTCATCAGTATGGACACATATATCATCTATATAGGTCACTGTATTCGTCACTCCATGAAGTAGATCTCTAGTTAAGCGTACGAAAGTGGCAGGAGCGTTTCGAAGTCCGAAAGGAAGAAAACGCCACTCGTAAAGTCCTAAAGGTGTTGAAAAAGCAGTAAGATGGATGGATTGAGACTGCATAGGGACTTGCCAATATCCCTTAGTGAGATCTAATTTAGAAAAGATTTTGGAGGTGGACATGTCAAGAATAAGATCTTCGCAAGAAGGAATTGGCTCTGCGTCGATCTTGGTTACGTTGTTAAGCTTTCGATAGTCCACACACAGACGAATAGTGGAATCTTTCTTCTTAACTAGGACAATTGGAAAAGAGTACTCAGAGGTGGATTTCTGGATGATCCCACTAGCCTCTAAATTCAGAATGTCCTTATTTAGATTTTCCCTATAGCTTAGTGGGATTGAGTACGGCCTGCATTTAATAGGCTTAGAGTCCGTAAGAAGAATGGAGTGTTCGATTCTGTCCGTCCTACCTGGAATGTCAGAGAATATGTCTTTGTATTCCGTCACTAATTCTACTAATTGTCGTCGTTGACTGTCTGTTAGTCCCTGTTCTATATGTATGCTATCTAATGTAGCAGTCTTGTCTACAATAGGAACTGGTAGTTCCATTCCGTCGTCGTCTACCTGATTCAGTACGGTGGTGGTGCTAAGTTTGTATTCTGTATTCTCGCTAAGTGTATGCTCGTCGGATATGCCAGTCTCGCTAACTAGTGTAGTTGCGTTGTGTATGTCTGTCGTCTGATCACTAGGTGTGGGTGCACTGTGTTCGTCTGTCTCTACTTCTGTCTCTTGTCGTGAATAGTAAGGTTTCAACATGTTGACATGGAATATCTTTAAGTGTCCGTTTATTGATATTTCATAGTCAACATCTGAAATTTTACGTACCACCTTGAATGGCCCTTGCCATGAAGTCAATAATAAATTTCGTTTGTCAGGAAGCAAGAGAAGTATGTCTTGATCTGGTTCAAGTTCAATTGTTCTCGCCCCTTTGTTGGCATATTGGCGGTAGATTTGACCCTTCCTCTCCAAAGCTGCCTTAGCTATAATACACGATTTCATGATTTTATCTCGTGTCTCAGTCACCATTTCATAAGGTGTTTTTGGTTCGGGAATTTGAATAGAATTCGTTATTGCCTGATGATAAATGGTTAGGGGTCCACGTGGGTTAGCCCCGTACACTAATTCAAACGGTGAGAAACCCGTGCTTGAATGGGGAATCTCCCTATAGGCGAACAGCACTGTTGGTAACAGTGTATCCCAATCAGCTGGGTTTTCTGCTGTTACCTTAGCCAGCATATGCTTAAGATCTCCATTAATTTTTTCTACTATCCCATTGCTGGCTGGATGGTACGCTGTCGTGAAATGTTGTTTAATCCCTAACATTTTTGTAAGGGCTTGCGTTGCAGCCGATATGAATTGAGTCCACGATCGGATAAAATGGTCCGTGGAAATCCGAATCGTGAGAACAGGTGTAGAAATACATTGGCAACATCTTTGGAGGTGATGTACTTCAAAGCTACTGCCTCAACCCACCTTGTACATAGGTCGACCATCGTTAATATGAAGCGATTTCCTTTGCTGGACACCTGATTCAGGGGTCCAACAATATCTACCGCCACACTCTCAAATGGCCTAGAAGCCAGTGTAGAAGGTTGTACTTCAGCTGTAGCATGTTTACCCTTTTGTACTAACTGTTGACAGACATTACACGAACGACAAAATAATTTAATATCATTGCAAAAACCTGGCCAATAAAAATGAGCCTGAATTCTGGCCCTGGTTTTGTCATATGCAAGATGGCCAGCAAACGGTGACTCATGTGCAATCTTTAGCACAGTTAGGCGATGTTGTACAGGTAACACCGTTTGCTGAATCTCATGGTTACCAGTAGTATAATATCTAGTAAGAATGCCATTATTTAATCTGAAGAACCATGATGCGTTCTTTGTCACTTTTGCTCGTTCTTTCAATACTTTTAAATAAGGAGACAAACTAGGATCAGCTTTCTGCTGTTCTATGAATTTTTTTCTGTTGGTATCATCAGTGCTAGATGGAGAAAGCACCAGTAGTCTCTCATCTTGTAGCGTGTCTTGATGTTTTATAGTGTCTGCTCTGGTTGTTGCATTAACTGCATTCAGTTGGTTCCATGCAGTTATTTCATCGCTAGTACATTGTTTTAGCTGGGGTAAGCCAACCCAGAATTAAATCAGTACAAGGGTTGTCAAGTACAGCACAAGTAAATGTACCCGAAAGGAAAGGAGTGTTAATACGGGCTTTGGCCAAAGGGTAAATTTCAATGTTACCCGAAAAGGTTCGGCATTTGACAGAGTCACCTGTATAATCCTCTTGACTCACCAGTTCCTTTCTGAGACCAATAAGGGTACTACCGCTGTCCAGCAAACATTGGCATGGTCTATCATTGACCATTGCATTGTGGAACTCTAAATTGCCTCTGGAGGCTAAGGCTGCATTCACACTCTCAGATGAGAATGGAACTGTATGTCCACATTCTAATTTTCCGTCAGCATGAAATTGGTGACATCGCTCACAACTGTCAAAACTTAACATATCGTTTACACAACACACGTCTTCCGTTTGGTTAACAGGTAATTCATTTTCAACATCACACTCAGTCTCACTACCACTATCAGAAGATGTATCAAGTAAAATAGCATTGTTGGCTTTCATACGTTGGCGGCCTAGGCACTTATTTGAATAATGGCCGTAGCTGGAACAAAAAAAAAAAACATTTAATGGCACGCCGGTATGCAGATCTTTTGTTCTGTTGCTTCTTAATAACATTTTCAAGATGTGCCGGATAACTTGGCGATTTGTCACACATTGAATAAGTGTCATGTAAAAGTTGACAGTGGATACATTTTGAAATTTTTCTATCTTTCTTGTCAAATTTATTAAATGGTTTTCTATTGCTCTGATAGTTTTTAGATTGATCTTTTACAAAAGAAACTATTTCAGAGTCATTTGAAGTCTTAAAAATATTTCTGTTTGGAGAAAAATATGCAGACCCTTTCTTTTCAAACTGTTCTATGGTTTCAATGTCTGACTGCTGCAAAAATTTAGCAAAAGAGGATGGTATCGTGGATATTACTTTATCCATAGTTATTAAATTTTTCAATCTATCAAAGTCTTTTCCTATGTTAGCTGCTTTAAGCCACCTATTTAGTACACTTTGAACATTTGAGACGTAGTCAATGAAAGTCTCAGTAGGTTTAGGTTTTAAATTTGAGAACTGAACCTGATACCCAGGGGCATCAAGTAAAAAGTGTTGCATAATCCTATCACGGATGTATTGGTAGTCAGATCTAAGATCGGTTAGTATAGATTCTATCACTTTAAGGGGCTCACCACTCAGGTTCTTCATATAAATCATAGCCCACATCTCTAAAGGAACTTGGTGATATTTAAACTGATACTCGACATTTTCTGTCCAAGCAGATATTGAATCGTCTTTACAATATGGTTTGATAATATTCTTGTATTTGTTAAATTTATTTTCTTCTTGTTGACTTCTTAGTTTAGTAGCAGAGATCTCTGCGTGTGAGTCTACATCCATACCTTTCATCTTTAACTGTGTCTCTGCTTCTACTTGTATTTGTTTTTCCTTAACTCTTGCCATTTCATCTATCTCCTTTTGCTTTAGATCTAATTCTCTTTGTTTTAATTCTAATTCCTTCTGTTTAATTTCCTTATCTTGTTCTAATTGTTGTTGCTTAACATTCTTATCATGTTCTAATTGTTGTTGCTTAACATTCTTATCATGTTCTAATTGTTGTTGCTTAACATTCTTATCATGTTCTCGTTCACGTGCCCGTTCATCTCTTTCCGCACACTCTTTTCGTATGCGTTCAGCTGTTTCAGCATCTTTTGCCTCTTTAAATCTTTGATCCGCATATTGTTCTAGCTCTTTACCTGTGTATTGCAATTCTTTGCCTGCTTTAATGAAGTCAGCTAGAGTAGCCATGTTGTTGGGTAATTGGCTCGCATTTACCTGAACTGACTGCTTCACTCAGTTATTTTTCTTTGATATGCTATGTTATTTAATATCTGAGCACTACAAATTGTACTCTTTGTTTACAATCTGGAAAATTGTATTCTCCCAAAAATTAGAGCACAAAGTCTGTTCATACAATACACGCTGAAAAAGAGATGCACTATTAATCACAATGCATGCCAAAAACGTAGGTTTTACTCATCTTAATGTTCCCGAGAACAAGGAACAACACGTCAGCAACACCGGTCCCGTTGTTTGGCACCCCGGAATACACACGAGTTTTCTACTCAGGTCACCTTGTTTGGCACATCGGCATACACTCACGTTATCTATCAGCTGTTGTTCACCCTGGTTTACAGAGCAGCAACAATTAACAACTCGTAAACGAAAAATAGATTTTTGACAAATTGGTACAATGACACTGACATGCCCACGAACAAACAGAATATCGATTAATTAATATTTAATGTCAATGTCCTGTCTTCGTTCTACAGTAATATGTCTTTCGTTACTAACCTAGTTTAATCTATGGAAGTATGGTGCAGACCAAATCTAATTTGCATAGCCGAAAGTAGTGCCCTCGTGACGGTAAACAAATAGAAAAGTACGAAAAAAATTCAATAACTGCTTTTAAATAAATATAAATATAATAATAATGTGTAAATAAATAAATATATTCATTCTCTAACTTAAATAAACAAATAATAGTTAATATATCGTAAAGATTCAGGCAGGCAGTAGCTTGGCAGTTTGTAAACACTGAAATGCTGATTCCAAGTGGCGAGGCCCAACTGCTTGTCAATCGTGCCACGTCACAGGCGCAGCGCTATTTTTAGCTTGCAAAAATCAATACTGTCGCTGACCTCTGTATTGCTCCGCCATGAATCATTTTTGACAAGAATTCAAAAACAAATAAATAATTACATAAATAAATGAAAGAAGAACATAATATGAATACTTACAACTTTGAAGAACACATTATTTAAATATATAACATTCTAATAAGCATAAATAAACATTATTTCATCACGATAGGCACAATTCTGCTGGCAACTCGATCTAGTCTGCATACGTCATCGTCACTGACACAAATTAAACCTTTAATCTTTGTAATATCCTATCTGTAACCCTAGTCTAGAGCCGTGGGTAAGTGTTATAGCTTGAACTCAGGTTCAAGCCCCACTTCTGACACCACATTTAATCCTATTGCCTGTCAACAACTCATGTTTCAGGCATCATCGGATTACTTCTCCCACACCATACAAGAAACTTGCAAGTCGTGTGCGAGGAATGAAATGGTACATTTTATTGCCGTTGGCTCTTTACAATTACAAAACAGTCGCTATCTGATCACACATAAAGTCACAATATTCTCTATCACTAGTTTTCCTAAACCCTATGGCTAATCTCTATCTACTAGGCTATACGAAAACTATCTATATTCTACACGATGTGAACACTACAGAGTCAGTCCCCAGTCTGACTTCCTTCACTCGCGTCGCTACACGCCACGCGGAAGGACCTTCATGCGTCCTTCGGCTCTTTGCGTGCTAGGTCAGTTAGCACGCTTCTATTAGCTGTCTTTGGTTGAGTGCCAATCGTGGCGATCACGCAGGCGTGATTCTGTCGTGACCAGTAGTGCTAACTATCTGGTCAACGCCTCCGTGTGAGGACTAGTTAATAGTCCCCCTTTTCTATCATCTATCCTGCCCTGATCCCGGGCACTATGTTCCCTATAATCTATCTGAGGTTGACCCCACGTCCCGGTGGTGTTCTATCATGAGGCAGGCTTCCTGCCTCCTGTTTCAGTCTTTGACAATTGGTCAGGATGTTTTTCATCTTGCAAAAGGCCAGCTTCGCAATGACGATTCTTGTTCTAATCTCGTCAAGGCATCTCCCATCAGATGTTATGACTGTTCCGAGATAACTGTACCGATTCACTTATGTGTCATGTGCACGCAAGTATATTTTGTTTGTGTGTAAAGTATTAATATTACACATACACATTTCCTAGTGAATCCCAAAGCCAATACAATCTGGGGTTCCAATTTCAATTTTCGAAACAAACATTCCAAATTCGGTCTCGTTAAATCTGCCTCCTCAGCTTTGGTTGTTGTTGAGATCCGTGGTTTTGTGGGTATTTTTACCCTGTTTCTTACCTTGTGCGCTCTTACGAGTAAGTCCTATCTCGGACTAGTTGTGTAAGCGTTTGTGTCTGTGACGTCAGCTAGGGGATTGGTCGGCGACTGTCCTTTGTTCCCGTCTCCTGTGGTGGTTTCTTTTGTTAGTGAAGGCTGCTGGTTCGTCTGGCTTGACTGGTTGCCTTATAAGTCCTTATAAGGACTTATTATTTGGTCTTATTGCCTCCTTTTTTGTGTATTGTCTGTAGCAGCTTTTCGATGTTTTCATTTTCTTGTTTGCGCAATATCTCTTCCCTCTCCCTTTCGAATTTCTTGCGCCTGTTTTCTATTTCGAGTCTTATGATTTACTTTTGCCTATATTATTCTGCTTGCTTGAGTTCCTCCATTCTAGCCGATTCTAAGGTAAGTGGAAGTGGGTACTTGTGCCGTCGTCACTCTCATCCCCTATGATTTCTCCAAAGGTCTGGTGGTATATCGGTTTTCTCTTGGATTTCTTGGGTGTCGTGATTGGGCTGCTGGCATTTGCTTGCGGTTCCGGTTCGGTCTTTTGTTGGGTTTAATCTTGCGGCTTTTCTGTGATCTTTTCCTTGGCTTCAGCTGGTTTGTTTTGGGTTAGCTCCCTTTTTGGCATTTCTCTCTCCGCTTTGATGTCTCGTAGAATCTCTTCATTCTTCTTTGTCGTCTGTGCCATACGTTCTACCTCTTGTTTGGTGCTTTGCTGGATCTCCTTTATTTCAGCAAGCAGCTTTTTATTGTCGCTGGTCGGTGCAGTGTTTGAAGTAGCTTGACTTGTTTTTTCAACTCATCAATCTGGCTTTGTAGTTGTGCTCTTTCAGCTTGCGAGATGCACGTGGCTGTCTCGCAACTCCGCATTGTTTCCTTATATGATGTCATTGTGGTAATTGCGAACGTTAAGACGTCTCTGTGTTTTTGGAGGTACGGACAGCCCAAGTATGTTTCTCCATGCTTGCCCAGGCAGTTGGCGCACTTTCTTTTGTTGTTGGGTGCTCGGAAGTCCGTGTCCAGCTTGGCCAGCGGAACTCCTTGAAGGCGTGGTGATCGGCGCATTATCGGTATATTTCCGACTTATTGCGACATGCT
This sequence comes from Cepaea hortensis, assembly GCA_963921405.1. Taxonomy (NCBI): domain Eukaryota; kingdom Metazoa; phylum Mollusca; class Gastropoda; order Stylommatophora; family Helicidae; genus Cepaea; species Cepaea hortensis. Next base: position 28,515,897 of record OY992877.1, on the reverse strand, counting down.
GCTCTGCTGTGGCCGGCACTCTGGCATCTGGAACATTGAGTAATCCTTGGTATGACTAATTTAGGTTGTTGTATTTTCTGGTTTATCGATACCTGGCATGGTATCTCGCTGCCCTCGGTCGTCCCCACCGCCAGCGTGTTAGGGATCTTTGAGTACGTTAGAATCCGCTCTGCCTTCAAGATTCAAACGTGGAGATTCTATTCTTGTAGCTGCTTCATGATTTGTTCGTCTGACAGCTCCACTTGAATACGTTTGATAACCCATCTGACTCTTTGAGTCGGTGTTTACGACTCTGATATCTTTCGCCTCCTTCTTCTCAGCTGTTTTGGTTCTTGTCCGTGTTGGGCTGACGTCAATCTTTCTCGTGGTAGCTTCAGACGAGTCTGTATGTTCAGGTTCTTTGTTGCAGCTCGCAGGTAGATTCTCCACGGTCGTCTTCTTTATGGGTTTAGTGGCTCCCATTCTGCACATCTTCTGTGTCTGTTTTTTCTTGGTATTGGTCTTGCCTAGTGCCATTTTCCTCCCCCGTATCAGACTACTTGAAATGTTCGGGTGACTTGTCTTGTTAGCGCTCGCAGTTGCGAATCACGCGGCGATCTGGTGTTGGTTGTATATTCTTGTAAAAAGAGACATGCGCAATTTTTTATGCAACAAGATAGCGCCAATATGTGATATACGGAAGGGAAAACGCTTAACCAAGTTGACACATTCAAATCTCTGGTGAAAGTATACCATCAGATGAACGATATACATACAACCCATAGTAAGAGCAGAGTAGTAGATCAAGCAAAAGCTACATTTCATAAAATGAAAAATATGTTATGCGGTAAGTTACTATCACAGAAAGAGAGTAATGAAATTTTTTTTCGCATATCCTTTACAGGACATCGCTGTCAACACCAGCATTTTTACCGCTACGATTAGTAGTTTGCCATTGCTTTCTGAGCGGTCGGCTCACTTATCCCTAAGTTACCAACGCGGCGAGAACCGCTTCCAATTCTCGCGCGCTGCGTTACCCCAGGTGGATAAACGGGATTACGGAGAAATCGTATAATATTTTGCAATGGCAGTGAAGCATAAAGTCTATATCATATAGAACAGTGTTTCCCAACCTTTTTTGTGCTATGCCCCACCTAAGTCTTTCTAAAATTCTTATCCCCCCTCCCTCCCCCCCCCCCCCCAACATATGCATCATTTTTAATATTCAAAAATTGAAATGTTCACTAAAGAAACTTGAATTTTTTTTTTAGAAAGGCTCACGGTTCCCAGCCCCCCGTTCCCGCGTCCCTGTGTGTCGGTTATGTTGGGTGAATTTTTTTTTTTTTTTTTTGGAGGGGGGGGGGGGGGGTTGGCGATTACCCCGCCTCCCCCTTTTTTGTGTGGACCCTTAGTCTCACTGTGAGCTATTGCCCACAGTGGTCCACCAGGCCCACATGTAAGGTGAAGATATGTGATGGGTTTTTATTTGATCATCCCGGCCCCCCTCCCCCGATGGTGTTTCCACCTTGTCGTGGTGGGGGAGCTTGAGTTTCTCAATGACCCTGAGAGCTATGCCGGCGGTAGCGTAGCTACCAGCAGGGCCTCCCAAGCCGGACAGGTCAAAGGGTAGAGAACAGACAAAGAGAAACACCCTGGTCCTCCAGGTTGGGGGTTGAAGCGTGGGGTTAACATCCCCACCTTTGTAAAAACCTTTCTTTGTTACGAAACAAATACATGAGCCTCGATATCGGACTGACTTATCTGGACAACGACCTTGGAACGTTAAAGGACTTTTGAGATTTGGAACATGGAATGTACGGACACTATATCGAGCTGGAGCGGCCGAAGAACTAACCCGGGAGCTGATTGAATATCAAATGGATATAACAGCAATTCAAGAAATAAGGTGGCCAGGAGAGGGTACTTTAGAGCAAAATGGAATGATTATAATATATGGAGGAAACACCCAAAATAAACATGAATTAGGAACAGGATTTGTCATCAAAAAAGAGTTATGGGGGAACGTTTTAAACTTTAAAGCTTTTAATGACAGGATTAGTAAATTACGAATAAAAGGTAAATGGAAAAATATAACGATGATTAATGTACATGCACCTACTGAAGAGAAAGAAGATGATATTAAAGAAGACTTTTATAATGATCTGGAAGATGTCATAGAAGAAACCCCCAAACAGGACATCCTGATTGTGCTGGGAGACTTCAATGCAAAAATAGGTAGAGAGCAAACTAATAAAAAAGTGGCCGGTATGGAAAGCCTACATACAACTTCAAATGATAATGGATGGAGAGTCATCAACCTGGCAGAAGCCAAAGGACTGCAGGTTAGCAGTACCAGACTACAAAGAAAGGATATACACAAACAAACTTGGAAATCATGTGACAAGAGAACCTATAATCAAATAGATCACATTTTAATTAACAACAGAAATGCATCAAACATACAGCAAGTCAGAAGTTATAGAGGAGCTGAGTGCCACAGTGACCACTTCCTCGTTGGAGCAAAATTTAAAATAAAACTTAAGAGAGCTTTCTATACTAAATTACAAAGATTACACCCAACATATAACAGAGAAAAACTGCAAGACATTACAGTCAAAGAGAAATTTACAGATGAAATAAAATGTAAACTTGAAACTCTGCAAAACCCTTTGGAGGAAAGCATTGACCAAACTTGGTTGAACATCAAGAATACAATTCAGTCTACCACAGAAGAATGTCTCGGTGTGTTAACCACGCATAGAAAGAACAGATGGTTCAATCAAAAATGTGAAGAAGCAGTCATTAGGAAGAAGAATGCCAGACATGTATGGTTAAATGACATCAATAACATCCAAAAGGAAGAGCATTATAGAAATGAATGTAAAGAGGCTACAAAAATAGTCAGACAGCAGAAGCGAGAATATATGAGTAATATAATCAAAGATATGGAAACTAATCACCAGAAAAATGAATCCAGAAAATTTTTTAAAGAACTGAAGTCAATGAAACGAGGGCACCAACAAAACACATATGGTTTAAAAGACAAAAATGGGAATATGATAAATACCAATGAGGAAATGTGCAACACATGGAAAGAATATTTTATTGAATTACTAAATTGTGAAGCTCCAAGTCACATTTTCTCACAGGAAGAGGTTCTAACATGCGAACCACAAATTGAAGAACCTACATTTGAAGAAATCCTATATGTAATCACACGACTTAAAAACAATAAGGCAACTGGGACTGATGGAATTGCTGCTGAATTTATAAAGGCAGGTGGCCATGCATTACATCTAAAGCTATACGAACTAATAATAAAAATCTGGAGGACAGAAGAATTACCCCATGACTGGAAAGAGTCATTATTGATACCTATCTTTAAGAAAGGAGACAAGTTCCAATGTGGAAATTATAGAGGAATATCACTACTGTCCACAAGCTATAAGATACTATCCGCAGTATTACTAAATAGACTAAAACCATATTCAGAAGACATATTAGGTGACTACCAGGCGGGTTTTAGACAAAACAGATCAACAATAGATCAGATATTTATCTTACGACAAATAGCCGAGAAACATTGGGAATATAAAAGAGATCTCCATAACATTTTTGTGGATTTTAAAAAGGCTTATGATAGTGTCCATAGGAATAGTCTATGGAATGCTATGCAGGAATTTGGAATACCAAGGAAGTTAATCAACATGACCAGACTATGCATGGAAGATACTTATAATATAGTAACATATAAAGGCAGGAAATCAGACCCCTTCCAAATAACATCTGGCTTGAAACAGGGTGATGCACTATCGCCGCTACTCTTCAATCTGGCTCTAGAGAAAGTTGTAAGGAAGGTAAAGGAGGAATGTGATATTGGAGGAACATCCAAGCTGCTTGGTTATGCAGATGATATAGATATTATAGGGCAAAGTGAACAAAAGACATTGGAAATATTGACTCACTTAAAGGAAAAAGCCCAACAGATGGGGCTGGTTATCAACCAAGATAAGACAGAATATATGGTAATTTCAAGAGACGGAATGGCTAGAAACTCTGGCCACATACAAATAGATAATATGACCATTAAAAGAACGGAAACATACAAATACCTGGGTACGATCTTCAACTGCTCCAACATCATAAGGGAAGAAATACAAACTAGAATCAACTCTGGAAATAAGATATACTATGCACTACAACATCTACTAAAATCAAAGGCGCTATCTCGTAACACCAAAATCACAATATACAAAACACTGATCAGACCAGTTGTGCTGTATGGCTCTGAAACCTGGAGTACAACGAAAGGAGACGAAGCCTTGTTACAAACCTTTGAGAACAAAATTTTAAGACGCATCTTTGGACCCATTAGGGATACACAAAGTGGAGAGTGGAAAAGAAGAAGTAACAAAGACATTTATGATCTGTTTAAGTCCCCGCTAATCACTGGTATCATGAAGGCTAATAGACTACAATGGCTGGGGCATATAGAAAGAATGGAAGATAATAGGGAAACAAAACTCGCTTACACTCAGGAAATAAATGACCGTAGACCCCGAGGTAGACCAAGAAGGCGGTGGAGAGATAATACATGTACAGACCTACAAGCACTTGGAATCAATGACTGGCAAGAGAAGGTCCACCAGAGAGACGAATGGAGACGGATTGTATTTGCAGCAAAGAACCTCAATGGCTCGGAACGCTGAAGAAGAAGAAGAAGATCCCGGCCCTCGACCAGACCAGGCGCTACTGGGGGGAGAGCAGCAAATGCACCCGATCCTAGCCAAAGGACCGATAATCACTAGGAAATTATTGAGTAAACACAGTAAGTAAATTTTCACAACATATAATGGAGAACTGACATTCAAGTACAAAATAATTTTAATGAAAGATTTTTCTATATTATTTTAATTATTAGTTATTATTTAAATTTAGTGAGATCCTTGTGTTTGATGCTTGCTGCAAAGAGATTTTATGTCAGGTTCCAATTAATTAACTTCAGTCTCAAGTCTCCCCGTTTTGTTATATCCAGCCGATTTCTTCCATTTTCGAATTGCCCCCCTTAACAAGCGAATTGACCCCCTGCGAGGCGTGGGCCCCACGTTGGGAAACACTGATATAGAATGTAAATGAACAAATTAGCGAGAGCTTGGAAGCAACGGGGATGTTGTTCCTGAGACGAATGTTGTACATGGAAATATAGATTACCGGGGAACCATTGAGGCCACCATGACAGTACGTGAACAATTTCACAAGTATTGATGGGCACTTATATAGAAATATGAACAAGGAACAAAGAAGAAGAAGAGACAAGGGGGTAGAAATTAAGTGCTCACTAGACAACAAAACATTTTGTTTGTTTTTTGGTTCGCTTGTCTTGAACTCAAGCGTAGTCCAAACACACGTTACCACTTCTAGTGCACTGGACTGAATTTTGCGTGTGTATTAGCTTGCTATGTTACCAGTGTCCCTTGCCACCTGGCGAACTTATTCCGACTTCTGAGGTACTTGTAATATACTTCCCCAAGTCAAGGAAGAGAAGTCAACATTTTAGTCCGGTATAGGGATTGAAACCGCTAACTCGGTATCAGCTGAGTCGTGCGGTATATTTTCTCAGTATGATCCAAGTCTTCGAAATGCCGCCCCTTAATGATGCAAGTCTTAGAAATGCCGCCCCTCTTTCGCTGCTTATGCCGCCCCTTTACGGTGCCGCCTGATGCTAATGAAAGTAGAACATTATATATGACTGGGAGAAAGACACAAACAATGTTATTTGGTCAAGTAAGGAGAAGATTGCCAAGTAGCACACGTCCCAAGAGGAGTGAGATGGGCACCAATCGGCCAAGTAACACGTCCCAAGATGTGAGGTGGCCACCAGTTTGCAAAGAAACACGTCAGAAAATGTGTGATACGGACACTAGTCGGCCAAGTAACACACGTCCCAAAGTGTGTGACGTAGACACAAGACGGCCAAGTAACTCGTCCCAAGTTGTGTGAGGTGGGCACCAATCGGCCAAGTAACATTCGTCCTAAGATGTGTGAAGTAGGCACCAGTCGGCCAAGTAGCACACGACCTAAGATGTGTGAGGTATTTACCAGTCGGCCAAGAAACACGTCCCACAATATGTGTGGTGGGCACCAAACAGCCAAGTATTCCTCCTCAAAACGTTGGTAAAAATAATACACATGAACACGTTTTAGTTAACTATTAATATCAACCATTTCAGGGTTAGGAAAACAAAGCCATCGACATACATTGTATACGTTCATAGAACGAACGCTCGAACGAACGAACGAACGAACAATCTTTATTTTCAAAGGGTTAAGAACTGGACACGCAGGCCCGTCTGACATTCTCCCCTTCTTCTCTCTGTAATCTTATACGTTATTTCATTCATACATCACTCATAAAGCTGATCTTAGACAACAACAGAACAATATGCATTAAAACGCATGAAAAAACACACATCAGTAATACATGACTCACTGAGGCAATTTTTAACATGGCCATTATAAATACCTAAGGAAAGTGTAACGTACATATGGGAATGTTTATTATACTAGTTGTCGTGTGAGATAATTTTTATTATTATTTTTTTTTAAATGTATTTTTTTTGTTTGAAAGGGGGGGGGAGGGGGGGGGGGGGCAAGTAGTATGTACTGAGATAGTGTTCAAACAGGTTACGACTGTATGTATAGTTCATAGAGCTGTTTTCAGATACTTCAAACAATAGCCAGATGACTCTATCACTGAATGTGTAATGAAACTAATATGGATTAGATACGAAATTTCCTATATAATTTCTTGAAGTGTAAGCAAGATGAAAACCTTAATATATGTTTGAGTGTTGTACCTTTCCGCTGCGAGTGGACCTGGAATGATATATTTATGTGCACAATATCTTGCAAATACGTCACTTCCACAATCATCTTCAAACAGCCGGTAAGGTATCATTTTGTCTTCGCAACAAAACTCACCGGCTCAACATGCACCCCTTGCTGAGAATATTCTGGAGATAGTAATTCAATTGTTTTGTGAAGTATGTACACAAGTGATTCTGAGACACAAACGGTAGCTCACCATGGTATCTCTTCGAAGACAACAAATTAACTAATTATCCTGGCTAGAAACATTCAAGTGTTGCGACCTTCTCTAGAAGGTTAGCTAAAATGCTTTCTCAGCTGATTTTCCTGGAGAGGAAGGACGGGTCTATTAACATTTAGATGGATGGCCGAATGGATAAGTATAAGAGCGCTGGTTCTTAAACATCCGCCAGAAAGCCACCAAAACCTGCTCAAGACGACTACAACCTTATGGACAGACCATATGAAATAATTATTCTGCGCCTGAGAACGGATACAATAGATTACCCAACCATATGTATACAAAATTCAAGATTGGCGAATCAGTCATATGCATATGTGGATTGGAAATTACATACTTCAAGACTGCCCAAAAATACGACATATCTAGGCAAACCTTCTGGCCTGAAGAAATAAAAGTGGAAGATGTGTGAGATGGGTACCTATCGAGCCAATTAACACACGCCCAAAGATATGGACCACTGAGTGAAAAAAAAAGTTAAATTCATACAAGAGACAACATTGCAGATACAGACAAATTTCAAGCGAACGAAAGAAGAAGCAGAACATCCAGTGTGCTGATGCCGAGGTAGAGGGTACAACCTCTACACCGGTCAGTTGGACTAAAATGTTTACTTCACGTCCTTGACATGGTGACGTAAATTACAAGTACTTCAGAAGTCTGAGTGGGTTCGCCTGATGGGGAGTGACACGGGTAATAGGGAAAGCTAATCCACATGCTGGCTTAGAGGTTATGACTTTTCTCCGTAATCTCGTATACTCTCGTAGGTAACGTGATGACGGTGAGAATCAGCAGTGGTTCGAATCGCATCGGTAACGTACAGGGTATGTGAGCCGGCCGCTCAGAAAGCAATAGCAAACTACTGAGCGTAATCTTGCCAAGAAATCAACATACAGCTGAAAGATGCTGGTGTTGACAACGCTGTCCTGTAAAGGATATGCAAAAAAAAAAAAAAAAAAAAAATCCACATGCAAAACAAAAATCAGACAAGTGCACTAGAATTAGTAGCACATGTATGGACTACGCTTGAGTTAAAAGCTATCGGAAAAAAATGGGTCAGAGACACGGAGAACAACTAAAAGAATTCATAATAAACTACAAACACTCAACAATTGTTGGCTGCACAGGATAGTTGCAATAACCTGCTATGACAGAATTACCAAAGCAGAGCTAATGGAGAGAACTAAATAAGTCCCTGTGAATCAAGAGGTGAACAAAAGACGATGAAGCTGGATCGGACACAACCGAGGACATTACAACTAGACCAGTGGTTGTCAGCCAGTGGGGAATTCCCCACAAGGGGGGGGGGGGGGCGGGGTGTTAGGGTTTGGGGGGGGGGGTTATGGTTTTCTGGGGGAGGGGGGGGGGGGTTAAGACCACAGATTGGCAGATTCAAAATGGCTTCAGGCACAATATCCTGGGATTTATTAAGCGTTTTGCTTGAAGCACAATTTTCTGGCATTCTGGTGTCGTGTATTAAGTGATAATTCTTTGACGTTTTACTACACTATAAAATTAATCTATGCATGTAAAGGTTATATACAAATATGGAAGAAAGTAAGGATTTTCAGTATTATAGGCATGTTATTTTGAATGCATCTTTTAAGGGCTGGCAATTTTGGAAAGAGGGGAATTCTTCTTCTTTCGTTCGCTGGAAATTAGGGAATGACATTCTGACATATGGTGAAAGGGTGCATGGGCCAAAAAAAGGTTGAGAACCACTGAGCTAGACACTCTTTTGTCTGGAACTCACAAGGCAAACGAAATAGCAGGAAATGTAAGAACTTACGGAGAAGAGAATTACAGACAGAGGTGAATGATAATGGGAGGATATGGAGGGAGCGGCTGCGGAAGATAACAAGAGATATGACGGCTTGGTGTGGTTTGGGTGAGGGCCAATGGGGGATAAAAGATAGAAGAAGAAGAAGAAGAACAAGAACAAGAAGAAGAAGAAGAAGAACAAGAACAAGAAGAAGAAGAAGAAGAAGAAGAAGAAGAAGAAGAAGAAGAAGACGAAGGAGGAGGAGGAGGAATAGGAGGAAGAGGAGAAATGTTAACTCGATTTCTACTGGTGAAACCTGACTTTCCGGGAAGGTTAACCCGGTCAACAAATGCCCGCAGAAGTCGGATGTGTCGGCCTAACGGCGCAAGAACGCATCTCTGCTGTAAACAGGCACAACGCAATCACATCCGAAAAAAAACTCCGTATGAACGAAGAAGAAGAAGAAACCTGACTTTAAGTAACGGAATCATACAACTATCAAGGTAACAACGTAGACACAAATGGGACAAGAGGTAAAGATATGAAAACAAGAATACAAAAAGCAAATGGAACTTTTATAGCGCTAGGAAGTATGTGGAAGTCAAAAGACACGAATAGCATCAAACTTAGAATATTTAATTCTCAATCAATCAGGTGCCGTCTCCATAATGAAGGTTGGCTGCAATGAATCGCCAACACTGTCTGTCTCTCGCCCTGACTGTACATTCTGTTCGTCCATCTCTTGATGTTATCTTCCCACTTGTATCGTTGTCTACCTCTTGCTCGCTTGTCCTCAACCTTGCCCTCCAGTATGGTTTTTATAAGAGTATCATGTCTTTTAACGTGGCCGAAATATTTCACTTGCCTCCTCTTTATTTCTTTTATCAACTCTCACTTCATTACCAGTGTTTCTAGAAACTTTGCATTTGATTGGTTTTGATTCCATGAAATACGACATATTCGTCTGTATATCCAAATCTCCAGGGCCTCTATTCGACTTTCTAGTTGCTTGTTTAATATCCAGCATCGGAATGCCCCAAATTACCTTTGGCCATTGTTTAAATATAATGCTAGACACAGTAAACGTTTAAATATATTACACATTCCGAAGCCTAGGATTGACTTATACAAAACAAGCTTAACGTACTCTGCAGCTCAGCTGTGGAACAATCTTCCACAAGAAATAAAAGACATCACCAATCCTTATTCATATAATCGCAAATTACTCGAACACTATCTCAGTACGGATTACCTTCCCCCATAATAATAGTGATAATAATAATAATAACAAAACCCTAGTATAACAGCCAGTCCCCTTTTGGTAGGCCAGTATATTCCACATGGCTAATAAGTGTCTGACCATTATCTAATGTTACTGTATCGTGTAGTTTTGATGTTCGCATTTTGCCAATGCTTTTATTATGCATAAGTTTTATATTGTTGCTGTTCTCTGTTAGCCTTGAATGACGTGTGAATGAAATAATGTATGTATGGAAGAGAGTGATAGAAGGGCAGAATGTTAGACGGGCCTGCGTGCCCAATTCTTAACCCTTTGAAAATAAAGTTTGTTCGTTCGTTCGTTCCAGGCTTCCGCGCCATACAGTAGTGTTGAATATACGTAGCATTTGACAATTCTCATTTTTAATGCGTTGTTAATCTCTCTAGATGTTAATACTGATTTCATGTCGTTGAAAACATTTTTGGCCATTCCTATTCTCTTTTTGATTTATATTTCACTTCTGACATCATCTGTTATTATAAGTCCAGGATAGGAGAAACGTGTTACTTGTTCTAGTATTTCCCCATTTACTGTGATGTTCATTGATGACCTTTCCTTTTCTCTGCTAATTATCATAGTTTTTGTTTTTTGGATGTTAATATCTAAGCCTCATTCTGCACTATACCTGTTTACTTTTCTAACGTTAAATTAATACTACTGTATAGATCAAAACATGGAGAACGACTAAAACCATTAAAAATAAACTGCAACAATTCATTAATTGGTGCCCTCTCACAAAGAGAATTAGACAGATACAAATGAGTCAAAAAGTGAAGAAAAGCTGACAGGGATAGGACATACATTGAGAAAATCTGAGAATATAATAATTAGAAGGCATTTGTCTGGAATCTATAAGGTCAAACATATAGAGGAGAGCCCAAAATCACACGGCGAAGAGACGTAGAGACATAAATTAATATTACAGGGAGAACATGGACGGAGTTGCTTGGGATACTAATGACAGGACGGCTTGGACTTGGTTTGGTGTGCCCCAATGGGGGATGCGTGGAGAAGGAAGGAGACTAAGAAGTAGCTGGGAAAAAAGCAGCATTGGCATATACAGAAAGGCTATAAATAAGAAACAATAGAGACCACCATTTGTGCAGAGACATTCACTGAATACTCACATAATGAAAGAGCAATCAGTTCACAGGTTTTGACGACACTCATTGTCAGGAAAGGAAGAACGTAGGGATCATTGGACATACTAGACAAAATAAACTTTGAAAGCTACTGGCACTTCGGGATTTTTATGTTTTATATTGTCTAATGTGCTCTCTTATCCATAATTTACCCCTTTCCTTAATATAAGTGCCGATGAATACAGGTGAATTTATTTCTCTTGCTGTTTCAGTAGCCTTGATAGTTACCTAGCAAGTGATAGAGTTCAAAATAATTGTAATTGAATACAAGAACACTTTGAACAAAGTACATGTAATTATATGACCTTCAAAACCAGGCTAAGATGGAAAATATGTAAGACGCATGGGTCACCTGTACTGGGAATCAAAACAATAATCAGACTCGAAAATAAGAATCGCTGTTGCCACAATGCTTTTTTCAACATCTACACGAAAAATTAAAGAACCCACTTCAGATAACTGGGGAAATTCCTAGACAAAACAGCAACAGAAATACAATATCCTAACAAATGCTGACAACACAGTCATATCAGCAGCGTTACCGGGAATTACATGTTATTTTCCAGGAAGTCAAAATGCAAGTTGAAGAATGTGAACAGGAGATATATGTTCTTTTAGAGCAGGTCAACTTGTTACGTTCAGAATGTGGGCAGGAGATGCATGTTCTTTTAGAGCAGGTCAACTTGTTACGTTCAGAATGTGAGCAGGAGATGCATGTTCTTTTAGAGCAGGTCAACTTGTTACGTGCAGAATGTGGGTAGGAGATACATGTTCTTTTAGAGCAGGTCAACTTGTTACGTGCAGAATGTGGGTAGGAGATACATGTTCTTTTAGAGCAGGTCAACTTGTTACGTGCAGAATGTGGGCAGGAGATACATGTTCTTTTAGAGCAGGTCAACTTGTTACGTGCAGAATGTGGGTAGGAGATACATGTTCTTTTAGAGCAGGTCAACTTGTTACGTGCAGAATGTGGGTAGGAGATACATGTTCTTTTAGAGCAGGTCAACTTGTTACGTGCAGAATGTGGGTAGGAGATACATGTTCTTTTAGAGCAGGTCAACTTGTTACGTGCAGAATGTGGGTAGGAGATATATGTTCTTTTGGAGCAGGTCAACTTATTACGTTAAGAATGTGGGTAGGAGATACATGTTCTTTTAGAGCAGGTCAACTTGTTACGTGCAGAATGTGGGTAGGAGATACATGTTCTTTTAGAGCAGGTCAACTTGTTACGTGCAGAATGTGGGTAGGAGATATATGTTCTTTTAGAGCAAGTAAACATATTACGTGCATAATGTGGGCAGCAGTTACTTAGCTTTTTGAAGCAATTCAATACGTTACGTACAGAACGTGAGTAGGAGTTAATTGACATTTTGGAGCCAGTCAAGATGAGAGGTGAAAAATTTGGGCAAGACTTACACGATTTTTATGAGCTTGTCAGCATGTCAGGGGCTGAATGAGGGCAGGAGTTACAAGAATTTTTACAGCAAGTCTGTATGAGAGGTCATAAATTATTACACACGTATTGTTTGGTACTATAGAAGTATTTTCTATTTCTTTCTTCTGCTTCTATAATCGTCAAGCAAAACATGAGTATTTATTTATGAACTGTCTTAGAGGCCCCACGTGGTTCCCTAATTGATATTTCTATATGAGAGCTACAGGACGTGAGCAGTAAATGTGCCCTAAGGAAAGTCATCATGCGAGGCGCAGCATGTGAGTATGACCTGTTGGAGCTAGGCCAACACATCCAGCGTAGAGTGTGAGCAGGAAATGTGCCCTAAGGAAAGTCATCATGCGAGGCGCAGCATGTGAGTATGACCTGTTGGAGCTAGGCCAACACATCCAGCGTAGAGTGTGAGCAGTAAATGTGCCCTAAGGAAAGTCATCATGCGAGGCGCAGCATGTGAGTATGACCTGTTGGAGCTAGGCCAACACATCCAGCGTAGAGTGTGAGCAGTAAATGTGCCCTAAGGAAAGTCATCATGCGAGGCGCAGCATGTGAGTATGACCTGTTGGAGCTAGGCCAACACATCCAGCGTAGAGTGTGAGCAGGAAATGCGTAACCTATTGACAGATCAGGAAGTATGTGACCTATTAGACAGAACAGGAAGTATGTGACCTATTAGACAGAACAGGAAGTATGTGACCTATTAGACAGAACAGGAAGTATGTGACCTATTAGACAGAACAGGAAGTATGTGACCTATTAGACAGAACAGGAAGTATGTGACCTATTAGACAGAACAGGAACTGTGGGACCTATTAGAGCAGGAACTATGTAACCTATTAGACAGAACATGAACTATGTGACATATTAGACAGAACAGCAACTATGTGTCATATTAGAGCAGGAACTATGTGACCCATTTGACATAGCAGTAACTATGTGACATATTAGACAGAGCAGGAACTATGTGGTCCATTAGACATAGCAGGAACTATGTGACATATTAGACAGAGCAGGAACTATGTGACATATTAGACAGAGCAGGAACTATATGACATATTAGACAGAGCAGGAACTATGTGACATATTAGACAGAGCAGGAACTATGTGACATATTAGAGCAGGAACTATGTGACATATTAGACGGAGCAGGAACTATGTGACATATTAGACAGAGCAGGAACTATGTGACATATTAGAGCAGGAACTATGTGACATATTAGACAGAGCAGGAACTATATGACATATTAGAGCAGGAACTATGTGACATATTAGACAGAGCAGCAACTATGTGACATATTAGACAGAGCAGGAACTATATGACATATTAGAGCAGGAACTATGTGACATATTAGACAGAGCAGGAACTATGTGACATATTAGAGCAGGAACTATGTGACATATTAGAGCAGGAACTATGTGACATATTAGAGCAGAAACTATGTGACATATTAGAGCAGAAACTATGTGACATATTAGAGCAGAAACTATGTGACATATTAGAGCAGGAACTATGTGACATATTAGAGCAGAAACTATGTGACATATTAGAGCAGAAACTATGTGACATATTAGAGCAGAAACTATGTGACATATTAGAGCAGGAACTATGTGACATATTAGAAAGAGCAGGAACTATATGACATATTAGAGCAGGAACTATGTGACATATTAGACAGAGCAGAAACTATGTGACATATTAGCGCAGGAACTATGTGACATATTAGACAGAGCAGGAACTATATGACATATTAGAGCAGGAACTATGTGACATATTAGACAGAGCAGAAACTATGTGACATATTAGACAAAGCAGGAACTATGTGACATAATAGACAGAGCAGGAACTATGTGGCATATTAGACAGAGCAGGAAATATATGACATATTAGAGCAGGAACTATGTGACATATTAGACAGAGCAGGAACTATATGACATATTAGAGCAGGAACTATGTGACATATTAGACAGAACAGGAACTATGTGACATATTAGACAGAGCAGGAACTATGTGACATATTAGACAGAGCCGGAACTATGTGACATATTAGACAGAGCCGGAACTATATGACATATTAGAGCAGGAACTATGTGACATATTAGACAGAACAGGAACTGTGGGACCTATTAGACATAGCAGGAACTATGTGACATATTAGACAGAGCAGGAACTATGTGACATATTAGACAGAGCAGGAACTATGTGACATATTAGAGCAGGAACTATGTGACATATTAGACATTGCAGGAACTATGTGACATATTAGACAGAGCAGGAACTATGTGACATATTAGACAGAGCAGGAACTATGTGACATATTAGACAGAGCAGAAACTATGTGACATATTAGACAGAGCAGGAACTATGTGGTCCATTAGACATAGCAGGAACTATGTGACATATTAGACAGAGCAGGAACTATGTGACATATTAGACAGAGCAGGAACTATATGACATATTAGACAGAGCAGGAACTATGTGACATCTTAGACAGAGCAGGAACTATGTGACATATTAGACAGAGCAGGAACTATGTGACATATTAGACAGAGCAGGAACTATGTGACATATTAGAGCAGGAACTATGTGACATATTAGACAGAGCAGGAATTATATGACATATTAGAGCAGGAACTATGTGACATATTAGACCAGGAACTATGTGACATATTAGAGCAGGAACTATATGACATATTAGAGCAGGAACTATATGACATATTAGACAGAGCAGGAACTATGTGACATATTAGAGCAGGAACTATGTGACATATTAGACAGAGCAGGAACTATGTGACATATTAGACAGAGCAGGAGCTATGTGACATATTAGACAGAGCAGGAACTATGTGACATATTAGACAGAGCAGGAACTATATGACATATTAGAGCAGGAACTATGTGACATATTAGACAGAGCAGGAACTATGTGACATATTAGACAGAGCAGGAACTATATGACATATTAGAGCAGGAACTATGTGACATATTAGACAGAACAGGAACTGTGGGACCTATTAGACAGAGCAGGAACTATGTGACATATTAGAGCAGGAACTATGTGACATATTAGAGCAGGAACTATGTGACATATTAGAGCAGGAACTATATGACATATTAGAGCAGGAACTATGTGACATATTAGAGCAGGAACTATATGACATATTAGAGCAGGAACTATGTGACATATTAGACAGAACAGGAACTATGTGACACATTAGACAAAGTCAGCATGTGAGGTGCAGGATGAGGATCATACTTTAGAATTTAAAAGTTACAAAAAATACTGTAATTAACACTCCGAATGACAGACTAACAGTGAATATCAGAGCTGAAGATTGCATAACAAATTCAGTAAGAGATTTCTGAATTTTTTCCCATGTAATAACAGACCGATAAAAATTCATTGAGTTGAGTAAGAGAGAGAGAGAGAGAGAGAGAGAGAGAGAGAGAGAGAGAGAGAGAGAGAGAGAGAGAGAGAGAGAGAGAGAGAGAGAGAGGTGAAAAAAAGAGAGTTAAGGAGAGAGACAAAGAGAGAGATGGAGAGAGAAGAGAGAGAGAGAGAGAGAGAGAGAGAGAGAGAGAGAGAGAGAGAGAGAGAGAGAGAGAGCCGATCTATTCAACATGAACTGCATAGAGAGTCAGCATACCAGTTGATGCATGCCGTAGGAAATCGCAAGCAGGTATGATAGAATGGAGCCTGACAAGACAAAGGTATACAAATACCAAGTTAACATTAAGAGACAGACTAACGACAGACTGTAAGCGTCTGTAGTATTGTGCGACAAGAAACAGGTACGATGGGGCTTCAAATTAAAACCATTAAAGTGTGTTATAAATTACAATTATCATGCCATTGTCTTGTAACCTGTCAATATTGTTGTTAAGAATGCCAAGAGTGTTAAGCAATGACATCACGGTGCAGACGAATACGGTGACGTCAAAGGACAGTTTAAAGATAGCCGCCCCGCTTTTGACATGCACCAATAAGGAGCAGCGTTCTGTTATCCGTGTTTTAGTTTAGTTTAGTTTAGTCGTTGGATCAACATCACGGCACACGGTTTAACCCATAAGTGCTCCGTTTCCCTCCTAACTCAAACCTGAGTCTGGAGAAACTCAGCTCAATGCACGAACTCCGTTGCATCGGCGAGGATCCTGAAATACTTTTGGGTAGATTTTTAACTCGAAATTTTGCCCGGGCAGCGCAATTAGGCTACTCTTTTTCGATTTCCAACTGCCAAGGGATTTTTTACCTGCGCAACAATACACACGGGTGTCCGATCTCACTACCCAGAGACCAGGGGACATTTTATTACTGGAAGTCCAGGTGGATTTTTTAAATAAATCCCGGTCCTCTCCGGGGCCTGAACCCGGGACCTCCAGCACTCGAGGCGGACACCATAATTCGAGACCACTCAGCCCCCCCCCTATCCGTGTTTTGATCAATGAAAGGTGAAACCTATATAAATTCATCGGCGAATGACGGTCATATGGTGATGCATACCTGTCAGTCCAGCAAGTGTATGAGTGGAGTCCATCCATCATGTGCCATGCCCATAAGCGTGGGTGGTCATGTTTTGCAATCTCGATCACTAGAGTCCAGGATCAGCTCCGTGGTTCTGTCTCGACCATGCCACGCGGCCAAGCCATCCAGGTATTTATTTCTCGATCTTCCCCTTGGTCTTTTCCCTTCAATGTTGCCAGTTGTCACCAAGTTCTCCAATTCATTTCTTCTCATAACATGCCCAAAAAGTTTTGACTGTCTACGTTTAATGTCTCTTATCAGTTTACAATCTTCATTTGTTTCTTGAATGACTTATTCTTTGCTGTTTCTGTCTTTCCATGGTATTCTTTGCATTTCCCAAAGAAACGTCATTTCCATAGTCATCAGATGTTTTTCAGCCTGTCTGCTAAATGTCCACGCTTCACATCCATACAAAATCACAGGTTCTATGTAACACTTCAACACACTTTTTCTCGTTTCAGCTGATATCTTTTTATTGGTCAGTATGTTTTTCATCTTGAGTGAAGTAGGAAGCTTCAAAACGGCGTGATTTCTTTGACAGACTGTTCACGACCAGGTCAGGCACATCGAGTAGTGATAATAATGTTTTGCATATCCTTTACAGGACATCGCTGTCAACATCAGCATCTTTCAGCTGATTGTTGATTTCTTGGCAAGATTACGCTTAGTAGTTTGCCATTGCTTTCTGAGCGGCCGGCTCACATACCCCGTAAGTTATCGACGCGACTCGAACCATTGCTGATTCTCTCCGTCGTCACGTTACTTACGAGAGTATACGCGAATACGGAGAAAAGTTGCTAACCTCTAGGCCAGGAAGCCGGCACATCGAGTAGTGACCAAGATAATTGTTTCCTCCAGGAAGCCAAGCACTTTACTGGGGCTGGAGGACTTGCGTTGGACGCAGTGGTAATTATATTGAAAAATGATACATTTGTTCTTTACTTTTTCAAGATATATTCACCCCCCCCCCCAAAAAAAAAAAAATAATATTGACTGTTGACGGTTTACATATGAACCCCCCTCGTATAAAAATACAAAGTTAACATCTAGAGATAGATGAACGACAGTCTGTAAAGTCTATAGTACGACAGTCTGTAAAGTCTATAGTATTTGTGACGAACAAAAGGTATACGAGTCCATGGTTCACAGTAAAAGATAGAAGAACGACAGCCTGTAGTGTTGTGTGACGAGAAGCAGGTATACAAGTACCAAGTTAACATCAAGAGATTGACAAAGGACAGTCTGTAAGTCTGTAGTTTTGTGTTGAAAATTTGCATTGTAGAGATGGCACTCGATCGATTGTCATTGTGGAGACCGTGGCAGAGTTTCGAGCAGAAAAATCTCGACGTAAATGGTTCTTTAGTGGCATTGCTAAGAGAATTGATCATTGAGAGAGAAAATACGTAGGAAAGACTGATTACCATCAGAGCAGATTTCATATTGGTGCGGTGTCGAGACATACTCACAGACACTTAGTGAAATAATAATAATAATAATAAAACAAACTGTTGGAAATAAGAGAAAATACAAGAAAACATTCAGGAAATTGTGTCACACGAGATGTTAATTTGTTTAGAGTGAAAAAAAATCCACTTATTACACACATTATTATTTTAAAGATAATGTGAAGAGTATGAAGAAACATTATAAAGTTGCCATTTTTAGTACAAGTATTTGCAAATAAGAAATGGAAGTAAACAAAAAAAGAAATAAACGATACACAAGTGAGACGAGTATTATATTATATTTTCCACCTGTATAATAAGTTTTCAAGGACTATTGTGTAGTATGGGTTAGCCAATCGATACTTCCCTGCTCCGTCTTCGGTTTTTTTGTTTGTTTGCATGAAAGAACGCCTGTTGGTGTTTTACCCCTTTACAGAAGTGGATTTCAGCCGGTGGGTCGTTACTCCCATCGGTTACTTGACTATAATAAAAGAAGCAATGGCATTTTATTTTGTTTTATCTGTCTCTCCACCACCAATTCCTCGTCGTCGTCCTCGTCGTCGTCGTCGTCGTCGTCGTCGTTCTCCTCCTCCACCTCTTCCTCCTTCCCCCTCCTTCTCCTCCTCCTCCTCCTCCTCCTCCACATTTTCTTCTTCTTCTTCTTCTTCTTCTTCTTCTTCTTCTTCTTCTTCTTCTTCTTCTTCTTCTTCTTCTTCTTCTTCTTCTTCTTCTTCTTCTTCTTCTTCTTCTTCTTCTTCTTCTTCTTCTTCTTCCTCCTCTTTTTCCCCTCTATTCTTTGCTTTCCTTATGTGCTACTGCAATACACAGACAGTTAACTATTATGAAAGGGGGTGGCAGAAATTGTCAGATAAAAGAACAAAAGAGTTTCAGCTACCACACATTGCCATCAAAGCCATCGCCTACCAAAGTCAACAGAAGAGGAGTGGTGAAGGCACCAAAACACATCTCTTCAAACTAAAGAACACGTACAGATAGGAAATCCGAACCTGAAACCACCGCTATAGATACGATAATAACAAAAGCAGCAGATCTACGACCATTGCAGTAGTAACGGCGGAAGGGCAACTCATGCCATACATTTTCACAGTCTACAATAGATCTCAGCAGGTTGAATGACGCAAGCACAGGTTTCTGAAGCACTCTCGTCTCGATGCCAGAAAGCTTGGCACAGAAAGGTCAACTTCCGCAGCAGGCCAGAAGTTTCCAGGTATTATTTCGAAGCAAACAATACAGACCTTCACCTGATCAATTACTACTGTCCAAATGACCGCCCAAAAGCACTGGACACGCTACCATTAAAAGGAAAAATGATTGTGTGTGGCGATTTTAACAGCCACTCGCAGAGCTGGGGCTATGCTCACATGGACCAGAGAGGAGAGAGACTGGAAGACTGGCAAGATGAGAATTGATTCATCTTGATTATCAAGCCGTCTGACCCACATACCTTCTACTCGAGATCATGGCACACTACAACTACACCTGACCTGGCTTTTCATTCACCAGACCTGGAGTGGAACATTAAAAGAATTGTTAGGAAACAGCTAGGCGGTAGTGACCATCGGCCAGTCTTTCTAACTGTAGAAAGTGAGCTTGTAAGTGAAAGCATCACTCTCTCGAGGTGGAACTACAAGAAAGCAGATTGGGCAATGTACAAGCTTTGCACCAACATATTAGTTAGAAACCTGAACACTGAGAGGGACATAAAGTAGTTGAAGAGTTTGGGAAATGCATACTACAGGCAGAACGAGAAACAGTACCAAGAGGGGCTCGTAAACATTATAAATCCTACTGGAGTAGTGAACTGGAACAGTTGCATAATGATGTGGAAGTGTGTAAAAGGCAAGCAGAAGCCAACCCTTGCCAAGAGCACCACAATAAATACCAGCACCCACAGGCCAAATTTCAAAGGGCCCAGCTGCAGGCTAGACGGAAAAGCTGGCAGGAGAAAACAGAATCACTGAACTTTGAAAGAGACACAAGGAAGTTGTGGAAGCTAATAAAACAGCTTAACGATGAGGGTTCAGTGAGAAACTCAAAAATTGCACTACATAAAGACGGAAACATCTTAACAGGAAAGCAAGCAGCTGACCATTTTGCGGACTCATTCGCACAAGATAACAATATCGAAATTAGTCCAGAGAAACAACAAGAGATTCGAGAGAAATGGCAACATACAGGACAGAAGGAAATAGTAAATGAGGGTATGGAGACACCTATCACAATCAGTGAACTGGAGCTAGCAATATCAAAACTGAAAATGAGAAAGTCACCAGGAGCTGATGGTATCTCCAATAATGATCAGAAACCTAGGAACAGAGGCCAAAGCAAAGCTGTTACAGATCTTCAATAACACCTGGAACTTAGGCAGTGTTCCACAAGCCTGGAGAGAAGCATTCATGATACCCCTCCTAATACCAGGGAAAGACAGTTCCATTACTTCCAGCTACAGACCAATTAGCCTCACCAGCTGTCTCTGCAAAACACTGGAACGCATCATCAATCACAGACTACAGTGGTACATGGAAAGTGAAAACATCATCGTGCCACAACAGGCTGGCTTTAGGCAGTGCTACTCTACGGAAGATCAGACAACCTATCTTTCTCAAGAAGTTGAGGATGCATTCCAAGAGAAGAAGCTGGTACTTGCGGCATGGATAGATCTGAAGAAAGCCTTTGACAAAGTCTGGAAAGAAGGTCTGATGAGGAAACTGAGAAACTATAAAGTCAATGGAATAATGTACAAATGGGTGTAAGCATACTTGCACAACAGAAGAGCCCGAGTACATATAGACGGTCTCAAAAGCAAGAAAGTACTATTACGTCACGGTGTTCCGCAGGGTGGAGTCTTGTCCCCCAGAGTTTTTCAAATCTTCATCAATGATCTTGTTGCTAATCTACCCGATGGAATTAAAGCGGCAATGTACGCTGATGACCTGGTTTTGTGGAGCACAAATGAACATGCATCAGTGGCCACCATATTGCTACAGTGAGCTGTAGATACATTTGTTGCATGGGGGGATAGATGGTGTGTCAGCATAAACACTGACAAGTGCTGCACCACTCTATTTACCCTCTCTCCGAAACAAAAGGCAGGGGTCATCCAGATAAATGGAACGCCCCTAAGAGAAGATAAAGAACCAACATACCTTGGTGTAACATTTGATGACAGGCTGACATGGAGAAAACACATTAAAAAATGCTATAGCAAAAGCCAGAAGGAAAATAGCCATCCTGAGAAAGCTAAGTGGAACCACATGGGGAGCCAGTGTGAAAATACTTAGCAAAGTTTATCAACAGAGCATACGACCACACCTGGAGTGCGGGTCAAATGCGTGGTGTTCAGCATCAAATACCACACTACAAGAGCTGGACAAAGTGCAAAATCAAGCTCTAAGAGTCATCACAGGAGGGATGAGATCAACCCCTATAGTAGCAATGGAGGAAATGGGGAGGACACAATCACTGAGAGAACAGAGATACAAAAACACTAATACAAGCAGACAATTTCCTCAGCTTGCCAGGCCACCCCATGAAGAACCGATTTGAAAACTTAGCTATGGGGCGGTTGAAAAGAAGTAGTTTTATCTACCAAGCCAAACAACTCTGCAGAGAAACCACCGATCTTCCCACAGTTGGTATCCCACTGACAACTATTCCAGAGCGAACTCCATGGAAAGATAAACATAGACTATCGCTACAAATCCAGACAAAAGTGAGAGGAATATTTGACAAGGAAGAACAGAACAGTGTACAGTGCAGAACAGCTACTCTCATCTTTCTTGACGACGAATACCCACAGGACCTCTGGATCCGAGTCTACACAGATGAGTCAGCACAAAATGCTGTTCGAAATGGTGGAGCGGGAGTGTACATAGAATACCCAAATAATACTAGGGAAACTGCCAGAGTTTCAACAGGAACGTCCTGCCATAACTATGATGCTGAAATTGAGGCAATCAAGATAGCAATAGAGAAATTACAAAATAACCACCATGGTAGACAACCTGTGGTGATGTTGACAGATGCAAAATCAGTAATAGAGGCACTCCTGTCTGGGAAATTACGAGTTCTAAGGACACTACTTTCTGAACTTAGCAGTCAGCATAAGGTCACATACAATGGATACCATCCCACTGTGGAGTACCCGGAAACGACAGAGCTGATCGATTGGCTAAGGAAGGAGCAAAAGAAGAACAGCCTGATGTGTCCATTACACTCCACCAAAAGAAAAGAATGATCAAATCAGTCAGAAGGCCACCAAACCCTACTCAAGAGGACTACTTTTATGGACAGACCAGCACAAGTCATTATTCTGCGCCTCAGAACAGGACACAATAGATTACGCAACAACATGTATACAAAATTCAAGATTGGTGACTCAGCCATGTGCACATGTGGTTTGGCGTCGCAGACAGCAGAGCACATACCCCAGGATTGCCCAAACTACAACATATCCAGTCGAACCTTTTGGCCTACAGAGACAAAAGTGAAAGATAAACTCTATGGACCGCTGAGTGAACTAAAACAGACTGTTAGATTCATACAAGAGACAACATTGCAGTCATAGACATATTTCAAGCGAACGAATAAAGAAGAAGAGGAATTTCGAAGCACACCTTGTCTGCGAGTTTTCTTGGCCAAGACAGACACCGGCTTAACTGATTCGGTGCGAAACAAAAAAGTAGATTTGGACCAAACATGGTGCACAATTTAATAAATAAGTCTTATAGTGTACATTTTCGTCCACTGAGCTTTGGAAGATACCGCGAACAAATATCACGATGACCATAGTATGGGGATGTATAGTCCTTGTGTCGAAATTTGAGGTCATATCTGGCGATATACTATCCTTCGTCAACGAATCCATTAAAAAAAAAAAAAAAAACATCGAACGCACAAAGGAAACGGTTTAACTGCATAGGAAAACAGAGATATGGGGTGCATCACCAATGACTCAATGAAAATTGCTGTCAAATCGAATACATCCTAAAAACAAACCAAGACGCCGCGAGTCAGCTAGTATGTTATCAACAACGGCAAAGAAACAGCTACAAGTGGAGATAAGCCAGTTGAAGAAGCAGATGAGCAAGATCCAGGAAGGGAGACAACGTATTACACAGACATTCAGTTGGGGTACTTTTGAGGCCACTAAGACAGTTCATAAATAAACACACATAGTATTGTTTGGCGCTCAAAGAAGGAGCAGAAGGAAGGAGAGAATATAGGACACACTAGACAACATAATTTTAGTCTAGAGCGTCTTCTAGTCTCAAGCTCAAGTTTTTTCTTCCTTTCTATTTATCCATATTGCCATATAAAGGCCCGAACATTTCACTGGCCGGTCTGTGGTGAAGGTGTTTTGGACGCAGTTCGTAATCCCTGTCGCGTAACGTATGCTACTAGGATGGAATTTGGATCAAAGTAGATACTAAATAGACTTCTACGAATAGAGAATCTAACCACTGCTGAAGAAGCGATCAAATGGCTCGCAATTCTAGAAGAATGATTATCAAAAGTCCCAGAATGGATCACTACTTCTAAACAGTGCCAGGCGGAAAGTTATGACGACGAACTGTGCTAACAAACGAAGACAGTATGTCAAGTGATTCCTGCTAACGTGCCTGGATGAAAAAAATGAGCCCCCACTGCCTAATGTATTCTCACACAACAGGAGATAAGACAGAATGATACGTATAGATGTAGTCCTTTCACTCGTCACACAATCTGATGATGCTAATTCTATAATGACAGACGCAGTTGTTAAAAGTACAAATATAACATAACGTTTAATCCTAAAGAACACTACGTGAGCCCCACTGAGAACTCACTGACACATAAGAGATACGCAGATCCCTGAAATCTCTAGATGATAATGTTCAGCTAGAGGATATAATCATCGACTCTTAGCCAATAGCGGACAAATTAGGATTGCGGTGCAGTGGCAAACGGGTGGGTAGCCACTCATCTGATAATTCTTAGCCTCCTGGATGGTAAGCTGGCAGTGCTGACTGGATCGTGGTATGGACTCCACTCTCTGCTGCATCAAGTGAGTGGTTCGTAGCTCAATCACCGGTCGTGACTACGGCTACAGATGATCAGGGTGCAGGCTCTGTGAATGACAGTGAGAAGGAGTGAATAATCCTTCAAGACAGCCTTGTAAATTCTTCTGGCCATGTCCTGCATGGCATCTTGTCTCATAAATTTTCATAGCATGTTTTATTTAAATTTACAGGTTGATTCCTTATCTGAAATCTACAACAGCACACTGATCTCATGGAAACAGCATACAAATGATATCCTATTCTCTCTGCTGACATTTAGATCAAACATGTACAATCACAATGCTCTACTTCAAAGACCACATTCCAAATATATATTCTAAGTCATGATTACTCATGGAAACATGAACCACAATTCACATAATGACTTAACAGTACATATAGGATGACTTCAATGGACTGAAACTCAGACGCCACAACTCCGACATCACATATACATTAACAAACCATTACATCGATGAAACACCACACATCATTTTTCAAGTATGGAAACACACAAACTACACTCCACACGATGAATTAACATCACATATTGATGAATTCCATAGAATGAAATGAAATCACACACAACAACTATAACTTCACGATGTACACGAGTGAACCATTAAAATCAATGAAACACCCCAAGTTCACTTAAAGAGTTATGAGTTGTACTACTAGCAAGTCTTCCTTATATTAATTAAAACATAATTAATTATCTAGAAGATTTCTTAGCTAGATTTAAGATTATTTTCACTATACACAAGAACAATATTAGGGTTGGAGAATTCCCCCAAGGTTTGAACTTTGTTAAGTGGGCCATCTTGGACCACATGGTAGTAATCGGACTATGGGCAAGATAGAGATTAATAAAGAATAATTAATGGTAACTTATTCACTCTCTGAACTAATTCCTTCAACTAATAAGTATATTATCTAGAGAAATCCGCTAGTTCCGAAGTTTAAGCACATAATTAAATTATCTTAACTCTAATCGTCTACTGACTAACTCAGGTGTCCTTCCGCAGGCAGATACCTAATTTCGAGAATCACGTAATGTAATTTATCCATGTTTTTAATGCCACATGTGACGAGCTTTTCGTTTTACCCTTGTCGGCAAGCCACATGGCACAAACATGGTCCTAATTCTAATATTAGTTAACTAACACTAGTTTTAATTAATAGTATCTATTATCGATCGGCATGGCCGGTAGATTTTGCCGGCATTTTGACACACAGAAAATTGTTTAACAAAATTATTATTAACTCACCCTGCAACTAGATTTTGACTGGCCTATCGGGAGTGGAGACTATCATTGGCTTTTCTATGTTTTAGAGGGTTTTTCGGCTTAACAAGAGCCAGCAATAAAATATGTTTAAACACAGACAGGTGTTCAATTTTAGCCAATTGACGTGATAGCTCCTGCTCCTTCCAGGTTGCTAGAAAAAATGGCAGATCTTAGGGTGCTACCGGAAGTTAACTTCTCATCCAGGAGAGTTCCCTTCCTGTGGCCAAATTATTTTTCATAGCCAAACCTGAATATAAATTCAGCCTGACTTGATTTCTTGGCTTGTAAACGAACTCTACCCTACATCTACTTCTAACTATAAGAAGAAATAGTATTTAACTCTCTCTATAGTTTTATGTATATAAATACACTAACCAAAGACGATTTTATCTAATATTTGAAAATATAGATAAAAATAAAAATTACTACAGGATACATAGAGGGGTTTACTGAGGGCTATCTCCATCTAGTAACAAAACGATCTGAGAGGTGGGCCAACCTGTCACAAATGCCCATCGTTCAAAACAAGTTGGAGAAACAACTTTTTCTCCAGCCCGAACTCTCATATAGTTTTGTCAGCCCTTACTCTGACGTTTATGGGTCATTTGGACAGGTCCCCCTCTTCATCAATAGCACAATGTCTATTCACAATTCTCAGACTCTTCGTTTCTAAGACACCTTCTAAGAACCCTCCTCGCTTGATGTCGCTTCCAAGGAAATCTTCTCTGGAAACTTTGCTTTCGTTGGTCGGGGTGTCCTTCGTCTGTCACTGATAAAGGTCCTACAATTCCAACATCTCTCCTTCGACCCAATTGGTCTTGATCCCTATACTTCATGCGCGTCATCCTTACTTTCCCTTTAGACGTCTCTAAGTTGGGATCGTGTTCAGCCGCGTCATCTTCCTCACATCTGTCGGGGTTGTCTTCCCATCTGGATTGATCCCCTTTGGATCCCTTATCAACCACTGCCAGAGTCATAATATGAACTGGTGGGTTCGTGTTCTCAAAATGTCTTTTGAGTAAATTCACGTGGAAGACTGCAGTTTTCCCGCGAATAGAAACAGAGTACTTGTTGCTGGACACCTTCTCTTTAATGATGAATGGTCCTTGCCAAGCAATTTCTAACTTATTATCCCCTTTGGTTAATAAGACAAGCACTTTATCTCCTACCTCTAGAGACTGGTTTCTAATAGATTTATTATAGAAGGAAGCCTGTTGTTTTCTGGCACGACGGAGAGTGGAGTTAGCTAATTTCCATCCCGTGTGCAGTTTCTGTTTCAGTTCCTCTACATACTGTGAAGACTTGACGACACTCGCATCTGTTCCTTCATCAGTCCAGGTTCTCAAAAGAGCCTCCAGCGGTCCTTTAATTGGTCGTCCGAACAATAGTGTAGCAGGTGGAAGACCGGTGGCGACATGTGGTACTTCTCGATAGGCAAACATTGCTGCTGATAAGTACGTGTCCCAACTATCTGGTTTCTCCTGGACTAACTTGTTCACGATCGATTTGAGAGTCCCTGTATATTTGACCACAAGTCGCTTATTCTCTGTGAGACTAAAACCTGTGTTGATATGGTGCATCCTGAAGATGTCGGAGATTTCTCCTCTTAACTTCTCATTCAATGATGACCCACTATCACTTACAATAAGAATAGGGAATCCTACTCTGGTAAATATTTCTAGGAGAGCCTCTGCTACCCTAGTTGCATTGATGGAGGGCAGTACAGTAGCTTCAGCCCACATTGTACCTGTATCTACTACAGTTAAAATATAAGTATTTTTCTTCTTAGAAGTGGGCAGTGGACCAATAATGTCTATAGCTACTCGCTCAAAAGGAATGTTCAAAACTAACCCTTCCCCTATGGAAACAGGAGTAGACCACTGCTTGGGGGAGCCATGTTGACACTCCGGACAAGACTGGACGTATCTTCGTATGTCAGCAGTCATTCCCGGCCAAAAATAATGACAAGAAATACGCTGGGTAGTAACTCCTACAGTCATATGTCCACTGAAGGATATGGTATGTCCCATATGCAATATCTGATTACGATATTGTTTCGGCACGACAAGTTGCCCGTGTTCGGTACCCATAGTTCCTGCCCTATGGTACAACAACTTGTCCTTTAAATAGAAATTTCCAGCTGCTGGAGGATTTCTACCGTTTGGCAGTTTGCCAAAACAAGATACTAAAGTCGGACATTCATTTTGTGCAGCCCTAATCTCCCGAGGTAGAGGGTTGATTGAGAGTATAGGTTCATGTGACTGTGCAACCTGACTCCGGGTCTCCACTGCTGCCATTATCATTGGTGATGAGGGTTCTCCTAAATATACATACTTACGACCAAGCATGAAAGGATATACCGGATCATCGATCACTGCAGCTGAAATGAGTCCAGTGACATACTTAGATGTCACATGTACTTTGGCTATCTTAGCTATTATAGTTGGAGAGCTCCTGGTAGCCCCTTTGACTACAACTGTTTGTTTAGTTAACTGTGATGGTTTCACTAACTGCTTAGCTATTATTGCATCACACTGGAGTCCACTGTCATAGAGACATAGTACTGGACTACCGTTAACCCGAATAGTTTCAACTGTGGGTGGCCTAGTTCCATTACTTGAACATATGTTCTGTTGGGTACTTGCCCCCGTAATCATACACGCAGCATACTGGGTAGGGGGATTATTTCTGCACACGCTCGTGTGGTGATCATTACTTTTGCAGTTCTTGCAGTAAGGTTTACCCCATCCACTATTGTTTGCTGGTGGTTTTTGTTTTTGAAAACCAGGATTTTGGTGCGGACCCCCAGTGTGCCCTCTGGTGTCTTTACCGTAAGAGTTGTTCTGCTGAAAACCCTTATTCTGTGTTGCAGGAGTATTTTGAGCAGTAGAAGAATTACAAGATTTAGTGGTAGCTACTTCGCCATGGGCAGTTAAATATCGTTCGGCTAGTGCGATAACCTCCTCTAGCCGAGCACCACCATTCTCTGCAATAAAGGTTTGTAGCTGTTTTGGAAGAACATCTTTAAATTGCTCAACAAGTATTAGTTCTGCCAGCCCGTCATAAGTAGCATCCAAATCACTCAGTTCTACCCACTTGTTAAAATAAGTGTGTAATCGTGAGGCGAACTGAGGAAATGACTCTCCTTGTGACCGTTTGGCTGTACGGAACTTCAACCTGTAGGCACTAGAAGTTAACTGATATCGTTTCAAGAGAGCATTTTTGAGTGTGACAAAGTCCTTCTCAAGACCTGGAGGGAGTTTTGCAAACACGTCATACGCTGGACCGCGAAGTGCTTGGGAGAGTTTAATATTAAATTTATCCTTAGGCAGATTGTAGGCTTCACACATTAACACAAATTTGTCAAGATATTCATCCATCTGATCCTCCTTCGGGTCGAAGTGGGCCAGTGGAAAACTCATTGATCCTGGAGTAATATGTGGTCCTGAGGAAATGTCTTGGCTGTCAGTTGGAGAGCTGGCACTGCTAAATCTGGAGGCATCAGGATTTTGTAGTTCTAATCTCCTCAGTTCTAACTCGTGCTGTCTTAACTGCTCAGCTAATTTCAACTCCTTGTCCAGTTCTGCTTGCTTCAACTGGTTGTCCAATTCAGCCTGTTTCAACTGGTTGTCCAATTCAGCCTGTTTCAACTGGTTGTCCAATTCAGCCTGTTTCAACTGGTTGTCCAATTCAGCTTGTCGCATCTTCTGTCTGGATTCAATTTCCGCCATCTGGATTTTTAATTTAATTCTTTCCTCTCGTTCGTCCTTCTCTTTGATGATGTCCCTTTGTTCTCGGCGCCATGTTCTTCCTTCTTCTATTACATATTTTTCCAACTCTGCACCCTCATAACCTAACAATGTTCCTTGTTCTCGCAGTTCCTCCTTAGTAGGTGGCTTTTCAGAAGACATGTTAGTTATGTAATAATATATCGATACACCTGGATAACTCACTCACTTAATCAAGAATGTGTTTGTCGCAAAGATTCACAAATATCTTCAATAACAAGCATAAAAAATGTTACACATTGACACAACACTTACCCGTTTGCCAGCAATTCACCTTTGCCCTAACTTATGTTATCTTATATCTATTCTTATGTTAATCCTATGTTATAAGTATATATATATATTAACTAGTATGATTAGTAGCTATCTCTTTTGCGTGACTGAAAGTTAGAAATATCTATGAAGTTGGATACTCGACTGAACCCAACAATCTATAGGATTGTCATGCCCGGACCGAGCCACCAGTGTCGCGTAACGTATGCTACTAGGATGGAATTGGATCAAAGTAGATACTAAATAGACTTCTACGAATAGAGAATCTAACCACTGCTGAAGAAGCGATCAAATGGCTCGCAATTCTAGAAGAATGATTATCAAAAGTCCCAGAATGGATCACTACTTCTAAACAGTGCCAGGCGGAAAGTTATGACGACGAACTGTGCTAACAAACGAAGACAGTATGTCAAGTGATTCCTGCTAACGTGCCTGGATGAAAAAAATGAGCCCCCACTGCCTAATGTATTCTCACACAACAGGAGATAAGACAGAATGATACGTATAGATGTAGTCCTTTCACTCGTCACACAATCTGATGATGCTAATTCTATAATGACAGACGCAGTTGTTAAAAGTACAAATATAACATAACGTTTAATCCTAAAGAACACTACGTGAGCCCCACTGAGAACTCACTGACACATAAGAGATACGCAGATCCCTGAAATCTCTAGATGATAATGTTCAGCTAGAGGATATAATCATCGACTCTTAGCCAATAGCGGACAAATTAGGATTGCGGTGCAGTGGCAAACGGGTGGGTAGCCACTCATCTGATAATTCTTAGCCTCCTGGATGGTAAGCTGGCAGTGCTGACTGGATCGTGGTATGGACTCCACTCTCTGCTGCATCAAGTGAGTGGTTCGTAGCTCAATCACCGGTCGTGACTACGGCTACAGATGATCAGGGTGCAGGCTCTGTGAATGACAGTGAGAAGGAGTGAATAATCCTTCAAGACAGCCTTGTAAATTCTTCTGGCCATGTCCTGCATCGCATCTTGTCTCATAAATTTTCATAGCATGTATTATTTAAATTTACAGGTTGATTCCTTATCTGAAATCTACAACAGCACACTGATCTCATGGAAACAGCATACAAATGATATCCTATTCTCTCTGCTGACATTTAGATCAAACATGTACAATCACAATGCTCTACTTCAAAGACCACATTCCAAATATATATTCTAAGTCATGATTACTCATGGAAACATGAACCACAATTCACATAATGACTTAACAGTACATATAGGATGACTTCAATGGACTGAAACTCAGACGCCACAACTCCGACATCACATATACATTAACAAACCATTACATCGATGAAACACCACACATCATTTTTCAAGTATGGAAACACACAAACTACACTCCACACGATGAATTAACATCACATATTGATGAATTCCATAGGATGAAATGAAATCACACACAACAACTATAACTTCACGATGTACACGAGTGAACCATTAAAATCAATGAAACACCCCAAGTTCACTTAAAGAGTTATGAGTTGTACTACTAGCAAGTCTTCCTTATATTAATTAAAACATAATTAATTATCTAGAAGATTTCTTAGCTAGATTTAAGATTATTTTCACTATACACAAGAACAATATTAGGGTTGGAGAATTCCCCCAAGGTTTGAACTTTGTTAAGTGGGCCATCTTGGACCACATGGTAGTAATCGGACTATGGGCAAGATAGAGATTAATAAAGAATAATTAATGGTAACTTATTCACTCTCTGAACTAATTCCTTCAACTAATAAGTATATTATCTAGAGAAATCCGCTAGTTCCGAAGTTTAAGCACATAATTAAATTATCTTAACTCTAATCGTCTACTGACTAACTCAGGTGTCCTTCCGCAGGCAGATACCTAATTTCGAGAATCACGTAATGTAATTTATCCATGTTTTTAATGCCACATGTGACGAGCTTTTCGTTTTACCCTTGTCGGCAAGCCACATGGCACAAACATGGTCCTAATTCTAATATTAGTTAACTAACACTAGTTTTAATTAATAGTATCTATTATCGATCGGCATGGCCGGTAGATTTTGCCGGCATTTTGACACACAGAAAATTGTTTAACAAAATTATTATTAACTCACCCTGCAACTAGATTTTGACTGGCCTATCGGGAGTGGAGACTATCATTGGCTTTTCTATGTTTTAGAGGGTTTTTCGGCTTAACAAGAGCCAGCAATAAAATATGTTTAAACACAGACAGGTGTTCAATTTTAGCCAATTGACGTGATAGCTCCTGCTCCTTCCAGGTTGCTAGAAAAAATGGCAGATCTTAGGGTGCTACCGGAAGTTAACTTCTCATCCAGGAGAGTTCCCTTCCTGTGGCCAAATTATTTTTCATAGCCAAACCTGAATATAAATTCAGCCTGACTTGATTTCTTGGCTTGTAAACGAACTCTACCCTACATCTACTTCTAACTATAAGAAGAAATAGTATTTAACTCTCTCTATAGTTTTATGTATATAAATACACTAACCAAAGACGATTTTATCTAATATTTGAAAATATAGATAAAAATAAAAATTACTACAGGATACATAGAGGGGTTTACTGAGGGCTATCTCCATCTAGTAACAAAACGATCTGAGAGGTGGGCCAACCTGTCACAATCCCGCATATCGCGTTAGAAACACAGCTGTAGGCGATTTGGTAGCTGACCGCCTTGCATTGGTTTTTATAAAATGGTATGAATGCCGATCGTTCAGAAATCAATGGCAAATTACTTAACGTAAACTTGCCAAGAAATCACGAACAGCCAAAAATGCTGGGGTTGACTGCGACGTCCTAAAAAGGATAGGCAGCTAAACTTTTTCTGCTGTCCGTACCTCTAAAGACATAGAGATGTCTTAAAGACCGCCATTACCACAAAGGCACCATACAAGGAAGCAATGCGGAGGTACGAGACAGCCACGTGCATCTCAAAAGCTGAAAGATCTCAACTGCAAAGCCAAATTGACGAGCTAAAGAAACAAGTCAAGCTACTTCAAACACCGACACAAACGAAAAACTGCTGTCTGACATGAGGGAAATCCAGAAAAGCATAAAGCAAGAGGTGACTGATAAAGAAGGAAAACGAAGAAATCCTACAATCAAGACCTAAAGAGAATTGCTAAAAGCCGAAGGGAAATAACCCAGAACAAACCAGCAGAAGCCACGCGTAAGACCGCAGAGAAGCCACAAGACGAAACAAAACAAAAGACAATATGAAAAGGCAAGTTAGTTAATTAGTCGACAGATCATCCTCATTGCACATCGAACCATTCAGTCCATAAGTGCTCGGATCCCCTCCTCAGCAAATCCCGCAGCGTGTAGCGGCTAACGACACCAGTTCTGTTTTGGTTTATCAATCTTCTTTGGCTTCCTGCATAGTGTTCTTGTTTGGCCACCCCTCTTTTAATTTGCTGCTCTCGCAGTCTGGCCATTGTTGTAGATTCACAGTCATTACTTGGTTCTCGCAAAAGTCTTACTTCTCGTAGAGCATTCAGAATGTCAGCCTGGTCCATGGCGCGTCCGCCCTCCACAGCAGCCTTACCTGCGAGCTTGTCAGCCCGCTCATTTCCTTGTACTCCCGCATGCCCTGGCACGAAGATGAAACTAATCTTTGCCAGTCGAGACCGCTCCAGAGGCAGCAACCATTCTCTTCGGATCTACCCCATCTCTACCCTCTTGAGCATGCTCATTGAGTCGCTAAGGAAACATGCCCTTGTGAATGTATGTGTCTCGAGCCATGTTATTGCTTTACTTACTGCCATGACTTCCATGGTCAGGCTACTTGTGGTCTCAGCTAAAGCACCAGAGTCCTCCTTGACAATTCTCCCTCCGGCCTCAGCCGTAAAGGCCCATGAGCTACTCACATGTCGGACGACAGACCCATCTGTGTAAATGACAGCATCACCGTCTAGCGAATTCTTAAGTTAAAACCGCAAATTAAAACCAGCAGTCCAACCACGAAGTCCAAGCAACTCAAGAAATGAGCTTCCTGCCAGGTAGATGAATTTAGCTTAGAGGAGCTTTCCGACCTATCTGAGATTGACAGGGAAGAAGACGAAAAAAAAAAAAAACCGAGGAAATTGAGACAAGGCTTGAAGCTGCGTATAACTCAGTGAAAGTTAACTCACTGAGATGTAGCAAACAGATCAAATAACAGTATTTATAAGGACTGCACCCTAGCAAAACAGACAAGCCAGAAGCCAACACTGATCAAGGAAACCGCCAGAGGAGACGGGCACAAAAGATAACTCGCCGACCAATTTCCCCCAGCTGACGTCACAGGCATAGAC
Organism: Cepaea hortensis; assembly: GCA_963921405.1. Taxonomy (NCBI): domain Eukaryota; kingdom Metazoa; phylum Mollusca; class Gastropoda; order Stylommatophora; family Helicidae; genus Cepaea; species Cepaea hortensis. The sequence goes on along the minus strand of OY992877.1, from coordinate 28,481,486 downwards.
TCTTATATAACCAGTCCCAGTTAGGACTCACTCGTAAGAGCGCACAGACAGAAACAGGAGAAAAACCCACAAAAACCACGGATCTCAGCTGTAACCAACGCGGAAGAAGCAGGTTGAACGAGACCGAATTTGGAATTTTTGTTTTTGAATAAAGCAAGCAAGCAAGTGTTTAATACTTCACTGAGGTAAATGGATGAAGAGAAGAAGAAGACACATAAATGTGCACGAAAAAGAAGCAGAACAGTCGTGGGAAGAAAACGAAGCAGTATCTGATACTTCTGGCCGCTAGGACTGCATCTACCATGGGATTGATACACTGACTTGTATAGAGATTGTGAGAAGTCAAACAGAAAGTAACGAACTCTTTTGCACTCCATGAGGCGTATAGAGAATATGGCGACAGTCCCATGTGTTTATAGACCAATGGACACACAGTGGGTGATGTGGTCAACATCACGGGATTGGGGGGAGGGAGTGAAGGTAGGGTGGGGAATACGATTGAGTTCCACTCCAAAGAAAGCTGCCCGTTTAGCAGTTCCAGTTCTTAAAGCACTAGTTTAATGAGTTTCATTAAAGCCTTGGTTATCTCCCACTTCTGTGCTCGGACATTGAAAGGCGTCTTAACTCTATCTTATATATAAACTAGCTGACCCTGCCCGCTTCGCCCAGACCCTGGTGGGCAGCATCTCATTTAATTCATATAAGTAGTCATATAAGTTCTCGTTCCCGTTACCGACTGACTGTCTGTCTGTCTGTCTGTCTGTCTGTCTGTCTGTCTGTCTGTCTGTCTGTCTGTCTGTCTGTCTGTCTGTCTGTCTGTCTGACCCGGCCCGGCATTGCCCAGCTCCTGGTGTGGAGCATCTCATTTAATTCATATAAGTAGTCATATAAGTTCCCGTTCCCGACTGTCTATCTGTCTGTCTATCTGTCTGTCTATCTGTCTGCCTGACCCTGCCCGGCTTCGCCCAGTCCCTGGTGGGAAGCATCTCATTTAATTCATATAAGTAGTCATATAAGTTCCCGTTCCCGTTACCGACTATCTGTCTGTCTGTCTGTCTGTCTGTCTGTCTGTCTGTCTGACCCGGCCCGGCATCGCCCAGCTCCTGGTGTGAAGCATCTCATTTAATTTATATAAGTAGTCATATAAGTTCCTGTTCCCGACTGTCTATCTGTCTGTCTATCTGTCTGCCTGACCCTGTCCGGCTTCATTAAATTCATACAACAAAAAAAGTAACTTAAAAGAACGTTCTTCCACACACCATCCATTATTTTTAATGAAAACTCTTTCTAATCACCTGCATGACTACAGTAACTTCTTAAGCAAAAAAAGATGAGTTACAATGTTATGCATTGTGCATCATTTTTATGAAAACTTTGAAAATGCCTTACAGATGGTATCATTATTTATTATAACTCATATGCCGGTACATAACTATGGACAAAGAGTTTATAAATCTTTGAAAACGATGCCACAATATGACTATAAGTTATACAGAAAAGTTATGCCCCTTGAAATAACTTTTACAGAGTTAGGTCCCCTGAGATATATGAAATTATGATGAAAAATGAAAAATGAAATAATACTGAGTAAGCAGGCGATTTCACACTAACAAAATATCACAGTTGGCAGCTCTGGAATGAAAGGAAGGCGTGTAGAAAATTTCATCTCAATCGGATGGGCCGTTCGCGAACGTATAAAGGACATACAGACATAAATACATACGGACATACATTTGGACGGAGATCCTTTTTTATATATAAGAAGATTAGGATCTCCGTCTGTCTGTCTGTCTGTATGTATGTATGTCCTTTATACGTTCGCGAACGGCCCATCCGATTGAGATGAAATTTTCTACACGCCTTCCTTTCATTCCAACGCTGCCAACTGTCGTATTTTTTTTCTTCTTCCTCCTCCTCCCTCCTCCCATTCCCAAAATACGTACGTAAATATATGATGATGATGATGAAAGAATCCCCGAACTAAAACGCTAGGTAAAGGGAAGAAAATGACGTGACTACACAGAATCGTCACACGGCAATCATCATCATCATCAAGTGCCATGCAGGCTGGCGTAGGCGTTCATCTCTGCTGCTGATATATATGCCTCCATGCCACGGCAATATCAATAACAATTCATCTTTTTATGTGTAAGGAAGTTATCTACAGTCGTGTAGAAGGGAAGAACAATCAATGGAAGGACCGAAATCACAGAACCTAGACGAGTATGAATTCGGAATGGCGAACTCCCTCCTCCTCTCTTCTCCTCCTGCCTCTACCTCCTCCTCCTCCTCTCCTCTAACTCCTCCCTCCACCCCTTCCTCCTCCCTCTACCTCCTCCCCCTCCTCCCTCTACCTCCTCCCCCTCCTCCCTCTCCCTCCTCCCTCCTCCTTCTCCCTCTTCCTTCTCCCTCTTCCTCTCCCCTCCTCCTCCATCCTCCTCCCTCCTACTCCCTCCGCCTCCTCCCCCCTCCTCCCTCTACCTCCTCCCTCCTCCTCCCTCTACCTCCTCCCTCCACCCTCCTCCTCTTCCTCCTCCCTCTACCTCCTCCCCTCCTCCCTCTCCCTCCTCCTTCTCCCCTCCCTTCTCCCTCCTCCTTCCTCTCCTCCTCCCTTCTCCTCATCCCTCCTACTCCCTTCTCCTCCTCCCTTCTCCTCCTCCTCTCTCCTCCTCCCTCCTCCCTTTTCCTCCCTCTACCTCCTCCCTCTACCTCCTCCCTCCTCCTCCTTCCTCCACATCCCTCTTCCTCCTCCTCCCTCCTCATCATTCCTCCTCCTCCTCCTCCCCCTCCTCCTTCTCCCTCCTCCTTCTACCTCTTCCTCCCTCCTCCTTCTCCCTCCACCTCCTCCCTCCTCCTCTCTCCTCCTCCTCCCTCCTCCTCCCTCTCCCTCCTCCCTTCTCCTCCTCCTCCACCTGCGTTCTCCTCCTCCCTCCTCCTCCTTCTCCCTCCTCCTCCCCCTCCTTCACCCTCCTCCCTCCTCCTCCTCCACCTTCACCCTCCTCCATCCTCCTCCCTCCTCCTCCCTCCTCCTCCTCCCCCTCCTCCTCCCTCCTCCTCCCTCCTCATCCCTCTTCCTCCTCCTCCCTCCTCCTTCCTCCTCCTTCTCCCCTTTCCCCCTCCTTCTCTTAATCCCTCCTCCTCCTCCTCCTCCCTCCTATTCCTCCCTACTCCTCCTCCTCCCTCCTCTTCCTCTCTCCGCCTATCTCTTCCTCCCTCCTCCTCCCTCCTCCACTCTCTTCCTCCTCCCTCCTCCTCCCTCTTCCTCCTCCTCCTCCCTCCTCCTACCTCCTCGCCCTCCTCTTCCTTCCTAATTCGCCCTCCTCCTCCCTTCTCCTCCTCCCCCCTCCCCCTCCCTCCTCCCCCTCATCCCTCCTCCTCCCTCCTCCTTCTTCCTCCCTCCTCCTCCCCCTCCCCCTCCTCCTTCCTCATCCTCCCTCTCCTCCTCATCCCTCCTCCTCCATTCTCCTCCTCCCTCCTCCTCCCTCTACCTCCTCCCTCCTCCTCCCTTCACATTACTCTTCCTCCCTCTTCCTCCTCATCCCTCCTCCTCCTCTCTCCTCCTCCCTCCTCCTCCTCCCTCTACCTCCTCCCTCCCCCTCCCTTCACATTCCTCCTCCTCCCTCTTCCTCCTCCTCCCCCTCATCCTCTTCCCTCCTTCTCCTCCCTCCTCCTTCTCCCTCTTCCTCCTCCCTCTTCCTCCCTCCGCCTCCTCCCTCCTCCCACTCTCTCCTCCTCCTTCCTCCTCCCTCCTCCTTCTCCTCCCTCCTCCTTCTCCCTCTTCCTCCTCCCTCTTCCTCCCTCTTCCTGCTCCCTCCGCCTCCTCCCTCCACCTACTCTCTCCTCCTCCTCCCTCCTCCTCCCTCTCCCTCCTCCTCCCTCCTCCTCCTCCTGCGTTATCCTCCTCCCTCCTTCTCCCTCTTCCTCCTCCCTCCTCCTCCTCCTCCTCCACCCTACTCCTCTCTCCTCTTCCTAATCCCTCCTCCTCCCTCCTATTCCTCCTGTCTCCTGTCTCCTCCTCCCTCCTCTTCCCTCCTCCACCTCCCTCTTCCTCCTCCCTCCTCCATTTACCCAAGACAGACAGACAGACAGATAGTCGGGAACGGGATCTTATATGACTTAAATATAAAATTAAAAAATTAAAAATTGATATGATTTAAATGAGATGCTCTCCACCATGGGCTGGGCCGGGTCAGACAGACAGACAGACAGACAGATAGATAGATAGACAGACAGACAGACAGACAGTCGGGAACGGGAACTTATATGACTACTTATATGAATTAAATGAGATGCTCCCCACCAGGAGTTGGGCGATGCCGGGCCGGGTCAGACAGACAGACAGATAGATAGTCGGGAACGGGAACTTATATGACTACTTATATGAATTAAATGAGATGCTCCCCATCAGGGTCTGGGCGAAGCCGGGCCGGATCAGACAGATAGACAGACAGACAGACAGACAGACAGATTGTCGGTAACGGGAACGAGAACTTATATGACTACTTATATGAATTAAATGAGATGCTCCCCACCAGGGTCTGGGCGAAGCCGGGCCGGGTCAGCTAGTAGTTAATAAAACTCTCTGTTTTTTTTTTTGTTTTTTTTTGTGCCTCAATATAAAATTCAATATCTCAGTAACCAACTGAGGGAAAATTATGAGATTTAGCATATAACCTTATCATTATGTCCACCCAACAAAAAATTTTTTGTTCTGGAGATTGTACAGCAGATTTCAATGTTTGTTTATATGCGGTATATAATTTACGGCTTAGGGATTAAGTCCATCATTTTAAAAGTATTACAGCTTTAGCAAGACACCCCCCCCCCCGCTCTTTTTGAAATTGTCTCGAGGTTTTCGTTTTGGCACAAACAGCGCGAAGTTAAATGGGTTTGTTCAGAGGTGTCTAAAATGGTGGTTCTTTCATGAAACGTGATTATATAAATAAACTAGCTGACTCGGCCCGGCTTCGTCCAGCTCCTGGCGGTGATCTGTCTGTCTGTCTGTCTGTCTGACCCGGCCCAGCCCATGGTGGAGAGCATCTCATTTAAATCATATAAGTAGTCATATAAGATCCCGTTCCCGACTATCTGTCTGTCTGTCTGTCTTGGGTAAATGGAGGAGGGAGGAGGAAGAGGGAGGTGGAGGAGGGAAGAGGAGGGAGGAGGAGGGAGGAGGAGACAGGAGACAGGAGGAATAGGAGGGAGGAGGAGGGATTAGGAAGAGGAGGGAGGAGTAGGGAGGAGTATCCAAATAAACGTTTATGACATTGCAACTATCCAACTTGACTCGTTTACTCTTCTTACCAACTATCTCCGCAGGGAAACACAACTCTTCCAAAATAGCATCTTGCAGAGCTATAAGAGTGCGGTTTCTTGACCTCTTCTGCTTATTCTTCCCCTTGCTTGTCTTTATGGGCTTGGGCAGAATTCGTCTCTGAGCAATGAAGACAACATGTTTGCTATTTAACGCCTTTCCAAGTTCACGGAACAGACGCGTTTGGATTTTCTGGCAAGCCTTATGATGAGGTATGGAAGCAAAGATGAATGTGGTCTTCTTGCCTTGCACGTCTATCTCCTTGTTTCCTGTAATAAACGATACATAAAGAAGTGCCGTTGGGTCAGTATTCATCTCAAGCTTCAGGCAGTTCTGTCACACCCACAATGTTCCAAGCTGTAACACGTCTCCAATTTCTTTCATCTGACAGCATGGTCACACAATGGTTTAATAAGAGTTAACTCTAAAATAAAGGAATAACTTCCATTGTTTGGTAGAGTGTTTTCTTCTCTGTAAATTGATTAGAGAAATTAGACGTAGACAGTCAAAATGTTTTGGACATGTTATGAGAAGGAATGGATTGGAGAACTTAGTGACAACTGGCAAGATTGAAGGGAACAGACCAAGAGGAAGACCGAGAGGAAACTACCTGGATGGCTTGACCACATGGCATGGACGAGACAGAAACACTGAGCTGATCCACGACGCTGGTGATCGAGTGAAATCGCGAGACATGACCGCCCACGCTTTCCGGCATGTCACATGACTGATTGATTGATTTCTTCTCTGTGAGTTTCCAAACAGAGTGAACATTTACGGATCTCACATTCCAAGTTGTTATTATTTCTTCAAAAAGTATATTGAATTTGTAAACTGGAGAACTTGGTGACAACTGGCAAGACTGAGGAGAAAAGAACAAGGGAAAAGCAGAGAAGTATATATCTGGATGGCTTGACCTTATGATATGGTCGAGACAAGAAAATGGAGCTGGTCCACGACACTGGTGATCATGTAAGATGGCGAAACATGACCACCCACGCTTATCGGCATGACACATGATGATGATGAAACTGGAATACATCAAAATATTAACCAGGATGAAACGAATTAAACTTCTGGCAAAACTTAGTGGCCCCAACAGAGCAACTGTATAATGGAAGCCTGGTTTCAATCACCGGCAGTGGCAGAATTTCGTTTTGATCAGTAATGCTCTGTGGTCTACCCAGCTCAAAACAAGAATACTGGATACGTTTAAGAATGTTATATGAATTGTCTTCGAAAAAAAGAAAAAGAAACAGGCGCCGAGGAAGTACACAGGTCACTCATTTAATTGTGCCTTGCCCTAGACTGCATGATGACCTAACAGTTCACACCTCAGCGTCAAGTATCTTTTTTTGTTTTTGCATACCCCTCTTTTTTTTTTTTTTTTAACAGGACATCGCTGTCAACACCAGCGTTTTACTGCTGTTTTGATGTCTTGACACTATTACGTTTAGTAGTTTGCCATTGCTCCTGAACGACCGTTTCCCATACCAATTCGTTAAAACCCAGCGCAATGCGGTCTGCTACCAAATCGCTCGCAGTTGTGTTTCGAACGGGATTACGACACACGCCCATAACCTCTTCACCACGGAGAACGGCCGTCAGTATCTACTATGCGGTTATATTCACCCTTACCATTGTACCAACCATAACTACTGCTCTCGGGTTCGTTAAATGTTCTATGATTCGAACGAATGTCACTTTTAAATCCCGCAGATCAGCCAATTCCCACGCTCAGTTTACCCGCATCTGTCCACCTGCCAGGTCGTTCCACATCGCTGGATTGATTTCTACATCAGCGTCAGCCACACTCTCTTCCAGTATAAAAACATCGAATGCTGGCTTTTGATATCTGGATATCAGCTGTACATCTAAACATCTGCTACCACACCCGTGTGTGTAAATCTAGCATTTGTGAGCAAGAAACGGGACATGTTCTGATAGTTATCCTAGGGGATCTCCGTCAACAAACATGACAGATGACACATTTTCCAGAAGGTAGTACATATTACCTGTCTGTGTTAGCGACATCTGTGGCTAACGGGTCAGTGAACTAACAACAACGATTGTCTGGGAGAGACCAAGAAATGAATAACATAAGTGTTTTAAGTGTAACACAGTGTTTTTTGGTCAAATAATGAGTTGAGTTGAGTCAAGAACCAACATCACTGCACTCTAGGCATTCCCATAAGCGCTAAAATAATGATAAAAAGAGGCATTGGAAAATACCATGACAACTGGAGAAATAAGCGTTAGAAAAGACAGACAAATCGAGAGAAATTATACTGGATGGGCTGGGACAGAGACATTAGGAGATATCATCTATAGAATTGATCTACAACAACTGTGAAGACCTAGGCGAAGTGCAGGTCCATGATGATGTTGGCATTGGTTGGCACTCAAGAAATAAAGAAAAGAAGTAGAGATAATATGGTGCAATCATCAACAAGTACAAAGACCCTCGCAGAACGTTGCTCTCATCACAACTCGGTGGAAAGATTCTCGATCCCCCAGCAGTTCCCCTGCCTCATGCATGCTCATGTCCAGGGTGTCTTTAATGTCCTTGGGGCACCGTATTGGTCGACACCCGCCCTTCCTCCAGAAACCACGCCTTTCATTGCTGTTCTGTCTACACCAATGTGAATACACATCTGAGAAGATAAATATTGACAGCTATCGTGTGGGCACATCGTGATTAAACCCTGTCCCCATTCAAATTATCACAATTAACAACGAAGACATTGAAAATGTCACAAACTTTGAATTGGTCGAGAACAGAATTGGGGTCTGAGTGGTCTCGAGGTATGGTGTCCGCCTCGAGTGCTGGAGATCCCGGGTTCAATTTTTTCACGAGGACTTCTAGTAAAAAAATTTCTCCTGGTCTCTGGGTAGTGAGACTGGTCGCCCGTGTGTATTGTTACGCACGTAAAAAATCCCGTGGCAGTTGGAAATCGGAAAAGAGTAGCCTAACGGTGCTGCCCGGGCAAAACTTCGAGTTAAAAATCTACCCAAAGTATTTTAGGATCCTCGCCGGTGCTACGGAGTTCGTGCACTGAGCTGAGATTCTACGGACTCAGGTTTGAGGTAAGATTGGAACGGAGCACTTATGGGTTACACCCGTGTGCAGTGATGTTGATCCGTCGACTAAACTAAACTAAACTAAACTAAACTAAACTAAACTAAACTAAACTAAACAAACATTGAATATCTTGACTCCACAATCAACAACAATGGGCAATGTTTAAAAGAAATAAGACACAGACTGGTCACAGAACTACAGAGGTAAATAATATTAACTACCCACGGCACAACACCAGCAAACAGGTTACAATTTAATATTTGAGGACATACATATTTCCTGTGGCAACATATGGACGTGAATCATGGACAATTTCGCCAATCATTAAAGAAGAAAATTTGGGGCTTTTGACCTCAAATGCTACAGAAAAATTCTTATAATATCGTGGACCAAGAGGAAAAACAATTCTCAAAGTTTACAAGAACTGAACATGGAAGAAAGCTAGCACATTAATAGTATCATGTCTCCAACACTGATATACTTTGGCAATATTAACGTCACAGTGGCTTTGAGAGAACAGTGATTGGAGGTGTGGTCCCTGGCAGACGAGGCAGGGGGTCAACCAGCAGGAAGATGGACAACTGACACTGAAGATACTTTCGGCATGGGGTGGCATGAGGCAGCAGAGATGACCAGAGATCAAGAGGCTTTCCCAAGAGAGCGACGTTCCGTAAACGATCTGCTTCATGATGATGGAGCTGCTATCAAATGACGACAACGTGTCTTTGAAGGAAGAAGTGCACCTCGATTTATATTCTCTCCTCTGTTTCCAAGGAAGAAGTGCACGTCGATTTATATTCTCTCCTCTGTTTCCAAGGAAGAAGTGCACGTCGATTTATATTCTCTCCTCTGTTTCCAAGGAAGAAGTGCACCTCGATTTATATTCTCTCCTCTGTTTCCAAGGAAGAAGTGCACCTCGATTTATATTCTCTCCTCTGTTTCCAAGGAAGAAGTGCACGTCGATTTATATTCTCTCCTCTGTTTCCAAGGAAGAAGTGCATCTAGTTTTATATTCTCTCCTTTAGTTCCATGGAAGAAGTGCACGTCGATTTATATTCTCTCCTCTGTTTCCAAGGAAGAAGTGCACGTCGATTTATATTCTCTCCTCTGTTTCCAAGGAAGAAGTGCACGTCGATTTATATTCTCTCCTCTGTTTCCAAGGAAGAAGTGCACGTCGATTTATATTCTCTCCTCTAATTCCATGGAAGAAGTGCATCTAGTTTTATATTCTCTCCTTTAGTTCCATGGAAGAAGTGCACGTCGATTTATATTCTCTCCTCTGTTTCCAAGGAAGAAGTGCACGTCGATTTATATTCTCTCCTCTGTTTCCAAGGAAGAAGTGCACGTCGATTTATATTCTCTCCTCTGTTTCCAAGGAAGAAGTGCACGTCGATTTATATTCTCTCCTCTGTTTCCAAGGAAGAAGTGCACGTCGATTTATATTCTCTCCTCTGTTTCCAAGGAAGAAGTGCACGTCGATTTATATTCTCTCCTCTAATTCCATGGAAGAAGTGCATCTAGTTTTATATTCTCTCCTTTAGTTCCATGGAAGAAGTGCACGTCGATTTATATTCTCTCCTCTAATTCCACGGAAGAAGTGCACGTGGATTTATATTCTCTCCTCTAATTCCATGGAAGAAGTGCACGTGGATTTATATTCTCTCCTATAATTCTATGGAAGAAGAGCATGTCGATTTATATTCTCTCCTCTAATTCCATGGAAAAAGTGCATGTCAATTTGTATTCTCTCCTCTAATTCCATGGAAGAAGTGCATCTCGTTTTATATTCTCTCCTCTAATTCCATGGAAGAAGTGCACGTCGATTTATATTCTCTCCTCTAATTCCATGGAAGAAGTGCACGTGGATTTATATTCTCTCCTATAATTCTATGGAAGAAGAGCATGTCGATTTATATAGTTTAGTTTAGTCGTTGGATCAACATCACGGCACACGGTTTAACCCATGAGTGCTCCGTTTTCCTCCTAACTCAAACCTGAGTCTGGAAAAACTCAGCTCAATGCACGAACTCCGTTGCATCGGCGAGGATCCTGAAATACTTTGGGTAGATTTTTAACTCGAAATTTTGCCCGGGCAGCGCCGTTAGGCTACTCTTTTTCGATTTCCAACTGCCAAGGGAATTTTTACGTGCGCAACAATACACACGGGCGTCCGATCTCACTACCCGGAGACCAGGGAAAATTTTATTGCTAGAAGTCCAGGTGGATTTTTTAAATAAATCCCGGTCCTCATCGGGGCCTGAACCCGGGACCTCCAGCACTCGAGGCGGACACCATACCTCGAGACCACACATCCCCCACTCAGATGTCGATTTATATTCTCTCCTCTAATTCCATGGAAAATGTTTACGTCAAATAATATTCTCTACGTCGCTTTGTATTCTCTCCTCTCATTCCACGGAAGAAGTGCACGTCGATTTATATTATCTCCTCTAATTATATGGAAGAAGTGCACGTCGATTTATATTCTCTCCTCTAAAGTAGTGTATTAGGGAACCCAGACACATATTATGCAACCAGAATCTGGCGGGTAATGGCGGCTGATGGTTTTATGAAGGAAATATGGGGGTATTTTTTTGGGAAAATTGTCGACTCGGTAAATTTTTTGGCGGCGTGTGGGAACGGTTTTTTGACGGGTGTCTGTGAAAGTAATTAAGGTAAAAGTAGTCGGTGGGAATAGAAACCGAGGATGTGAGTACGGATGAAGGGGTAGTACTGGAAATAGAAACCGAGGGTGTGAGTACGGATGAGGGAGGGTTGTAAGTTATTTTGGTTACGTATATGAATGTGTTAGTATGCGTGGTGTAGTGATGTATAAACAAGGGTGTGATGGGTCGTGGTTATACTTGACGAAGTAAGAAGTGTAGCTGGTTACTGAACAAAAGAGGTGTAGTTGGTTACTGAACAAAAAGAGGGTTGTAGGAGTCTGACACAGTAAAACACAGAGACAAAAGTAAAAACAAAAAAGTAATATTTTCAAGTGTTTTTATTGGTATACAACATCAAACTACAGGTAAAAAAGGTTTACGACCCATACATTAAAAAGGGAGTATGACCCCTAAAGGGGATCAGCTGGTTATTATAGATAGATGAGTGGTCCTGTAGAGGTCTGTCGTGCCTGTGGTTATTAATAATAGAAGGTGAATGGAAACGAATAGTAAAATCACCTATGAATTAATCGATGGTAATTATTACTAGCGGGGTAATGGGTTCAACAATGAAACAAGCAGGGTCGTGGTGTAATACGAAGGCATTCTCCCGTCTTAGGGATAAAAGAGGCCGCCGGGGTGGTGTTATAGGTGGTAGTAACTGCAAGGGTGGGTTCTTCACCGAAAAGCTTATAAAGAAGGATATGGTGGTAAGGGGTATTAGGGGTCGATATAGCGATGTTTATAATAAGAGGATATAATCTGAAAAAAGAGTCTGGGCGTAGTAATATAGTGAGGGGGGGGGGTCGTAGAGTGGTTGATGTCCGGTGTAAATGGTGATGTCGATCGGGCCCGCAGATCACCCGGTGTCAATACGGTTCCAGGTGCTTGAACTGTTCCTCTAGGCGATATATCAGCGTCTACACGAGTCTCCTTGTCTATAACAAATACATAAACACAAACACAACGACAACCATACAAGTATACACCAGACATCAACCATACAATCAGGGCCATTTTAGATTCAGACACACAAGTATAACGAATCTAAAATACAACCGCGCACACAATGAAACAGACACGAGTGCAGCCATACACAGAATCAAATAGACAGATACACAATCGTGTACACACTCACATACATAAACTCACACAAACTAACGTGTTAGAACAAGCCAAAGCAGGGCTCATACCAACTTTTAATGAGAAAAACAACCAAACGTATACGGCCACTACTAATACAAACCTCGCTGATGCCAAAGTAGATGGGTGTAGTATAACGCTGGGAAAACTAATCAGTCTTCTTCATGTCGTGTGAAGTCGAGATTCTACCAACAGATAGTTGGCTACAGGACTATGATAATGAGAATAACAGGCAGAGACTCATACAGACAGAGAGAGTACGGGTGGTAGCAGTACAACCGTGGTATGAATGTGAGGCGTCTGCGGCAAACACGCGATGGTACTAATAACCCCTTGCTATCAATGTTTGCAGCATGGTTTTATAGGTTGTTTCAAGTGGCTTTTGTTTCCCTTCTTTTTCGAGAGACAGCAACAGTGACATATATATATATATATATATATATATATATATATATATATATATATATATATATATATATATATATATATATACATATATATATATATATATATAAAGAGAGAGAGAGAGAGAGAGAGAGAGAGAGAGAGAGAGAGAGAGAGAGAGAGAGAGAGAGAGAGAAGAAAAAACTATACAATCGAACAAAAACATAATAAAATAGAGAAACAAATAATAACATTTTCAAATGGCTTTTATTGGTATACAACATTTACGAGCTTCGTTTACGAGCCAAAGGGAGCAGAGGGGGACTTGCTTATTGTAGAAAGGTGTCTTGACTGTCGGTAGATTGATATAGATGGAGTGTCATTGTTCCTCTGTCTTGAGAAACTGTCACCGCTTTCAAACTGTTGTCTAGTTGTCTGGGCATATCAACAGGTCTTGACATGAATAACCACTTGGGTGTAGACATCTTGATCGTTGTAGAAACAAAAAGACGAGTGGTCGTCTCATTTTATAACGACGAATTTATCTAGTTTTAAACAGTTCTGGACTTGTCTTTTTTAACCACGGAGTAACCAATCGAAACACGAGACGATCGTTCACGTGTTGTCTGTGTCCAAAGCGTTGCAGGATACGTGACATGCTCCAACCACGACATTTCATTAATAAGAAATACAACGCATACAGACCACAAGTACTGTTATTAATGTCTTGTAGCATACGGGTATTGTACACGAGTGATCTGTCCGAGTTTCGTTGTATAAAATGGATAATGTCGGCGTGTAATGGTGGCAAGCCAAACGAATCGAAATATTCAAACTGACCTAGACCATTAAAATATAGGGCGATCCAATGTGAACCAGAGTAAGCACTGGTGTCAGTATTGACGATCAAAGCAGCTGGCTGTGTTCTATCAATGTGTCTAGGCAAATGATCTCTAGCGCATACGTTGACTAGTGGAAGGCGACGAACAAACAGATCAGACATGAGTAATTGTCTTAGTTGTTGGGTATCCATTATGCTATGTAATCTGTTAGCACTTGTCTCGTCTTGGAAACTTCTAGGACCGAATCGAGTTCGGCGTATACGATGACTTGTAGAGGTACAGTCGTTATAACGTCAAACTTTAGTTCTACTGACAATGGGCCAGATTTCGCCATTTCAAACTGTTCTCCATCTAATATACTGGGAGTCAGATCAAAACTATAGAGACAATTCCCTTGACTATAACTTTCATAATTTATACCATTCCCGACATCCTTACCGGTCAGACCAAGGGCCAAGTTGGTACTATGGAAAGCTCGCATGTACTGACCTGTGGTATAATTCATGGTTAAGGGTTTGCCTGTAACACTACGCCCATCTACCATCAGACTCAAATAGTTTAACTGATAATGATTGAATATGAAGGGGTTCGTATTCAGCTCGCCATTGAAGCAGGAAGCATTGACTAATCCGATCACCACCCGGGTCGGTGTCTGGCTGAGGAAAAGGTTATCTTGTGTGTGGGAAAACATACCTTTAGGGATAGAAAAGGTCTTTACCACGACCCTTTTAAAAGGATACTTGGCATTGGATCTCAATAAGGCTTTTTCATGGGCCAGAGAGATAGGTGGATTTAACTTAGCTTTCCTCACCAAGAGGGCGGCGTAAGTAATGACACTTTTGTACCCACCACTTATATCCGTGGCAATCAAATTAAAGACGGATTTTGATGGGGTTAGTTTGATTGTAATATCGACACCATTCAACATGTACCGGTCCTGATTGAAAATGTCGGAATGTAGGCGCCCCATCATATCCAGAGGCACACTATAGCTGGCTAAAGATCTTCTTTTGGCTAGACCTGTATTGGTATCACCCTTTGTGTCTGCCATGTGCAAAGGAGTATCTTGATAGTATAGAGCTGACGTCAGATGACTCTTTTTGGCCTCTTCACCGTAATTCAGAAGAGCTTCCAAGTAGGCCAGGTACGGATACGAATTTTCACTCGGTGAAATAAGAGTGTCGTTCAGGGACACGTCTACTTGAGAAAACAAACTATGCAAATAATAATTTATCGGACAGACTTCGGCTGTGTTTGGTAGGTCGTCGCCATTGGGCAGTGTAACTTTGGCTCTCACGTGCAGAAAAGTATTAAACAAATCAATGTAATCTTCACCGACACCAGAAATGGTGAATTCGATGGGTGCCCCATAAGCTAAAGTGGCCAATGGATGAATCTCCACAAACTGTCCCTCTTCCACGGCTGTCTGGGTGGGAGGTACACTAAACAGATCCAGACCAGAATGCAGACACTCACATGACTTGGGATGAATTAACGCCATTATGAGAAAATATCCGAATGTCCCGCTTGGTGGTGATGTGTCTTATGACTCGACGACTTTCTGACTGTTGGTTTTATTCTTTTACTGGGCTGACCTGGCGGGGCGGCTCGTTTTCGTTTCCTAACCCCACTACCTGATTGGCTGATGTGTTGAGCAGCGCCATGGAGTAGTCGTTGACCAGCATCTCTGGCGTGTTCTTTGAAGGACTCACCAACATTTCTACCAGCTAAGGCATAAGGCATCTTGAGCCACTTGCAAACCCGTCCCCAGTCCTTCTCTCAATAGGGCTTTGCCACCAGTCTTCAACCAAGGAAGAATTGTGAGACCAAGACCACTAAAGAAACTACCAATTATATGACCTCGCTGACTTCGACCACCTACAAAAACAGGGAGACCACTTCCAGCTTGATTACAGAAATACTCCTCGTATAGTTTGGGGTTGCGTTGAATTGGCACGTGCCTAACCATGGTTAGCCCAGATCAAACCGTTTGGTTGTTCGAAAATGTAACGTCACTGCTGAAGTTCCACCTGTAAATGGGATAGGTTTCCCCTGCTCGTCGGTTATAAGAAGTTCAATCGTGTCAAATGAAAATCGACTGAGGGGTACGTAATGTGGCTTGTCATACATCCTAAATACCGAGGTGGTAGATCTGTCTAGAACAGGTAGTGTCCTCAGTAATGGTACCATCACATCACCAACCACCCGCGAGGTGACAATATCGGAATAGACGAAGACATTTTTTGTGCCCTGGTCTAAATCCACTTCACCCACACCAGACAGACTGGGTTCAGTCTCGGTGACATGTGTCGAGGGAAACTGTAATATTTCTGCCAACTTGTCACTAAGTCTAACTTCAGCCCCCTGTTCATATAATTGGAAACGAGCGTTATTCGAATTATCGTTATAAGAGAACATCATTCGGTTATGTTCTTGTAAGGCATCATCGAGACGCAGCCATTGCAGTTCATTGATAAATCTCTCAGCTTCGAAAAGCAATCTATTCAATTCTCCAATGAATTTTTCTGTTGATTTGTATAGACCAGGCGTCAGCGTAATCATCATCGGTGGTTCATCTAGGTCTGGAGGTGGAAAGTACTTTATCCACACCTCATCTTTCAAAATATTAAAATAGGTGTTGGGAAACTGAATATCAACCAAACCAACTTCGTACTGGGAGGTGAGCTCAATAGTTTGTGGTAGTTTGACAAAGAAATGTCCGGCGTTATTTTGGGGGTATATTTGTAATGACGCATTACTCGTCAGCGTCACGTAGAAACTCATATTAGTCTATTCGAGGTCTGAGTGCTTCCTGATTCGAAAATGTAAAGTTAGTACTGAAGTACCATCGTTGAATGAGAGTGTTTTACCCGTATCGTCAGTTAAAAGTATTTCCACCGTGTCGAAGGAGAATCGACTTAATGGTACATAATGTGGCTTATCATAAAGACGAAACACTGAAGGTGACAGTCGGTCCAATATAGGAACAGTCCTTAGTAAAGGAACCATGACGTCTCCAACTGGTCTCGCGGCTACGAGATCGGAATAGACATAGATATATTTAACTTCGTTATCCATCTCTAATTCTACATCACCGTATAATAAGACATTATCGTCTGATAGAGTCGAGCTGGGAAAACCCAACATATTTTTCAATCTGTCACTAATTTTTGCCTGGGCGCCTTTTTCAAATATTTTCATCCCGACCCTTTTCCAAGGTGCACCTAGAAAGAATTTGATGGTTAGTTTCTCGTCTAGTTGGGTTTCTACACACAACTTATTCAATTCCTCGATGAAAGTTTCAGGGCTGCTGAACGGACCCGGTGGACATTCAAGGGTTATAGGTTCCATACCACTATTTTTAGGTGGAAAGTATTGGAACCAAATTTCCCCAGGCAAACCATTAAAATACGAATTGGGGAACTGAATCTCGACCAGGCCCACTTCGTATTGGGTCGTTACATCAATGGTCTGAGGCAACTTGACAAAAAAGTGACCGGGTTGGTTGTTGGGAAATACCTTTGGTCCAGAATTACTCGGTAAAGCTACATAGAAACTCATCGTTTTTCTAATTTAGGATTAGGTAGCATATAGCCCAAACAACTACTCAATAGAGCTACCCACAACTTGCCGTCTGGTGCGTCTGCGCTGCCTTGAGTCAGATTGAACAAAGACACGGCAATTACGGCATACATAACCACCATTTGACACAGAAATACAATCTCTGGCCTCGGTACACGTTGTCCAAAGAATGACCAGATCGATGTTCTTTCCCCCTCTGTCTGGTGTGGGCGCACCCCCATAGTTTCCACCCTGTCTTCAGTCACACCACTAGTCTCCATAACTAGCTAGTTGCGTGTCAGCTATCCAACTATTGAATGAATGGGGATAACCAAACCACTTCACTAAATACTCTTTCCCACCACCTCGCCTGGGTCTCTCTTGTAAGATTGTTTCGATACGATACACTTGTTTGTCTCCAACTAGTTGTATTTCTTCTCTGTAGAACGAGCCCTGTAGTTCCTGTCCCGAATCGTCTTTTACCACATAGGTCACTGGACTGGTCTGGTTTATGCGACTGACGGTAAACAATTCTTCTGTCCACGAGGGCATATACCCTTTTTTAAAAGGTTGTTTGGGTTCAGCCAGTCTGACTCGATCCCCAGGTGTAAAATACACTTTTTGTTATCCCACACCTCTTCTTGATTACTATAGTTGACATGTACAGGGGCCATGCGAATACTTCTGTGATACGAACCATTGTAGTTCTGGATCAATTTATCTATCACGTCGACGTAGCGCAGTGTATTGGTCTTGGTGAAATAACGCCATATTTTCTCTTTCAGGGTTCGATTGAATCTTTCCACTATCGCTGCCTTCACATCTTCATTCTCGGTGGTAAAGAAGTGCACACCTCGATCTTTCAGAAATTTTAAGAAGGTCCGATTAACGAATTCCGAACCTTTATCGCTCTGAAAATGTATTGGTTGGCTATCACCAAAGATTTTACTCATAGCCACCACCAGCGCTTTCCCCGTTTTCTTCTGGATCGGGATAGCCCAAGCATATTTACTAAACACGTCGATACAAGTCACTAGGTACGACATCCCATCGTTGTATCGTTGTAATAGTCTCATATCTATCAAGTCGGCTTGAAATTGTTGATTTATACCACCGGTTATGGTCTGGCGTCTCTGAAATCGGCGACGGATCGGTTTATGTAACGTATAGGTATCCTGATGACGTAACCATTTATCTATTTTCTTCAGGTTAGTATTTCTTTTTAAGGCGGCTGCTCCACCATAGGCTCCGGGTTTCTTAGGGTCATAGTAATACTTTCTTAATTGGGCGGCCATTTTTGCCACTTGGGGGTAGGTATCCTAGTCTTCTTCTTGCTTCGCCTGAGTTTGTAATGTGGTGTGGTCTCGACTGTATTGGGTTCGACTACTTGAGCCGGTTGAATAGGTGTTGGTTGAAGAGGTATTGGTTGAAGAGGTGTCTCGGCTACTGGTGTCGGTACACTGGTGACTTCAGGTTTTTGTTCCTTGATATCTAGTAGTCCCAGAGGCTTGTGTCTGTACTGTTCGAGTCGATTCAGATACCTCTGTAGTGTTTGCTGATACGCTCTGGCCTTGTCACGGGGTGGTAGATCTTCTGTTTCCAGGACTTGTTGCATCTGACGATCCAAATCCTGTAGACTATCATTTAGTGTGTCGGGTGGTACATAGGGTTTTTCTAGCAACCGGGGATCGATCAAGATCATCTTCTTGGCCATTACAATCCCACCACGCTTTTCAACACATTTAGTATGGGGCCTAGTAAGGCGCCTATGAAACCACCTTGTTGTAGAATCTCTTTCCTTTTCTTGAGCGATAATTTCTTATGAGTGAGTGCTCTCAGACGGTCTTTGTGTCGTTGCAGACGCTTCTTCTGAGCTGGTGTCAGGGGAACATTACCTTTTAAAACGTTGTGACAGCACTCACAAATTGATTGGACGAGATCCGGGGAAGCTGATTTCATTACTGCCTTCACAATGGCTGGGTTGGTCTGACCCAAGAAACGTAACATACCCTCGTTACGTTTAAGTCTGTTAGACATGTTATTTGGGGACGTAGACGACTTGCTGCTGGTCGGGAAATATATGACTTCGTAAGCGGAGCTGATCCGGTGTTTCCTGTCGCAGGTCAAATAACAAATACCTGTGTGGAGCCGATGTCGCGTCTTTAAAACTGTCTTGAACATATGACACACGGCCTGGATACATCTGTTTGGCGAGATTGGTAATCTGAGACCCGTCTCGAGGATTCTTAAACACCACTAGGTAGTGCGAATTCAGACTGATAGTTCTTTGTTCTTTATTCTTACCAAATAGGTTCTGTACTATATACATAACACTGAGGTTGCGATGATGACTGCCTTTAGTAAATAATTTAGTCACTCTGTCATCTGTCTCAGACATTAGATCATCTATGACTACTAACCGACGTCTATCACCTGTCCATTTTTCCACATCTGGCAGACCTTCATTAAATTGAACACCCTTCATAGTTTCGTAGATGGGTTGCCATTCCCCATAGCACCATATAATTTCCTCTGGAAGGGGGTCTACCATGGCTGGTAGATGGGTCAAGAACCGTTGGACAAAGACGGTTTTACCACCCCCCGTTGGGCCCGCAATCAAAGCCGTAAAAGGATGTTTCCATCTAGGATCCATGGGTATTAATAAACAGCTATCTACTCGCATTGGTGTTTATAAACGCGTCGAATGATAATATTAGACCATTTGACCACCAACTGCACGCCAGTGAGTCTCTGGTAGGTATTGGTATAATAACGATGGACCCAATACTCGACTTGACACAAGTTCACACCGAGGTGGTGAGTATGGCGTTGACTATTATTAGTTCATACATGCCCACAAAGACCAATAACTCGAGGTTGTGTCGCTTAGTACGTCAGATAGCCAACCAACATGATGTGTTATTCACGCGACTAGAAGTCTGTATCAAGCCCGAACACGTTTTCCCGGTCTTTGTTTCAATTGCTGACGAAGTCTTTGCCGATAACGTCATCAACTACGGGAGAATAATGATGGTTTTTACACTTGGTATGCGTCTGGGTATGCATCTGGTTAATAATTCTTACAATACAGACGTGAATGTCCAGGACCTGGAGGAAAGCTTCGCTACATCTGTCGGTACGTATATGACTGATAAACTACATCATTGGATACTGCGAGGTGGATGGTGTAATTTCTATACTTGGTTGCAAGCATCAGTTGAATAAATACATAATACATTTCAGTATGTGTCTTTGTTTCATTGTCTGTCAGTGTTGATGTCTCTCGGAACAAGAAGTAAAAACAAAACCACTAAAGAAAATCAACAAAAATCTTGGTTTCAATATATCAAAGAATGTATTATTCATGAAAATAGTTTAGTGATATAAGAAAAACATCAATGACATACATGCTTAGTGACAAAAATATAAAACAATGTAGTTGGGGGATGACCTAGACATCAAACTAGCGGGAACTCGGGCATATGAAAGAGGTAAAAACATATGCCAGCTACTGTCTCTAGTGTATATTTGGTGTCTGTACGTTGTTGCATGGCGTAGGAATGAATGTCATGTTCGTGTACTGATGTAAGGAAGGCGTCAAAGTCGTGTCTGTTATTTATTAGCGCTGGAAATTCTAAAACAGAAGAATTGTTAAATGATGCATGATAGAATCTAAGATCTTGTGTTTCTCTATGTCGTAACACTAGATGAAAGCTAAAGTTGATCTTAAAGCGACTAATTTGAGCATTGAAAATCTTATACAACGTATCTGTCCATTTGATAGGGTACTGTATCTCCGGGCTAATAAAGAAGGTGTATGTCGATAACCACTTGTTAATCTTGTGATGTGTCCTGATAGCTTCCCAATTTTCTCTATATATTTGTTGAATATCCGATGGAAGGATGTGTAGTGTCTCTGGTTCTCCGGCTGCTAAGATGGCCGCTTCGTCTTCTACCAGTTGTTCAAGAATATTCTCGTCTGGTTGTATCTGACTGTTAGTTATATTGGTGTCAGTTGGTGGTGTCGTCGAGGTTGGTGGTGGTTTTGTCTCTGATGGTGAAGAGGTAGTTGTCTCTGTTTCTGATGTATCCATAGGCCGGTGATGACGTATTCGTATGTGTTTTTGTAGATTGTCTTTTCTGTTGAAAAGTTGTCCACAGATATGACATAAGTATGATTTCGTATCGTGAATGGTCCGAATGTGGCGAGTGAGCTTATAGTTATCACGGAAGTCTTTGTCGCATACTGAACACGTGAAAGTAGATCTGGTGGTCATATCGATAAACTGGTCACAAGACACACTTTCGGTTGTTTTTTCTTTCTTTCTTACAACACCAAAAAGTTCTGATGTATACAATGTTTCACTATTTTAGCAGATGCTGACGACACGAATAAGGCTCACACCAAGTTTCACTGCTGTAGCCAAGTCACTACATGAACAATATCTGCTTACTACACGAACACTGCTCACACCAAGTTTCACCGATGTAGCTAGCCAAGTCAGTACGTGAACAATATCTGGTTACTACACGAACACTGCTCACACCAAGTTTCACCGATGTAGCTAGCCAAGTCAGTACGTGAACAATATCTGGTTACTACACGAACACTGCTCACACCAGCCTGAAGCACCTCTGTAGCTACCCAAGTCAGCCCGTGAACTGGTACTGAACTCACAAGAGACGCCGTCTATTTTATACACTGGTTCTGCACACGACGTAGCTGACGTGGCAGTTAGACAAGCTATTCTCACGCCTGCTTCCCTACACACCGATGACTCATACTTAATGACTTTTGCATATGGCGTTGATAACGTAGGGGCTTCTCGGACATCTACGTTCTTTACCAAAATTTTGTGGTTTGTATAGTTTAGTCTTATGGGTGAGTGTATCTGTACTGGTTGTGGTACCAGTAGTAATGGTATGGGTGCGTGTCTTTGAGTTTGTAGTAGGTGTGTATTTGTGTAATTGATTATGGGTGTGTAGTTGTGATGACAGTAGTAATAGTATGGATTTCTGTACTTCTGTGTCTGTATGTACAAGTGTGTACATGTGTGTACTTGTGGTTGTATGACCCTCTTTATATGATTTTTACACACCCCACAAAAATATAGTATAATAACAACGCACCAGCTAATATTCTTGTCGCTAATATTGGTAGTACTATTATCACTACTATTGATTCTTCCTCACTTTACCCACCACCATTGCACTATACGTACTTTCCCCTACAATTTCCTTACTTGACTACTTGACCACGTCATCGATCACTTTAATCACTACCATAATCTTAGGCACATCGTCCTCTACAATTTAAGTGGTCACTCGACCACTTGACCACTACTTGACCACTACTTGACCACTACTTGACCACTAATTTACCACCCTTTAAGCATCACCATGTCGTTACAATCTCTTTTCCCTAAAATTTCCTAATTTGACCACTTGACCCTTACTTGACCATTGCTTGACCACTGGTTGACCAGTGTGTAATTGCGAACACCTCTTATTATATTTATGACCACCCCTATATCACTCCTACTTGATCACTAATACCCACCCCTTACCATCAAATGACACCCATTATAACTTTATAAGCTTTCCTTTGTAATGATGGTAGTGAATAAGCTACATACCACCCTTTACTTTCACTACTATCACACTGTTCAGATGATAGTAACCATCTACACCTCTTACTTCGTCAAGTATAACCACGACCCATCACACCCTTGTTTATACATTACTCACCACGCATACTAACACATTCATATACGTAACCACCATATATCCAACCCTCCCTCATCCATACTCACACCCTCGGTTTCTATTCCCAGTACTACCCCTTCATCCGTACTCACAACCTCGCTTTCTAGTACTTTTACCTTAATTACTTTCACAGACACCCGTCAAAAAACCGTTCCCACACGCAGCCAAAAAATTTACCGAGTCGACAATTTTCCCAAAAAAATACCCCCATATTTCCTTCATAAAACCATCAGCCATTACCCTCCAGATTCTGGTTGCATAATATGTGTCTGGGTTCCCTAATATACTACTCTCTAATTCTATGGAAGAAGTGTACGTCGATTTATATTCTCTCCTCTAATTCTATGGAAGAAGTGTACGTCGATTTATATTCTCTCCTCTAATTCTATGGAAGAAGTGTACGTCGATTTATATTCTCTCCTCTAATTCCATGGAAGAAGTGCACGTCGATTTATATTTTCTCCTCTAATTCCTTGGAAGAAGTGCACGCCAATTTATGTTCTCTCCTCTTATGCCATGGAGTAGTTCACGTCGATTTATATTCTCTCTTCTAATTCTATGAGTGTCGATCAGTATCTGTGAATTTAATTCTTACTCGATATCACTGGCCGTAAGGGTTCCCCAACCACTGATATTTCAGTGTGTTCAATAATTTACCCGGGCTAACTTTTCCCTTTGATTTCCAATTTTGTCACAGAATGAGAAACTTATAGAACGCTATTAAATAACACGAAAATAACGAGAAAAATAGTGTTGAAGTGCTACATAGAACCTATAATTGTGTATGGATGTGAAGCGTGGACAAACAATGAGTAGTCAAGCTGTAAAACATCTGATGGCTGTGGAAATCTGGTTTCTAATGAAAATGCAAAGAATACCATGGACAGACAGAAAAACCAATGAGCAAGTCCTTCAAGAAACAAATGAAGATCGTAAACTGATTAGAGATATTATACGTAGACTGTCAAAGTTTTTTTGGGCATGTTATGAGAAGAAATGACTTTGAGAACTTGGTGACAACTGTCAAGATCGAAGGGAAGAGACCAAGGGGAAAACCGAGAAGTAAATACCTGGATGGCTTAGCCATATGGCATGGTCGAGACAGGAACACGGAGCTGATCCACGACTCTGGTGATCGAGTGGGATGGCAAAACATGACCACCCACGCTTATCGGCATGGCACATCATGGATGGATATATTAAATAACACGGGATTCATAATATTCTTCTTTTTCTTCGAACAACTTCAAACGTAGACCTGAATATATTTAAAGAAAGCAGCAGTCAACTTGAGCCTGTTGACATCTCCACCTCACATAAAGCGACTGAGGGCCAAAGTAATTTTCTCTGTTCTGCATATATTGACACCCAGCAGCAAATGTTTTGCAGTCATTTTACCAATTACACAGTTACATTCATTAGTGTCTCTCATCTTTAGTTAGTTAGTTAGTTAGTTAGTCGCAGTTCCAACTTCACAGCAACGGGTCGTCCCCATTATGCTCCGTTCCTGTGCCAGTGAATATCATACAAAATGCTCCCCACTGCCCAATGTGAAAAGTGGAAAAGACAGGAGTCTCGACAAACAACAGCCCGCACAGATACACTGTGCATAATGCTGCCGCCAGAATGTCAACACAATAGGCCCCCCACAAAATACCCAGTTCATTTCTGATGGAATCTGCAGTCATTTTCCCATATGGATGTTTCCTAGATGTTCACCCACACAGTCCACGAAATACAGTTCATCGTCGATGGCAGTGGCAGTCAACCAGAAGCCCAGCAGCCACGCATTTCTGCATAAGGCAAAAACCAGTCAACTCTGGGACATAGCCATCTGCCATCGCTCCGAACATGCAGTCACGTTCCAAAAAACCTCAGGCAGATTCAAAAGCATTTCACACGAAACTCACAGCTCACAGTGTCGCGCCACGCACTCACTCAGTAGCAGGGCGACGGAACCATCAAGCCTCCTTAGTCGCCTCTTACGATATGCATGGTAGGCTACAGTGTTGCTATTCTTTGCTTCCCTTATGGGCCCCGGCAACACACTGTCTCATCTTTAGTTTACGGAATAAGTGGTATTTCAGCATATCATGTCCTGTGTAAAGTCTGAGTATTGCTACGTGTTTACATGGGCCGAGTTGATAATAAGCACCATCTTTCTGGTGGCCTGGTTTTACATTATCACTTGGTTCCATACGTATTTCTTACTAGTCTGTTGGCCTCATCATAGGGTATGTTCTAATCAATACTTACTAGTCTGTTGGCCTCATCATAGGGTATGTTCTAATCAATATTGTATATCTATATCAGTTAGAGGTAATCTTCCATCTTATTTTGTAAGTTTGTCAGCTATATTCTCATCTTCTTTTGCCATGTTGTCAACTAGTCTTCCATATTCGTTTGCCAGTTTGTCAGCTAATTTCTCATCTTTTTTGTTGTTGCCAGTTGTTAGTTAGTCTTCCATTTCCTTTGTCAGTTTGTCAGGTAATTTCTCATCTTCTTTTGCCATGTTGTCAACTAGTCTTCCATCTTCTTATGCCAGTTTGTCAGCTAATTTCTCATCTTATTTTTTGTTGCCAGTTGTTAGTTAGTCTTCCATTTCCTTTGTCAGTTTGTCAGGTAATTTCTCATCTTTTTTTGCCATGTTGTCAACTAGTCTTCCATCTTCTTATGCCAGTTTGTCAGCTAATTTCTCATCTTATTTTTTGTTGCCAGTTGTTAGTTAGTCTTCCATTTCCTTTGTCAGTTTGTCAGTTAGTCTTCCATCGTCTTTTGCTAGTTTGTCAGACTCTTCATTTCCAGATAAGGCTGCAATCTGACGAAAGTCATTGTATTACAGCACTTTTGGATTCTGGGATTAATAAATATCTTGCAAAATTCCGATAAAAACCTTGAAATATACAATATTTTCTAGTCGTAGCAACACAAAGCTAAGCTCTAAATAGTGTACGTGTCTGTGATGTTGATGGTTTTTCTTAAACCTGAAGCTAAGCTCTAGATCAGTGGTTCTCAACCGGCGGGGAACTCCCCCCCCCGGGGGAGGGGGGGAATTTTAGGTCTCAAGGGGGTGGGGATTAAGATTATGTCAAGATCGCGTCAATACAAGAACCGATTCCTTGATATTGTTTTTCCCTCCATACTCTACAGTTCTGTAGTTCTCGCCCTTCTGAAATTCATTTTGTTACGCAAGTAGACCCGCAAGTCACGTTTTATGTAGACGTCTAGACTTGTTCTAGTATGTGTTATTTATTAAATTTAGATTCTATTTTTAGGTATACTGTGTAGGGGCTGGGGGATATGGAGGAGATACGAAAAGGGGTGGGGGGGGGGGATGGCGTTCTGAAAACATGGTGAAGGTTTTTTTTTTTTTAAATTCGCATATCCTTTACAGGACATCGCTGTCAACAGCAGCATCTTTCAGCTGTCTGTTGATTTCTTGGCAAGATTACGCACAGTAGTTTGCCATTGCTTTCTGAGCGGCCGGCTCAGTTATCCCGCAAGTCACCAGCCGGGGTCGAACCGCTCCCAGCTCTCGCCCGCTACGAGACTCTGCGTGATAAAGGGGATTACGGAGAAAGTGTTGTAACCCCTCGGCCAGAGAGACCGGCGGTGAAGGGGTGCATGGGTAAAAAAAAAAGGTTGACAACCACTGCTCTAGATATTGGACAATTGTGGGTGATTTCAAAGTTTCTTAAACCTGACACTAAGCTCTAAATATCGGCAATACCGGCAATTTGGTTAGATATTATTATTCTGTTTCTAATTCTCTTCTCCACACGAGTTAAGTATCTTCCGCTTTCTCTGTCTGTCTGCCTCTCTCTCTCTCTCTCTCTCTCTCTCTCTCTCTCTCTGTCTGTCTTTGTTTATCTTTCTATCTCTGTCTCTCTCTGTCTCTGTCTATATTTCTTTCTCTGTCTCTCCCTCTGTCTCTGTCTATCTTACTCTCTCTCTCTCTGCCTCTCGCTGTCTCTCTGTGTGTCTCTATCCGTCTCTGTCTCTCTTTATTTCTCTGTCTATCTTTCTGTCACTCTGTGTCTCTCTGTCTCTGTCTCTCTCTGTCTCTGTCTCTGTCTCTCTCTGAATGAGACAGTCCTTTAAGGAACAAACCAAAACGGTAAACTTATTTGGGGAAATTAGACGCAGACAGTCCGGATGTTTTGGGCACGTTATGAGAAGAAATAAACTTGAAAATCTAATTATACCCGTCAAACTTGTTGGGTAAGGAACGAACGAACGAACGAACTTTATTTTCAATGGATTAAGAATTGGCCACGCAAGCCCGTCTGGCATTCTTTCCTTCTTATATCTTTCCTCTTATACGTTATTTCATTCATTCATCACTTATGAAGCTAATCTTAGACAACAACAGAACAATATGCATTAAAATGCATGGAAAATGTTTAGTTGTTCACTATGTTTAAAAAAAAAAAAAAATTTAAATAATAGCCAATGGAGCATTTTGAAATAGGATTTTGTGAGTTATTTTGGCCTTATTAAAAAGTAAGCGTTTTAGGAGTGGCAGTAACTGAAGACGTTCATGTAGGTTAGAATTATCGCTAAGCTTTTTACCATTAATTAAACGCTCTGCCCTTTTCTGGAGTGAATAAAGGCGTTTTGTTATTGTTTAGGAGCATCTATCCCAGATTGTGGAGCAATAGTCAATATGTTTTAGTATGTGGGAAGTATAGAATATCTTTCTTGTGTTGTCATCATGGAAAATTTTAATTTTGGCAATTTGGTATATATGTTTTGCTATTTGTTTAACGAGAGCGTGGATATTGAAATTAAAGGTTAGATTTATATCAGTGATAAGGGAAAGACAAAGAGAGAAATGTCTGGATGGCTTGGTCATAGGGCATGATGGGGACAAGAAAACAGAGCTGATCCAGGACTCCGGTGATAGCGTAAGATGGCGCTGGACTTAGATGGACTCAGGCGAGAGAGTGAGGTCGACGAATTGCGCAATTCTTCCTCACTTTAATCCAAGTCATCGCTCAAGTCATTCTTCATCCAACGTCATATAACTGGATGAAATGAATGGTCATCATCATTCTTGATGGACAAACAAGATGGCGAGCAATGACCGAGCACGCTTATCGGCACGGCACGTGATGATGATTCTGCAGAGTCATCAGTTAATGAATGTTTGTAGTTATTAGCAAATGTTTTATACGTTCTAATATCTTTGACTCAGATAGCAGTGTGTGGAGGTCAGCATGGCTGAATGGATAAGAGTTGGACTAAAATGTTGACTTCTTGTCCCTGACTTGGGGACGCAATTACAAGTACCTTAGAAGTCACAGTGGCTTCGCTTCATAGAGAGGGACACTTGTAATAGAAAAATCTTTTTGGGAGTCTTCGTGGCGAAGTGGTCAAGCCGTTTGACTCGGGCTCCAAAGACTGTGGGTTCGATTCCGCGTCGTGTCTTTCGGTTCACGAGTTAAATTTTTCGGAGACTCCTGTGGGTCGTCGCTAGAGTTACGGAGTTCGCGCTTGGTGCGACGCTTTCCGCGCTGCGGAAAGAGACCGAACCATATGGGATAAAACCCGGTGCAAGGAAGTCGACCCTGTCGACTTTTAAGCGACTTTTAAGGAAAATCTTATCCACACTAAAATAAATGTCCAGTGCATTGGAAGAAATAGCACGTGTGTGGACTACGTTTGAGTTCAAGGCGAGCAAACGCCAAACAAGTAAACAGTGTCAATGGCGTCTTTATGTGAAACAAATAATAGTAATACTGTCACCCGTCATGCATGCCGCAAGAGGCGTCTACGGACTGTTGGCGTGGATCCTGTGTAGAAACATTTAGCCGCAAAATCCAACAAACCATAACAAAGTCTAAAGTTATTCTATGATTTGCATATATGTATTTTCAACATGAATAAGTCTAAAGATAGGGACATGGTTGGTATATATTCATTTATTCTTTGCATGAACAAGTACAAAGATAAGGACATGGTTGGTATATATTCATTTATTCTTGGCATGAACAAGTACAAAGATAAGGACATGGTTGGTATATATTCATTTATTCTTGGCATGAACGAGTGCAAAGATAAGGACATGGTTGGTATATATTCATTTATTCTTGGCATGAACGAGTGCAAAGATAAGGACATGGTTGGTATATATATTCATTTAATCATGGCATGAACAAGTGCAAAGATAAGGACATGGTTGGTATATATTCATTTATTCTTGGCATGAACAAGTGCAAAGATAAGGACATGGTTGGTATATATATTCATTTATTCTTGGCATGAACGAGTGCAAAGATAAGGACATGGTTGGTATATATTCATTTATTCTTGGCATGAGCGAGTGCAAAGATAAGGACATGGTTGGTATATATTCATTTATTCTTGGCATGAACGAGTGCAAAGATAAGGACATGGTTGGTATATATTCATTTATTCATGGCATGAACAAGTGCAAAGATAAGGACATGGTTGGTATATATATTCATTTATTCTTGGCATGAACAAGTGCAAAGATAAGGACATGGTTGGTATATATTCATTTATTCATGGCATGAACAAGTGCAAAGATAAGGACATGGTTGGTATATATTCATTCATTCTTGGCATGAACGAGTGCAAAGATAAGGACATGGTTGGTATATATTCATTTATTCTTGGCATGAACAAGTGTAAAGATAAGGACATGGTTGGTATATATTCATTTATTCATGGCATGAACAAGTGCAAAGATAAGGACATAGTTGCTATATATTGATTTATTCATGGCATGAACACGTGCAAAGATAAGGACACGATTCGTCTTGTAGTCCAGTCCGTGTGGCGTTGGTGATCATGTCTGTCCCCAGCCTTCTGTCTCTTGGGCCCTCGGTCGTTTCTGATACCGATGTTCCTCAATGCCATGATGTCAAACTGTCCACAATCTTGTCTCTTGGTCTTGTAGATGGAGAGAATATATACATATACATGGTGATGATATGATATTTCATCTATATATATATATATATATATATATATATATATATATATATATATATATATATATATATATATATATATATATATATATATATATATATATATATATATGATGATGATGGTAGATCAGAAATAAAAAAAACAAAAACAAAACAATTATGATCAATTTGATGGACCGCCAATAGCGAAAGCAGAAGTTGAAAATGCAATATAAAACAGGAGGAAGGTATGTCACTGGGACCAGATAACAACTCTGTCGAAAAAACAGATCCACTGCCGTGGGCCACTTTATCGTCTGAATTGAACTACCATAAACTGCCATGAGCTCAGTAATAGGCTCATTATTTGTTCACTCATTATTTGTTTCATTTCCCTTATCTACCGCAATCCTAGTGCCCGGTAAATTATTTTTTCCCCCCAGAAAGCAATGGCAAACTACGGAACGTAAACTTGCCAAAAGATCACAAACAGCCAAAATAATGCTGCGGTTGACTGCGACGTCCTGTAAAGGATATGCAACTAACTAAATGAATATTTACATCGGAAGAATATCCGCCTTTCCAATATGTCGGAAAAGAAGCGCATAGTCTCTTAAATTTGAGAAATATTTATTCTTAATTTAGTTGTTTCGGGATTTGAGATTTAAAGATTGAGCACAACTCACAACTGGCAACGCTGATCGTATTTCGGTACGAACCTAAGGTCTTGTCCACGTCAGTTTGGAAGCACTGTGCTTCCAAATTGACATGGACAAGGCCTTAGGTTTGGTATCGGAATACAATCAGCGTTGCCATTTGTGAGTTGTGCTCAATCTTTAAATTTATTCTTAAACTGGCTGATTTTAGAAATTGCAACACCCACTGGTTCTCCACCGGGTCGATTTACGTCAGATTATGGTTTTAAATAATTTTACATGATAGTTATTCTGATTTAAAGAACTTTGTGAAATATCCTGAAGCTGATAGCACGTGTTGTAATTTGGTTATTGAGTTAAATTATTTAGCAGGTGGTCATATAGAAAACAAAAGTAACAGTGCACGCTTATACAATAACAGTCATGAGATGTACATAACTAATGCTTTCGCGTTTGGGGGTCGAACTCATGTCCACTGTTTGGTAGACAAGCACACTGGTCATTATTCAATTACATGTAATAAAGTATATAAGGGATCTTATCTACGGGCTTTGAGGCAAATAGGGCATATGGTGCTAGCCTCATTCTTTCATAGACGCTACATGTAGCCATTACTAATAAACGAGACATCAAAGGACACTTGTTTTACACTCGCCTTTTCGCACGGTATCACTTGTGGTTACCACCACTTTTCGATATCGCCTTACACGAACACAAATGAGAGCAAATGGAGATCAGCCTGTGGAAGCGACCCGGGGTTTTTATTCCCAACTGTTCATAACGATTCCAAAAGACACACCTTATGAGGTCAGACTGTCCTGGAGCCCAGCAAACATGTGAACAAGGTTGTTTCATCCGGTAAATAAACACAGGTTTGAGGGGAACGCGTCACAGGTCGTCACGACACTGGCTTGATTGATGACCTGTCAGCTATGGTCGAGGACGACATAGAACATGTGATGGAGCATTCCGAGCACGCGTCATGACAACGTATCTTGCATTGTCATAGAGGAAGAATCTGAGGCAAGGACAATTAGCGGCTACGAAGTTCACACTATCACTGCATCCCCCTTGTCTTATACATATACACCAAAACGTGAGCAGTAAAGAGTAATATCATCATAATCATCATCATCATCATCATCATCATCATCATCATCATCATCATCATCATCATCATCATCATCATCATCATCATCATCATCATCATCATCATCATCATCATCATCATCCCCTGCACATGATCTCTAGCACTTTGTGACTTGAGCAGTCATTATACATTCTGCTGGACAGTATCCAAACCATTTCTTAATCCTTTTGTCAATATATATATATATATTCCTCTATACCACACGGGTGAGCAAAGAATAGTAACACTGTTGCCTACCATGCACGTCGTAAGAGGCGATTAAGGAAGCTATGGTTCCTTCGCCCTGCTACTGAGTGAGTGCGTGGCGCGACACTGTGAGCTGTGAATTTCGCATGGAATGCTTTTACATCTGTTCGCAGTTTGTAGCGTGAAGTGCTTGTTCGGAACGATGGCGGCTGGCTGTTGCTGGATTGACTGGTTTGCCTTTTCGGTTCATGAGTGCATTTTTCAGGAGACACCTGGAAGTCGTCGCTGGAGCTACGGAGTTCGTGCTTCGGGCAGCACTTTCGGCGTGTCGCCCTGCGGAAAGAGGCCGAGCCATATAGGATAAAACCTAGGTCAATTAAGTCTTTCTGGTGACTGCCGTTTCTATCGACGCTGAACTGTATTTCTCGTGGAGGACTTTTGTGTTGGCATTCTGTCAGCAGCATTATGCACAGTGTACCTGTGCGGGCTGTTGGTTTGCCGATACTCCTGTCTATTCCATTGTTCACATAGGGCAGTGAAGAGCATTTTGTGTGATTCACTGGCACAGGAACGGAGCATAATGGGGACGACCCGTTGCCGTGAAGTTGGAACCGCGACTAACTAACTAACTAACTAACTAACTAACTAACTAACTAACTAACTAACTAACTAACTAACTAACTAACTATCTTCCTCTAGTTATTTTGCTTTCCATTATGGTGTTCAGTTGATTCCTATGTGGTTTGGTGTGGCCAAATGATATTGTCTGTCTCATTTTCTTTGCCTTCGGCAGCGACAATGAACAGGTTTATGAAATGTTCCATAACTTCTTTATTTGTCTTTATATTTCCACCCAAGACACTAGCCCCAGTATACTGACGAACCATGTATGAAATGCCTCAATGTAATGCTCCGTCATATAATTGAGACAGTATGGAAAAATGGTTTTCACATACCGCCTTTTTGAAACGGAAAGTTCACCGACCAGTATAAGTTCAAAATTAGTCAGTGGCCAGGCGCTGACTTGGACACGGCCTGCTGACCGCTGGTTTACCTTTCGTTGTTAGTGAAATACGAAATTCAGGAAACATGAAGCCAAACTTAGCATAGGAACTGTCAAATGGGCAAGAAATACAACGGATATGGCTAGATATATGGGAACGGAC
Source organism: Cepaea hortensis (assembly GCA_963921405.1). Classification (NCBI taxonomy): domain Eukaryota; kingdom Metazoa; phylum Mollusca; class Gastropoda; order Stylommatophora; family Helicidae; genus Cepaea; species Cepaea hortensis. Next base: position 28,448,632 of record OY992877.1, on the reverse strand, counting down.
ACGCCCCACGAAGCAAGACAGGCAAAGGCTGTAAAAATCGATACAGTAGGCTGGCCGATTTACGGCTGTGGGAACACACATGCACTCACAGCGGACTATGAACTCGCAGACAGGGTGAAGGTAGTTAGATTAATAATAAGATGCAAATTAAGCAGAGTACGCGAGGTACTGATTGGGTAGTCTTTCACAAGGAAGAGAAACGTCACGTGATTCAAGAAATGCGCCAACTCAAGAAGTTATATATACTTTGGGATCCAGTCAGTTGGGGAAGAGTCGAGCAGGAGAGAGGACAGTTAATAGTGGACTCCGGGAGCGGCGGGGGCCTGAGCCCTCTTGGGGCAGCCCAAGGAACATAGTAACAGGACTTCAGAAATTGTGGCTAATCCGTGCCCAAGTCTGTATAGTATCTGGAGGAGGAGGAAGTGAAGGAAGACGGACAAGCGCCCATGCTAGAACTCGTCTTAGTCACTGATAGGAGTGAGAACGACTAAGGATCTGTGAACGGAACCTACCCAAGGCAGATAAGCCAAAGAAGGGAAAGACACGCAGAGTCCGAGGGTCGCCTAAGTGCAAGAAAGCCACTTGAGTTAGAGGACCGCCAGCTAAGGAGACCGCTCGTTAGTTGCAGTAGATGGCTAAACGTCAGACAGGACGACCATAGCCAGGGACACTGCGGTTGGAACCACGCAGGAGACTAAAGGTCAGATAGGACAATAAGGTCAAGTGGGATCCACGACAAGCGATTGATTGGGCAGAGACAAATGAAACCCAGAAGGACGACCAGAAAACCCACTGGATGGCAGAAGTTGAATGTAAGTTGACATAAGACTTAGACCTAATTAGTTTAATTGTATATTATAATCAGGTATCTTGGTTTAGAGAGCTATAGCAAACTACAGTAGGTGAACTTACCGCGACCCGACAAGGAGCAGGATTGGATGCGACGTCCTGCAAATGACCTATATTTAAATGGCCGAAATAGAGTGTTGGGAGTCAAATTAATCGGTTAGATGGGCAGAGTGTGGATAAACTATATATGTGCAGGTAAATTAAGTAATTAGACTAAAAGATTAATGATAACTAGGCGGGTCAACACGGCATATAAAACGAAAGGCTACTGCAAGATATAAACAAACACAGAGATCGGGTCTAGCAGACAAACGTGCACCTGAGAAGCGATCACGCTGGGTCAACCCAAACAATGAGACCGGATGACAATGGCTCGCCCGAGACGGGGCGGGCACAGGAAAGAATGCGTGTCTTTTGTCCGACTAGACAGGGGTGAAAGGAGGTCGCGCTTCTGCGGCTGTGTAGCTAAGGTGTAGTTAGGCTGGCCTGGCGTGGTACAGGCAACGAGTTCAAATCTTCGGGTAAATGGTTAAATACTTAATGTTGGCTGTAGGCGGCGCGTCGGGAAATAGGCGATAATGATATTAGTTAAACATATGTGTTCACAATAAGGTTCTTAATTTATGTTATGGCTAAGATATACTAATACTAGTATAGATAAAGAAGCGATAGATGTTAAGGACTTTGTAGGTAGTGAAAGACTAAAGTTTATTTTGACATAAAACTCACGGGTATTGTTTTATAATGTTTCAGGCATGGCCTGGGTAAAATGGAGTTGCCCAAGCATACCGGGCATACTTGACTAAACAGATATCCATCTGAACAAAATAATCCCTGGGTATATGGATTGATGGATTAATCTATGGATCAATGGGTATTTGGGCTGAATATATGGACCACTAATAAGCCTACGGAAAGATAGTGACGAAACAAAGGCCTGTGTAATTCCTAGCTTTAGTCTTTTACTTCATGCGGTTAATAGGTGATCATAAGTGGCATTCCCCTAACATCCAGTTGCATAGGCTGTTACACTATCTATCTCTCCCTTGTGAGGTAATGCAGCATCGTATTATTACAGTTCAATATGCATTATGTGTCTGCAATGCATGTACTGATTACTCTATGCGATTATGTTGTAGATTGTCACTCTGTTATTGTTCAGAAGGAAATAAATATATGATTGAGTTGTCTTTTATTTCGACTTGTCAGTCTGAAGTAATATAAGTAGAGTAGCTTAGAGACCTGGTGAGGCTGTACATCTCTTCTATAACCTAATAACATACACCACGAGACATTGATGGTGCAATAGTATCATTAACTATTGTTCTCACGCGGAGACACGAACCTAAATCTTTCCTATCCCTTACTCTCATCCTCTTTCTCCTTCTCTCTCTCTCTCTCTCTTCATCTTTCTTTACTATCAAAGGTAGTGTGTAGTAGGCAGAGTTCGACTGAGGAACGAACTTTTAGGCTTCACACTATCTTATATCATATCCCTCACTCTTTTCTTTCTCTTCTCTCTCTCTCCTCCCTCCCTCCTCTCTCCTTCTTCTTCCGCTTCTTTTCTAGCTGTCACATAATTAAGGCTCGTATTTTCACGTCATATTTTACTCCTACATATACCCATCAGTTTGGCTAAGGCAGCCTTTTGCAAGATGAAAATCATATCAATGAAAAGGTGTCATTTGCAACAAGAAAAAGAGTGTCGAGATGCTACATAGAACCTGTGCTTTTGTATGGATGTGAAGCGTGGACAATCAACAGACAAGCTTAAAACATCTGATGGCTGTGGAAATGTTATTTCTGAGGAAAATGAAAAGGAAACCATGTACAGACAGAAAAACCAATGACCAAGTTCTACAAGAAACAAATGAAAATCGTAAACTGAATAGAGAAATTAGACGTAGACAGTCACACTATTTTGGCTACGTTATGAGAAGTAATAAATTGGAGAACTTGGTGACAACTGGCAAGTTCGAGGGGAAGACAACAAGAGTAGGGCAGAGAAGTAAATACCTGGATGGGTTGGCCACATTGTAAGGTCGAGACAGGAGACACTGAGCTGATCCACGACTCTGATGATCGAGCGAGATGGCAAAACATGACCGCCCACGCTTACCGGTATGGCATATGATGATGATGATGATGATGATGGTGATGATACCCATCAGTTGCCGAGTCTCAGTTGTAGTTGCTGTGATTTTTGTTCAGGCAGAAACACATCTTTCATTCTGTTGAATGTGTACTTTGTCCACCCGATCTGCTGGTGTTCATGTTGTTGGTGTTATTGGTTTTGTTGTTGTTGCAGAGGAGCTCCTCGCCGAGAATAGCGTCTGGCCGGCTCAAGATCCTGCAGCCTAACAGTGCAAGGAACTATAGTAATGACAGTTGTTGTTGCCATGCCCGTGACATACCTTCTGTCATTCTTTGGTCTTGGTAGTCATTGCAAAGAGAAAGCTGGAGTACTTCGTGCTAAAGAAAAGTTGGATTCTTAGGATAACGGGGGAATAGGTAGAGAACGTTCAAGAGAGAAGATCCTGGGCAATTAGACATTAGGGTATGGAGGAACTTAGGTTACAGAAGTGATTTACAGCACACAATATACAACGCTGTAGACAGATATCGCCAATGCCACACGGCATGGAGTATAAGAAGATTAGTAGGATGTAAACGGCAATAAATCCGCGGTTTCTTCTAGCACGGTATAAACAGACAATAAATATAACGGCTATATATCTTTTATTGATGAAAGAACAATAAAAAAAAGGAGACACATAAAATATTTTAACCTCATTAAAAGACAAAGCATACTAGAGGGAAGGGTGGATTCCAAACGAGCATGAGATAGTGCTACAAGTGGGAAGAAAACATCAAGAAACGGACAAACATAAGTCTGTCATTGTACACGGATTAGAGTCAGAGAGTGTTAGAGATCCACTGCAGCCAAACATCATTATAGAGACGGTACCTGTTTGAATGCTAGATATATGTATTTTCTGAAAGATGATTTCTTAGTAACTGAAGCAAAGGGTAATGGTTCATCAGCTTACCTCACCCCGTAACCCTGTTTTTGTACTTCCCATAATGAATGACAAATCCATTTGAATGTCATGATTGAGATAGTTCTTGTAAATAACAGATCGGTTCAAATGTCGATGATGGAGAGTTCTTTTCAATAAGAGATCGGTTCAAATGTCGATGATGGAGAGTTCTTTTAAATAAGAGATGGGTTCAAATGTCGATGATCGAGAGTTCTTGCAAATAAGAGATGGGTTCAAATGTCGATTATGGAGAGTTTAAAAAAATAAAGAAAGAAATGGGTTCAAATGGCCGCAGACTTTCTCAGACGTCGCCAGCACCATTTGCATTCAAAAGCCGAAATCGCCCATTTTGTTTCTGGAGAGTTCCCCCCCCCCCCTCTCTCTCTCTCTCTCTCTCTCTCTCTCTCTCTCTCTCTCTCTCTCTCTCTCTCTCTCTCTCTCTCTCTCTCACACACACACACACATATATATAAGAGAATGGGCATTTTTAGTGACTTGTATAAGTTTATCCATATCTTTTTACATAATGCATGATAGATTTGTATGCTTTCTTCTCCTATCGCTTTAATTAGTTCAGCTGGTATCTCATCACATCCTGATGATATACCATTCTTCAGGTTCTTCATTGCCCTTGCAATTTTATCTAATGAGGGTTCAGGTTCTGTTTCTGCTGTCATTGGTTCCTGTATCTCACTCATATCCTCACAGCCATTCATATCATACAATTCACTGCAGTATTCCTGCTATCTTTCTAGAATTTGTCTAGATTCTATTAAGGTGTTTCCCAACTTGTCACAGATAACATTTAATTGAGGTTGAACATTTCTTGTCAATAATTTCATTTCTTTGAACATTTCGAAATCTCTTCCATTCTTATGATGTTACTCTATTTTTACTCAACAATCTTGTATATATTGGGTTTTGTCCTTTCTTGTATTCTTCCTTATTTCTCGTGTTAAAGATTCATACTTCATGCTACTGCTATCGGTTTCTCCTTTCTTTTTCAGTTCCCTTCGTTGTTTTATTAATTCTAACGTGCATGGTGTAATATCATGGCTTATGTTGCTTAGTTCTGGTCGGAATTAAATCTTTGGCTGCTGTTATCAAGATATCTCTAGCTTGTATTGCCAGTTCATCAGGTGTCATTCCCTCTTGTACAGACATCAAGACCCCAAAACGATTCCCCACTTCTACGTTGTATGCATATGGTATTTTTGTGAGATCAAAAATACCAAATGCATACAACTGTGAAGCCACCTCGAGTTTTGCTTCGATCGCTTCAATTGCACTACCATCAATGCATATAATGGACTCAAATATTTAAAGCTTTGTCCATTTACTATAATACTGGTTGTCTCGTACTGTTATTCACTAATGTCTTACTTTTTCGCTTTGCTGTTTTCATTCTATACGATCTCAACATTTTTTTTTATCTTGTGGAGAGGTCTTGGAGTTCTTAATTGCTGCAGCTATCAGATCAATGTCATAATCAAATAGCAGATTGCACAGAGGCCGCCTACATATCGATGTAGATATTTTATAATCGTTAAGAGCTAGCAGTATGATATGTACTTGATACATGAATGTTAAAAAGCGCTGGGGACGAATACATCCTTGTCGAACTCCCACTGCTGTTTTAAAAATGTCATACTTTCTTGACGGTTAGGACGGGTTTGCTGGCATCTTTATATAGTGTTTTAATATTTTATATGATGTTGGTGGGGCGACGATGCCAGAGTGCAATAAACTGATCTTTCTGTGTCAGAAACGAGATAACTTGGCACATGCACAGAACGTTCAAAACTAAATGATTGTAAATAAAGAAGCGACAAACAATCTATCTCGTGGTGAAAAAAGCAAAAGTGGTTCGTGTACAGTATTTGATGAAAAGAAAGCGATTACTCAAATATGCTACGGCTTCTGCCATTACGTGTTTAACACCCATGTATTGGAGACAGAAAGACTTAAGTGTAGATGTGCGATTACCGTGGATATAACTGCACATTCAAACATTATCTTTGACTATACGTGCTAGGTATTTAAGTCAAGATATGATTGATCTAGTCGCTGCATTTTGTGTATAACTCTGCATTATACACTTGACGAAATGGAGTGAAATACGTCAAGCAACACATTGCGCAGCCTGGTGTTTATAGTTTCTTGCTTTAACCCCCCTCCCCCACCCCAGGAAAACATTGTCTCAAAATAGATGAACTAAATCATCAGACAAGGAAGAGCCAGAACATGGTTGTCAGACATCGAGCACAGCACATGTCACCTTCGCCAGTGAATCCACTTCGTTGTCCGGTATGAGAGACTCGGAAGTTAGAAGTGGCACTGCCAGACACGAGAGGTATATAGGGAGAATGAGGGGCCCCATTAAAATGAACTGGCGCTATAAGCCACCGGACGCTGATGCATATTTTGGTTGGGGGAGGGGGGGGGGAAGGGATCTAAGCACCTGTGGATTTGTTCAGAGTACAAGGATGATAACCCAACATATATCTAGCGAACTAACATGCCACTTAACATGTGCCTGAACATATCCCAACCACAGTCCACTGCGGAGTGTCTGCTTTGTACACATCGAACTGTGCATACAATATGCATACAATAGTTGATGAACATTTGTAATTCTCACTACAGGACATTGAGTCGAATCACAGTGGCACTGACGCTAATCAATCGAAGACGATGACGACGACGACGACAACAACAACAACCATTAAAGAGAAACCAAGCAGGAACGAAATCTGTCCACAAGATGATCCATTTTGTTCCCCTCCAATCCCCTCTCACAAGCGCTATGTGAGTTTAACCGGTGATGTTCATGTTATTTATTATTTGTTATCATCTGTTTACGCGTTCCTCATAATCTCTTCCTGGTTTTCTCCTTCTCTCCTGATGTGTACTTTCTCACATAAGGCAGATTCTCCTGTTAAACCTCCATTGTTGATATGAACTATGCATTTCATTTGTCTTTTCCTAAAGGCGTAGATGGGTGGTCCGGTGACGTCCGTTGCAATCAACACCACTAGTGTTTGGTTCCTTCTCTGTCTGCAACATTCTTCTAAAAACTCACGCGCTCACACACACGCACACGTTAACATACGCATGCACACACACACACACTCACACACACACACACTCACACATACACCTCCACACACCCCCACTGCTCCCAGCTGTCCCGGCTTTGTATAACAAACAAGTAAAGAACCCTTGTCACGCCTGGAGGGGAATTGGGTGCATGGTGCTGGCCCATATTTTCAAAGCCCAAACAGGGTTGGGCTGGTCATGTGGTCAATACAGGCCGGCTGCCTTTACTTTCAAGAACATTTCCTGACGTCCATCTAATACTTCCTGCACCTGGGAACTCATGTCATTAAGAGAAATGTCCGCCTATATAGGCATTCTAAGGCACGACCTCCTTGCCGACGAACGAACGAACGAACGAACGAAAGAAAATCTTTATTTCCAAAGGGTTAAGAATTGGGCACGCAGGCCCGTCTGACATTCTGCCTTTTTTCTCTATTTCCTCTCATACATTCTTTCATTCAACATCTCTCATGAAGCAATTCGACAACAAAAGAACAATAAGCATTAAAACGCAAGAAAAATAATCAAGAAGACATGACTCGTTGAGGCAATGTTTAACATGGGCATCATAAATACCCAAGGTGGGTGTAACGTGCCATACATATGAGAATGTATTTTTTTTTTTTTTTGCTAGTTGTTGTTCGAGATAATTTACTATTATTATTGCCTATGTTGCTGTTTTTTTTTTAAGGGGGCATGTAGTCTGTCCTGAGGCACTGTTCAAACAGGTTGCGACTGTATGCATAATGATTGGTGGTGTCTTTGATTTCTTGTGGAAGATTGTTCCACAACTGAGTGGCAGAGTATGCTAAGTTTGTTTTATATAACTCTATCCTAGGTTTAGGGACATGAAGTATATTTAGTCGTTCGCTATGTCTAGCGTTATATTTAAACAGTGGCCAAAGGTAGCTTGGGGCATTTTGAAATAGGATTTTGTGAATTAGTTTAGCCTTATTAAAAAGTAGTCCTTTGTGGAGTGGCAGTAACTGAAGACGTTCATGTAGGTTAGAATTGTCTGTAAGCTTATCACCATTGATTAGACGCACTGCCCTTTTCTGGAGTGAATAAAGGCGTTTTGTTATTAATTTGGAGCATCCATCCCAGATTGTGGAGCAATAATCAATATGTGTTTGTATGTGGGAAGTATAGAATATCTTTCTTGTGTTTTCGTCGAAGAAGTTGTTCATTTTGTCAAGTTGGTATACTTTTTTGGCTATTTGTTTAACTAGAGCGTGAACATGGGAATTAAAGGTTAGATTTTGATCTATGATAAGACCCAGTGCCTTGTACTCGGTAACACTTTCTATAGGCGTGCTACCAATGTGCAGCTGAAGAGTTCTCTGCGAGTTTAGAGTGTGAAGTCTTTGCCTGGTTCCTATTAACATAGATTTTGTTTTAGAAATGTTAATTTGCATGCGGTTTGCATGACTCCAGTTAACTACCTATTTATTTCCCGTTGCAAGGAGAATTCTAAAACATTACGATCATTAGCGTTTGTATATAATGTGCAGTCGTCTGCAAATAGATCGCAGGACGATGACAGATATAAGGAAAGATCATTTATATAACTGGCAAATAACAGAGGGCCAAGTATAGACCCCTGAGGTACTCCAGTATTAATGGTAATGGCTCGGGATAGAGATTTATTGTGTGATACTACTTGTTTTCTGTCTAATAAAAATGAGTTTATTAATGTAACTATATTAACGCTTACTTTCATTGTTTCTAGTTTTTTAATTAGGATAGTATGATCTAGCCAGTGGGCTGTCGTCCCATTTCCTGTTCAGCCACTGACTATCCTAATGGAACCTAGGCCCTCAGCCTACCCATTTCAAGCCCGTGTAAACTTCACCATCATCTGCAGCTTCCCGCGGGTACTTCCACACGAGTCATCCTGTTCCCATGATTCTTTCCGTGTACTCTCACATGCATGAGTCATCCTGTTCCCATGATTCTTTCCGTGTACTTCCACATGAGTCATCCTGTTCCCATGATCCTCTCCGTTGCTCCAGGTCTCCTTAGATACTATTTCCTCTGCCGTGGCGAAGGCGTAACAAATGCAATTCACAATCCTACATACCGCGTTCGAAACACAGCTGCGGGAGATTTGGAAGCAGACCGCTTTGTGACGGTTTTCATACAATGGTATGAATGTTGGTCATTCAGAAAGCAACGGTAAACTACTGAACGTAAACTCGCCAAAAAATCACAAACAGCACAAAAATGTTGAGTTTGACTGCGACGTCCTGTAAAGGATATTACAACTAAATTTTATTTAACATTACATTTTTGAGCATATCCTATTTACAGGACATCGCTGTAAACACCAGCACTGCTGTTGTTGATGTCTTGGCAAGTTTACGGTCAGTAGTTTGCCATTGATTTCTGAACGACCAGCACCAATACCATCACGTTAAAACCCAGCGCGACACGGTTAGCTGCCAAGTCGGTCACAGCTGTGTTTCGAACTCAGGTAAGCGGAATTACTAATCGCGTCCGTAACGTCTTTGCCACGGAGGAAAGTGATATTTTATTATTGCGTGGGAAATCAGTCGCTCCAGACGTGAATGGAGCAAATGCGGTTACAGTTCCTTATTGAGAAGACCATGATCGTGTGCCATGACACAAGACTCAATAATATTTTTCTCGCTGTCTTCTTCTATCTTTCTTTCCACAAATATTTCAAGTTGTCACAACATGTTCCAGCTTTTGTCTCCTCACAATGTGACCAAAATTAAAGACTGTTTCTTTCTGATGTTTTAGATGAGTTGTCTTTGCGACATAGCCTCCCTAAGAATGTCCAGATTGCTAACTTTGGCTTCCAAGGAATTATAAGCATTCCTCTATAAAACATCTCCAAATCCTCCATGGATTTTTTTTCACTTGTATACTAGTTGTCCAGGATTAGCAACCGTATATTAAAACTGGATCTATGTAACATGCAAGAACTCTTTTTCTGACTTCATTTGATAGAATACAGTGTTTGCTTGTCCTATTCTGTTCTTTATCTATGTAATGCAACTTCCATGTGATGATATCAATGTTAATAGATATTTGAATTTCTGCACTTGTCGCAAAATAACATCATTTACTTTAATTCTACATTTAGGCACGATCTGTTTCTTTGATATCACAATTACTTATGTCTTCCTATTATTCAAGCTACTACTCTCGAAAAATATGGCGAATAATAATCTAATGCACCCCGATTTCAATTAGAAATAAATAAGTCACTATGAAAATCACTAAGATGCCAAGACGCCCTCTCACTCCCTTTCTATCTCCTCGCATTCTCACAATTTCTCTACAAGATCTACTACTGACCGTAACAAAAAGATACATTTACATTTTCATCAACGACCACATTGAAAGTCTTACACTAAAACATCAGTTCATTTCTTATCCAGAGCAAACTTCCGGCGCTGATATTGGCTTCCAGTCTTGCCTTTGGTAACCTAGCTTTATGATGTTGTTCTGCAATCATACAGCTAGATAACCAAAGACAAGAACGGCGCCCACCCCAACCTCCTCCCTGCCGGAGTCAGTTCTTCTAGGGATTAGTCTGCTTCTTCTTGTGCTGCCTTCACGATGTTGTAGCTGTGGTATTTCAGCATCTGTGATGTAATTTTCCTGTTGTTGATAGCAGTTTTGTGTCGCCCCTTCTTTCCTGTACCGACTTTCTGTAGTCCCTGGTATACCATTCAGCGTCATGATGGACAAAGCTCATTAGACACGCCTCTTGCATGGGCTGCGTACCAAGTAGTACTCGTTGTCTTTGCTATTTCGGTAATCTGTCGCTCGCGGTGCCTGCCTCTTGTTCTGCCCCCGCTGTAACTAAATGCCATTGCTGTTTGAGGTATGTTGCTTCGTGGCAATCGTGTTAATGACCGAATCATTTGACTCATATAATCACAAGCAGCACCAATGCAAACAATACTCAGTCTTCTAGTCAGTCAGAACTGTGTTGGCGTCGGATGTTGTTCATAATGTATTGTTTTGAAGCGTAGTTGGTCAAATCTCCCAGCAAGTTCCCTTAATGGCGAATTCTACTCCAGCTATTAAAATAAAAAATAAAATAAAAACCAGTATACATATTTCTGTCTTGTTGGTATCAAAGACAGATATACAGTGAACAATTTCATCAATGAAGGTAAGCGTGTAGTGACGAGAACAATACATGAGAAGATTATATCAGCTAGTAACAAATTTACAAACGATAGCATGAAAGAAGCATGAAAAACACATATGAGAAGACGGATAGGCCATAATCAGGGAAAGGTAATGAGCAATGTGTCATTAATCTTAATACACCACATTTATAATGCTCTGAGGAAATATATACAAGTCCTTCGTCTACTTCAGGTGCCAAGTCCAGAGCAGACATCGGCGATCATGACTTTCCAGTCCTCTATGCCGCCTAATATTTTAAACTGGTACTGATTATATTACTAGGGGAAGTCATTAAGGCACAGGAATTTTACGAATAATATTTTAACAATTGTGCGAACCAGACATTTTGTGTGTTATTTTTCAACATAGTCCCCCTCCCTGGCAACACACTCGGTCCACATTGTTGATTGATGCCTTCTAGGAAGAAGTTTTTTGGGATGTGGTCTTAAACCACTTTTGTACCGTCTCCATCTGCAAACCTCTGACCTCGCAAATAGACTTTCAGGGGTCTAAACAAGTGAAAGTCCGATGGCACGAATTCCCCAGCGTTTTGTTCGTATTGCAAGGTTCAGTTTGTTCATTAACATAAACTATATCGAGCACTAGTCACAATTTCACTCCTTGACTGGAAATACACCAATATTGGACCTTTGCTATGCAAAAGATGGTCATCATGACTTTCCCAGCGGATCCCTACGTCTTGAATTCTTTTGTAAACCGGACACAGCGGAAGTGTTCACTCACTCCATCTGTCTGCCCATTCAAACACCCTCCACTGACCCAAACAACTGTCTCAGTACTGAACCATCATTCTTCTGTACATTTCACAGGGTTTCACACCCACTGACAACAAAAACGAAACATTTGTCGATGTTCTTCCACGGTGCAAGTCGATAGTGAGACAGCCATTTTGTAATCAATTTTGCGCATGCGCAAACTGCTCGCTCCTCGCGACCTTTAGATAGGGTTATTCCTTAAGCGCCAATTTGCGTCATCAAATACAATTTTCCGTTGTCTATACTCCTCAATTAACTCTATAATAAAATTCCGGCTACTTAATGACTTCGTAATATTAGTTGCTGTCCAGCTGTTTAAGCGTGCCACATACATTTTCTTTGTTTTCCTCTGCATCCCGTGTCAAGTATTTCCACCCCGCCCCCCCCCACATCCCCACATATAAATAATGTATATATTCCACCACTTCTGTTGTATGCTCCATAGATTTAATTTTTCTTGTCAATATTGTTTTGATGAGCAATATTCTAACACAAACAGTTATGAATTCCCCTATGTCTGTTTTATTCCCTGCTCATGATATTCCATCATTCTCCCCCGCTCACTAAATTCTCAACATTCTTCTTTAAAACGATATATTCACTGCCTCCAGTTTCTTTACAGTTACTTTATGCACTGAACCGTATTTGTATCCATACTAGAAGATTTTCATCTAGTGGATTGTGTAAACATGTTTTTTAATGTTTTTTTTTTTTTTAATTTCGGTCACTTTGAATTCAAACAGTCCCAAACTTGCTACTACTGGAGAGCACAATGGATTAATTTTTGCGTTAGGATGAGATTTCCCTGTTACCAGTGTCCCTCGCCAGCAGGCGAACCCTGATAGACTTCTTAGGTACTTGTAATTTGTGTCCTCAAAGTAAGGACATTTAAATCCAAACTGATCGATGAGTGAAATAAACCCACTAAGCCACGATCAGTAGAGGATACACACTTTCCATTTCCTGATGTCGTAGAACGTCAGTAGTGTTGTTGTCTTCTGGATCCACGGTGTTCTAAGGATTATTTTCCCGTAACAGAAACATAAGTTTAAAAAGGATTGATCTCTCTCATTTTCTCTCGCTCTTGCTCTCTCTATTTTTATCCCTGCCTCTCTATCTCTATCCTTTTCTCTCTCGCTATCTTCTTTTTCTCTCCCTTTCTCTCACTCTAAATGTCTCCCCCTCTCTCTCTCTAGCTTTTTCACTTTCACTCTATCTCTCTCTCTCTCCCTCTCTCTATCTCTGCTTCTCTCTCTCACACACTCTCTCTAACTTCTCTCTCTCCCTCCCTCTCTCTCTCTCTCTCTCTCTCTCTCTCTCTCTCTCTCACTCTGGCATTTTCACTTTCACTTTATCGAGGTCTCTCTCTCTCTCTCTCTCTCTATCTCTCTCTCTCTCTCGCCCTTTTACTGTCTCTCTAGCTTCCAGTATCTGTCTCTCTTTCACGATCTCTCTCTCTCTTTCACACACACACACACACACACACACACACACACGCACGCACGCACGCACTTTGTTTTGCATATCCTATCTAAAGGACATCACTATAAACACCAACATTTTACTGCTTTCGTTGATGTCTTGGCAAGTTTACGTTCAGTAGTTTGCCACTGCTTTCTGAACGACCGGCTCCAATACCAATACGTTAAGACTCAGCGCGACGCGGTATGCTGCCAAATCGGTCGCAGCTGTGTTTCGAATGCAGGTAAGTGAGCTCACAAATCGCGTCTGCAAGCTCATAGCCATGGAGACCGGCATATATATATGCATGCATGATAAGATAATAAATAGCCCAATTCAGCCTTATATCATAAGTCATAAGCTTAACACCACCACTGCCAATGTACGCTGAGATTGCTTTAAAATTTATCGGCCCAGCAGCCGGAACCAAACCTTTTCCATTTTTTTCAAGACAGTCTGCAGGCCTGTGAGTGATCAGCTCTGAATGTCGTCTGAACCGCTTCCTCTGTGTGTGTGTGGCTATGGTTGCTGAGTTTTGGAATTGCTCCTAAACCTTTGACGGGGAAGTCGCCGAAGCGTGTAGGAATCCCTTGAACTTGCCGCCTGTGTTACGATCAAAGAGTTCATTAACAGTGTAGTCGACCGCTGTTTTCCCCTGAACAGCTGTAAAAGAAGCAATGTAATCAATAAGCAACAGTGAAAGAATCACACATCAAACGTGCTAATGGTTACCTGCGCGACAGAGGTATATGAATGGCAACTTTACTTGTCATAATTAGAACAGGACAGAAAAACAAAAGCAAACGTAAAAATGAACAACACAAAATGAATAGTTTTGTTGACACTTTTCTTTCATAGATTCAGTGCCAAATAAAATGTTGGCTTGGTCCAAACAAAAATGGAGGGTGGAAAATGGGAAGTTGGTGGGTGTCACAGTTATCACTTAAAGTTATTAATATGGTAGCAGACGTTTTGAATTATATATCAAATTAAAGGGGGCTGTTAAGGGAAAACATATATAAGCCCTTGGCAGATACGGGAAGTGGTTTAAGGCGATTAATCATCCCATAGCATTTAATCAGTTAAGAGGGATTCAAATGAAAGGAAAACATGAGAAAAGGGAAAAGGAAAAAGCGAAAGAAAATTGTCAAAGAAAAGACTTGGGAGAGTGGGGATTTAAATTGCTAAAAAGAGAATCGACAATTGGAGGTTAGTTCTGTCGAAAACTGTGTGACAAGCTACGATTTTACACGTGGCTACAAAGTATTGCGTATGGAATGGACAGAATGCAAATACAGAAAACAACTTCTCATCAGGCGATGCCAGTACTTCCAGTTGGGAGGTGATCAGACGAGAAAGGGCCAGATAATCATGCTCTATTTAGGCTGCACTGGTCTAGACAGAGACACTGTGAGCTTTGAATTTCGTGTGGAGTGCTTTTACATCTTTCCGCGGTTGCTTGTAGAGTGAATTGCATGTTTCAGAAATATGGCGGCCGCCAATCGCTGAACAAACCTGGTTGCCTTATGTCAGTGGTTCTCAACCTTTTTTGGCCCGTTCCCCCCTTCACCATATTTTCAGAACGTCATTCCCCCCCCCCCCCTTCCTATCAAAAATGTGGCCCGTTCCCCCCTTCATCGTATTTTCAGAACGTCATTCCCCCCCCCCCCCCTTTCATATATCCTATCTAATAATCCCCCACCCCTATACAGTATATGTAAAAATGTAAGGTAAATTTAATAGCACATACTAAAACAAGTCTAGACATCCACCTAAAACATGATTTGTGGGTCTACTGACTTTATTAAATGAATTTTTGAAGGATGAGACGTACTTAACTGTAAAGTATGAAGGGAAAAACAATATCAAGTAATCGGTTTTTGTATTAACGCGATCTTGAAATGGTCTTCATTCCCCCCCTGGAAACCCTAACATTCCCCCCTGGGGGGGGGGGGGAATTCCCCACCGGTTGAGAACCACTGCCTTATGTAATGTGTTGCTGCTGGTTTTCTAGTGATTGCCGCTTCCATCCACGACGAACTGTATTTTTCGTGGCGGACTTTTGAGTTGGCATTCTGACAGTGGCATTATACATAGTGTACCCGTGAGGGCTATTGGTTTGTCGAGAATCCTGTCCATTCCACTTTTCACGTAGGGCAGGGAGGAACATTTTGTGTGACATTCACTATTACAGTAACGGAGCATAATGGGGCGACACTTTGCCGTTAAGTTGGAACCGCGACTAACTAATTAACATAGCTTCATAAGATCCAATACCACCATACAAAATACGTGTCAGTTCTAAACAAAACACATACGAAGTTTTGTGTTTGTATGTGGTTAGAAACGTGTCCAACAATTTCCGATAACATAAATCTGTGAAAATGTGTCTGAATATTTGTTCTCGAAATTGTTTTCTTCAGCGTTCCGAGCCATTGAGGTTCTTTGCTGCAGATACAAGCCGTCTCCATTCGTCTCTCTGGTTGACCTTCTCTTGCCATTGGAAGCAATGACTTACAAAAATTGGCATTGAAAACAGATGTATACTGCAGGGTTACATATCATGTAAAGTGAATAAATGATTAACACTTATAGCGGGAACAAAGAAATCGCATTGCGTATACTGTGTTCGACCAACAATAAACAAAGCGGCAGCAATCAGGCGATTCCAGCAAGGTTTTTGTAAACAGAAAGAGTTCAATCTAAATGTGAAATGACCGTGGGGACAACAGATATTTCGCACTGGAACAATACCTGTGACTAGGTGTTTTAATGGTTTGAGCTGAAGTATTATTCATTTATTCACTTCACATGATATGTGACTTTGCAGTATGCACCCGACGAGATGCAGTGAAATATGCCAGGCAATAAATCGTGCAACATATTGTTTGTGCTTTCTGTGATTGAACTCACTAAGGGGATACATTGTTTTGAATGAAAACAGAGCTGACGTGTTTGTTGTTGTTGTTGTTGTTGTTGTTGTTGTTGTTGTTGTTGTTGTTGTATGTTTGTAAATCAAAAGGGGACTGACTTCATTGCTTCATGTATTGTCCCATATGGCTCGGTTTCTGTCTGCAAAACGGCCTATCGCAAGCGTCGCACAGAACACCACCTCCATAGCCCCCGTGACGACCCCCCGGTGGTTTCGAAAAAAAATGTGTAACTAGAAAATAAGAATACCGTGTGCTTGCTTTATGTCACTCTGACCACCACACTGTTTCACTCACCTGGTTCGGTATACTACAGGTCTCTCACACCAACACCTGTGCCACACAGTTCAATAAGTTGGTTAGCGTACTCGTAATTACAGCTAGGCAGGAGATGCAATACGCGCGCTGTGTGCTTATTTCTTTCTTTACTCCCGGTATCCCGCTTTTAATTTGTCATAATGAAATATAATGCTGCAGTTATACTTTAGTTATATACATGCATACGTAATAACACTAAATGTCTATGGTGTCCGCCTCGAGTGCAGGAGGTCCCGGGTTCAGGCCCCGGAGAGGACCGGGATTTATTTAAAAAATCCACCTGGACTTCCAGTAATAAAATTTCCCCTGGCCTCTGGGTAGTGAGATCGGACGCCCGTGTGTATTGTTGTCTCTGGGTAGTGAGATCGGACTCCCGTGTGTATTGTTGTCTCTGGGTAGTGAGATCGGACGCCCGTGTGTATTGTTGTCTCTGGGTAGTGAGATCGGACGCCCGTGTGTATTGTTGCGCACGTAAAAAAATCCCTTGGCAGTTGAAAATCGAAAAAGAGTAGCCTAACGGCGCTGCCCGGGAAAAATTTCGAGTTAAAAATCTACCCAAAGTATTTCTGGATCCTCGCCGATGCAACGGAGTTCGTGCATTGAGATGAGTTTCTCCAGACTCCAGAGGTTTGAGTCAGGAGGAGAACGGAGCACTTATGGGTTAAACCGTGTGCCGTGATGTTGATCCAACGACTAAACGACTAAAACGACTAAACGACTAAATGTCTATATGGAGAATTGGAGATCAATCACTCCCCCCACCACCGCCAGAAAAATAAAAGGAGGAACCAAATAAACAAACTATATAATACGAGAATTTGTTATTGTATTGAAGTTATCTGTAACATAATACGTATTATTACATCGAAATTATTTATAGCATAGCGTTTATTACTACACTGAGGTCAGACTATCATCTGCTGTCTACAGTACCTTAGGGTTTAGGCCAGGAGGATCTTGAGCCTAAGGAATTAAGTCCGCTTGACTAGTGCAGTCGCCGCGAACTGTGCAGGGTAGGGTTTTATATTTTCGAACGACAGAAAAACAAAATCCAGACCTTACCGAGGCTTCGAATCCAGATCTCCTGAAGGAGAACCTGGCGTTGTAGCCTTTCGGCCAGCAGCTCCTCCCATTCGGCCAGCCGCTCCTCCCACTCGGCCAGCCGCTCCTCTACCTGAGGTAATGTCTAAAATAATAGTTCATGTTATATTGAAGTTATTTCTTACACATGTTTACTATCATCATCACCATCATCATCATCATCATCATCACCATCATCACCACCATCATCATCATCACCACCACCATCATCATCATCATCATCATCATCATCATCATCATCATCATCATCATCATCAAGTGCCATGCCGGCTGGCGTGGACGATCATGCTTCTCCCCATCTTGCCATATCCAACGACATGTATCAGTTCGTGTGTTGACTTCCTTCCGTGGCTTGACAAAGACCGTCAATAATTTTCTCTCCTTATCTTCTTCTATCTCTTTTTCCACGAATCTTTCCACTTGTCACATGTTCCAGTTTTTGTCTTCTCATAATGTGACCAAAAATCATGGCTACCTCTTTCTGATGATTGCGACGAGTTGTCTTTGCGACTTAGTTTTCCTCAAAATGTCCAGATTGCTCATTTTGGCTGTCCAAGGAATATTCAACACTCTTCTATAAAACCACATCTCCAAAGTTTCCAGAAATTTCCCCCCCTCATGTTTACTGTTTGTCCAGGATTCGTAGCCGTATGTTAGAACTGAAAAACTTCCAATGACAAGACTTTATCGCACAGAATGTTCTTCATTTTCGCAGTTTTTGCTTGTTCTATTTTGTTCTTATTATCTACAAAATGTATCTCCCATCTGATGTTATCCAAGTGCTTTTGTATTTTAATTTATGCACTTGCTACAAAATAACATCATTTACATTTATTGTACCTTTAGCCACAATTTGTTTCTTTGATGTCACCATGACTTCTGTCTTTCTATTATTCAAGCTAAGTCCCTATTTTCACGTCCCCATCCACTGTATCTACCATTTCCTGTAGTTCCTTCTGACTTGTTGCAATAAAGACGGCGTATTCAGCATAACGTAAACTACTTATACGAGGGTAAGTTTTAAGTAAATCACAAATGGCTGTAGAAAAATAACTAAATATGATAACAACATGAAACCAGTTTATTTTTATACATACATTGTCTCTTTATTTCTCAACATAATTTCCACCAACATTGATGCACTTATTCCATCGTTTTATCAGTCTTCCGAAACCGGCGTCATAGAACTGCGTGCTCTGTTGTCTAAACCACGTTTTCACTTGACATTCAATTCGGCGTACTCGCGAAATGTCTCCCGCCAAGGTGGGTTTTCAATAGACTTAGCCCCTAGCGATTTCCAGTAAAGCGGTTCATAGCTGGGTAGAAAAAGTTACGAGGACGAGCCAATAAGTAAGTCTCACAGTTCTGTGGGATGGCAGGTAAATGAAAACAGAGCATTCAGTAATATGCAACCGGTCTGGGAGGACTGATAAAACTATGGGATACATGCATCAATGTTGGTGGAAATTATGTTGAGAAATAAAGGGACAATGCATGCATAACAATAAACTGGTTTCAAATTGTTATCATAGTTAGTTATTTTTCTACAGCCATTTGTGACTTACTTATTAACTTACCCTCGTATTATGTCCGCCAACGCGTTTCCTTGGCATATTTTCTGTAGATCGCATTATGTGTTCACTGTACAATGAAAACAAATCAGCAGCGAAATGTTGTATTAATAGGACAATTGAGTCATAACAGTTTGTTTGTCTTTCTAGGGGAACACTTCGGAATGGAAATGTGCACTTATCCATTGTTTTGTCTATCAATTGGTTGGCTGAAGGTAACTAGTTGCATTAGGTTCTCTTCTAGTCCTCGAATGCCGTTAAGAGTTGTGGTGAGTTTGAATTTTCCATCCTGTGCCTTGAAGGTTGTTGTTCTGGCGATACGACATACGTTGCGTTGTAGACTGCCCTTAGTTTAACTGTTAAATTTGTGTAGACATATTCCCTTGCTTAACTGTTAAACTGTTGTAGACTATCCGTAGTTTACCTGGTCAATCGTTGAGGACTATCCCTAGTTTAACTATTAAATGGTTTTAGATTATCCAAAATTTAACTATAAAAGACTATCCCTAAAACAAATTGTTGTAGACTATTCCTAATTTAACTATTAAACTGGCGCAGACTACCCCCAATTTAACTTATAATAGACCCGAGACTTTGGTTCAGAATGTTTTTCTCTGGA
>OY992877.1:28418697-28426197 GCA_963921405.1 Cepaea hortensis | reverse complement strand
AGTAACCGGGCAGATACTAGAACAAGTAACAAGTTTCTCTTATCTTGGACATATAATAACAGATGATGGCAGAAGTGAAATCGAAATCAAAAAGAGAATAGGAATGGCCAAAAATGCTTTCAACGGCATGAAATCAGTATTAACATCTAGAGAGATTAATAACGCATTAAAAATGAGAATTGTCAAATGCTACGTATATTCAACGCTACTGCATGGCGCGGAAGCCTGGACATTGAACAAGCAACTAGAAAGTCGCATAGAAGCCCTGGAGATGTGGATATACAGACGAATAGGTCGTATTTCATGGAAACAAAAACAATCAAATGCAGAGGTCCTAGAAAAACTGGGGATGAAGAGAGAGTTGATGAAAGAAATAAAGAGGAGACAAGTGAAATATTTTGGCCACGTTAAAAAACATGATACTCTTATAAAAACCATACTGGAAGGCAAGGTTGAGGGCAAGCGAGCAAGAGGTAGACAGCGATACAAGTGGGAGGATAACATCAAGAGATGGACGAACATCAGCCCGACAGAATGTACAGTCAAGGCAAGAGACAGACAGTGTTGGAGATCCATTGCAGCCAACCTTCATTGCGGAGACGGCACCTTGTTGATTGATTACATAAAGTATAATCGCTTTACATTTCACTTTACATAAAGTAGGAAAGCTTTAGAATTGATTATGTAACGCCAAAGTAATTCAATTACTCGCCATCATAGGACAATACACTTGTAATGTTATGAACATCATCATCATCTGAGGCCTGGGCTCGTTTCACACCAAAGTGAAGGAACAATTGACCACTTATTCCTGGATATATATATATATATATATATATATATATATATATATATATATATATATATATATATATGTATGTGTGTGTGTGTGTGTGTGTGTGTGTGTGTGTGTGTGTTGTTTGTCCATCAAGAATGATGATGGTCATTCATTTCATCCAGTGGGGTTGAAAGTATAGAGCCGTGAGCACACGCGCACACGCACACACACACACACACACACACACACACACACACTTCCTACCACACATCTCATACTTATTTCTACACGTTAGTCTCGCGAAACGAAAATCAATGCTAATCATTGTAGTAATCGACTAATGTTGGCCTTGCGAGTATTCTGTTTGCTTCATTTCATTGTGATGTCGGTTCCTAGATCAATCAATCAATCAATCAATCATTTCATTGAGCAATTGTCCCCAAGAAACCCTCAATGTATGCGGCTGGAAAAAAATATCACAGCTGTGTCCACATGCATGTGTTACAGCACAGTGATATTTCCACTCACGACCACTTAAGAAGTAAAAAGAAAGAAAATGACCTTTTTTCATACCTTATGGCGTACTGGTCTTATGGTTCCGTTATGATCCGATATGGAAAAAAAAAACAACTGTTTTCACCTCGTTCAACTTGCTTCTTCAGCCTTGGTTATAATTTTGCTGGTTCATAGCGAGCTCTTAGTTTCTGATTTTCCATTGCATCAGTTAGATGACTTTTCTGTGCGGCCGATTTCATTCCTATGACGTCAGCAGGGGGGTTTGGCTGGTGTGATGGAATATGATGCAAGGCCCATATTTTAAAACAAAATGGATTATATTATCCATTGTGGAGTTTGTTGTAAGGAGCATGGTGTATTTTTAACGAATGTGCAGTGTTTGAAAATATTGCCGGTCCAAGTTTTGTATTTGCCTTTTATGATGCATGAATAGCGAGGAGCGCCTGGCCGAGTGGCTAGAACGCCGGACTCTCCTTCGAGAGACCCGGGTTCGATCCCTCGGTAAGGTGTGGGATATATTTCTATCGGGGGCAAAAAGAAAATCCTAACCTGCACAGTTCACGGCGACTGCACTAGCCAGGCGGCCTTAATTCCTCAGGCTCAAAGTCCCCTCTGCCATACACCGCAAGGTACTATATTGGCAGTAAATGACAGTTTTTAAATGACAGATGCATGAACTTTACAGAATGTGAATACGAAACTTGGACCGGCAATATTTTCAAACACTGCACAGTCATTAAAAGCACACCCTATATGTACACAATGTCTGTGTTTAGTACGAGCATATCTCACCTTTTCGCAGGAGCTACACATATCTAACTGTTTCTATTTCCCATTGTTCTATCCTGCTGCAGCCGAAGCTCCTCCCATATTTGTATAGACCAATCGGTACCCCGCAGCTGACATGGTAACTATGGCACCGGCGCCTTTCCTTTCCGAGACATTTCCTGGCACCCAGTTTAGGCTAGCTCGACGTAAGAGCCCAGGTCGGTTTTAACAACTCTTTCCCGTCCCGATGCGGATCGAACCCATAGCCTCCGGGTAAAAGAGAACGTCTAGCGCAGTGGTTCTCAACCGGTGGTGCATCCCCCCCCTACGGGGGAATTTTAGGGTTTCCGGGGGGGGGGGGAATTAAGATTATTTCAATATGGCGTTAATACAAGAACCGATTACTTGATATTGTTTTTCTCTTCATACTTTACGGTTATGTACGTCTCACCTTTCTAAAATTCATTTTATAAAGTAAGTAGACCCCAAATCACGTTTTATGTGGACGTCTAGACTTGTTTTAGTATGTGTTATTAAATTTAGCTTCCATTATTACGTATACTGTGGGGGGGGGGATTTTAGGTAGGAAATACGAAAGGGGGGAATGACGTTCTGAAAATATGGTGAAGGGGGGCACGGGCCAAATGTAGGAAATACGAAGAGGGGGGGGGGTGGTGACGTTCTGAAAATATGGTGAAGGCGGGCACGGGCCAAAAATGGTTGAGAACCACTGGTCTAGCGACTACTCTACCGCGGCCCAGAACAATTTCACACGTTGAAAATCATGAATGGTTTCTTCCTTTCCTTTCTGTGACACTTCCAGCATTTTATCTTGTTTGCAAGCAGCTTACCTGAGTGTTGAAACATATTCGTACAGTGACGTGTAATGCCAGCTGGCAGGTATTCTTGTGTGCATGTTTTCTGTCGCTTGATTGATGTGTATATGTTTGCAACAATAAACAGGCATTCTTTCATGTGTGTCTTCTAACATGCTATATGAGGCAATGAAGAATTACCAAGAGAATAGGAGTGGCCAAAAATACTTTCAACCGCATGAAGAAAATATTCAGAATTGGAATTCACGAAGTGTAGGACAGATTTACAAAATTACAGTTACAAAAACATAGGACGTTTCGGCTACAAGCCTTCAGTAACAAACAGCAACAAGGAAACAGCACAGAAAAAGGCGGAAACGACGTGTAGTAACTAAAAAAAAAATATTAACATCTATAGCGATAAATAACGACTGTCAGATGATGATGGCCACACGTTACGTATATGCTGTGCGGTGTAGTAGTGCTGGCGCTGAACAAAGACAATATAAACATACATATATATATTAGTAGAGAAGAAGAGGACGCAAAGCATGGAAAGAAAAGATAATACGTGTTGTGCTCCAGAGAAGAACGGAATGAAATCTGAGTTGCTGGGGGAAATACAAAGAGACAGACAACATACTTTCGTGACATTAAATGATATGTCACTTTTGTGAGAAACAATGCATTGTCTTATGTGTGTCTTGGGAAGAACTTCGGAGGAGTTGTCAAGAGACAACAGATATATAAGAAGGTACTTATTGCTGGCACTGTAATGCCCTGGGTACATTCCATTCGTTCATTAAGTGAGAGACATCCTTCGCGGACCCTTTATTGTGTCATTGTTTAAGTGCGTGTAATATCGATTTTATTTTATTTTAGTTTTTGTTAAGAGTACTGTTTGCTTATTTGTTTCTTTGATTTGCTGTCCTTTCTTTCTTTCTTTCTTTCTTTCTTTCTTTCTTTCTTTCTTTCTTTCTTTCTTTCTTTCTTTCTTTCTTTCTTTCTTTCTTTCTTTCTTTCCATGCTAACAATCTTGCTTTATTTAATCTGTTTCATTTTCTCGAATGCTACTTTGGCGGCGGCTGTTTTCTGTCCTATTTCTGTATCACACCAGACTTCACCTAGTAATAATGAATAGTCTTAGGTAAGGAAAACTAAGCCGGCTTCGTGGCTTAGAGGTTATGACTTTTCTCCGTAATCTCGTATACTCTCGTCGGCAACGTGATGACGGTGAGAATCAGCAGTGGTTCGAATCGCATCTGTAACTTACGGGGTATGTGAGCCGGCCGCTCAGAAAGCAATGGCAAACTACTGAGCGTAATCTTGCCAAGAAATCAACATACAGCTGAAAGATGCTGGTGTTGACAGCGATGTCCTGTAAAGGATATGCAAAAAAAAAAAAAAAAAGAAAACTAACAATTTGTTCAAGTGTCTTCATACTGTACTTCCAAAATTGTATTGGTACAATATTTTGTTGATACTTAGAGTTGCCAGACTGTAACTGCGAAACCGAGATATTTCTCTTAAACATAATAATATGGACAGACAGAAAAAAAACAAAAACAACGAGCAAATCCTACAAGAAACAATGAAAACCGTTATAGAAATTAGACGTAGACAGTTAAAGCTTTATAGGGTACGTTATGACAAGAAATAAACTAGAGAACTCGGTGGCAACTGATAAGACTGAGTAAAATAAAAAAAAAACGAGTGGAAGTCAGAGAAGTAAATATCTGGATGGCGTGGCCACATGGTATAGTCGGGACAAGAACACAGAGCTGATCCACGACTCTGATGATGATGTCAAATGACAAAACACACATGCCGCGCTTATCCTACGGCGCATGATGATGATGATGATGATGATGATAAGAAGAATCAAAGATGTTCCAAACATTAATACTGTCATTAAAAAGATGGGAGTTCAAAGGAAGAGGATCGACTTCATTGTAACTGGTTTTATCCCATATTGTCTCGTTCCTCAGACCGAAATATGCTTACCGCTTAGATAGAAAGTAATTATGTACAATTCACAATAGACAAAAACCGACTAACAGCATTGACAATAAGATGATAAAAACGAAACTACTGCGTTTGCAGGAGCAGACATTTTATATTTCCAAATAAAACAGTTCTATCAAATGGAAATCAAGAAAGATTTGAATGTAATTAAATCTTTATTTAACAAGAAACCCCCCCCCCCCCCCCCCCGAACAACATTGGGACTCCGGAAGCATTTTTCGGGACAGTTAATTATTTCATTACAAACCGGGACTGTCCCAGAAAACCGGTACGCCTGGCAACACTGTTGATAATCACAGTGTTTTGTTTGCTGTCTTTATATTTACCTCTAATGAAATTCTCAGTGCTAATCTATTCTTATTGTCCTTCTCCGTGTAAAACACATCTTATCTGAAGACATAACGTAGTGGATAAATCTTCGTGCAAAATAAGTCTCATCTGAAGACAGGAAGTAGTGGACGATTCTGACTCTAAACATGTCCAGTACGACGCCCAAACGATCTCCAAATTGTGTCATGAGATTTACGAGAAGAACTAGGGTGGGAAAGAAAGAAGGCCTCGGTGGTTAATAACCAGACCTCGAGACGGGAACCACTATGGGTGTGTGGGACATGCCAGGGATATCACTATGGGTGTGTGGGACATGCTAGGGACATCACTATGGGTGTGTGGGGCATGCTAGGGATATCACTATGGGTATGTGGGGCATACTAGGGATATCACTATGAGTGTGTGGGACATGCTAGGGATATCACTATGGGTGTGTGGGACATGCTAGGGATATCACTATGGGTGTGTGGGACATGCTAGGGATATCACTATGGGTGTGTGGGACATGCTAGGGATATCACTATGGGTGTGTGAAACATGCTAGGGATATCACTATGGGTGGGTGTGTGAGACATGCTAGGGATATCACTATGGGTGTGTGAGACATGCTAGGGATATCACTATGGGTGTGTGGGACATGCTAGGGATATCACTATGGGTGTGTGAGACATTATAGGGATATCACTATGGGTGTGTGAGACATGCTAGGGCTATCACTATGGGTGTGTGAGACATTATAGGGATATCACTATGGGTGTGTGAGACATTATAGGGATATCACTATGGGTGTGTGAGACATGCTATGGATATCACTATGGGTGTGTGAGACATGCTAGGGATATCATTATGGGTGTGTGTGAGACATGCCAGGGATATCACTATGGGTGTGTGAGACATGCTAGGGATATCACTATGGGTGTGTGAGACATGCTAGGGATATCACTATGGGTGTGTGTGTGAGACATGCCAGGGATATCACACTGTGTAGGCCTGAACGCACGGAGGAATAGGTGGCAGGTATTTTTCTCTGTTGGAGGTCGACGAATGCAGGACTCGAACCCTCGCCCGACCACGCTAATGACATTATCAGAATAGCTCCCTATCAACTACACTAATATGCATAGAGGTAGATTTAAAAAAGAAAATGAAAACCATAAACTGATCATATAAATCTGTATTTTGGGGCGTTCACTCGCTTTGAACACAAGCGTAATCCATTTTTGTTGTTGTTGCGTATCCTATTTACAGGACATCGCTGTCAAAACCAGCACTGCTGTTGTTGATGTCTTGGCAAGTTTACGTTCAGTAGTTTCTCATTGCTTTCTGAACGACCGGCTCCCATACCATCACGTTAAAAGCCAGCTCGACGCGGTCTGCGGCCAAATCGGTCGCAGCTGCGTTTCGAAAGCAGATAAGCGGAAGTACGAACAGCGTCCATAGCGCCTTTGCCACGGATAACGGTAATCCATACATGTGTTAACACTTCTAGTGTACTCTACTGAATTTTGCATGTGGATTACCTTTCCCTGTTACCAGTGTCCCTCGCCATCAGGAAAACCAATTCCGACTTCAGGGGTACTTGTAATTTACGTCCCCATGTCAAGGACGATAATTCAACATTTTAGGCCAACTGACCGATGCAAGAGTTGAACCCCTTACCTCGACATCAGAACAGCGGAAGCTTAAGAATAAGCGCGGTTATTCATTCAGCCATGCTGACATCCGATCAGAGAAATATTAAACGTAGACAGTTAAAAGTTTTTGGGTACGTAATGGAGAGACACAAATTAGGCACCATAGTGGCAACTAGCACAACTGAAGGGAACAGAGCAACGGGAAGGCAGGGAGATAAATACCTAACAAATAGAAAACTTACTGACAGCTGGCGAAATTTATGGGAAGAAAAGCAAAGGGAAGGCAGAGAGATAAATACCCCAAAACTAGAAAACTTACTGACAGCTGGCGAAATTTATGGGAAGAAAAGCAAAGGGAAGGCAGAGAGATATATACCCAAAAAGTAGAAAACTTACTAGCAGCTGGCGAAATATATGGGAAGAAAGCAAAGGAAAGGCAGAGAGATAAATACAAAAAAAAAAAAAAACAACAACAAGAAAACTTACTGACAACTGGCAAAATTTATGGGAAGAAAGTAAAGGGAAGGTAGAGAGATAAATACCCCCCCCCCCCCCAAAAAAAAAAAAAAAAAAAAAAAAAAAAAAAAAAACTATAAAACTTACTAATAGCTGGCGAAATTTATGGCAAGAAAAG
>OY992877.1:28408697-28413697 GCA_963921405.1 Cepaea hortensis | reverse complement strand
TATTAAATCAGATAGTTTTCTGTTGGGGTATCATCCTTACATTCCGGACAGGTCCATAGGTGCTCATATCCCCATCAGCGTCCGGCAGCTAACAGTGCCAGTTCTGTGCTGATTGACGAGCCCCCTCATTCTCCCGGTGCCACTCTCGTGTCTGACCGTGCCAATTCTAACTTCCAAGTCTCATTCTGCACACCGATGCGTATTCACTGGCGTCAGTCTCCTCCACTCTCGACATCTCTCAAAGGGCATAAATAATATCGGCACGATCCATAGGCTAGTTAGCGAGTTTATCAGCTCCTTCATTTCCCTCAACTCCCGCATATCCCGGAACAAAGATGAAGCCTCGTTATCGCCTGTCTCATAATCATAATTATTACATCAATCAAGCGGAAATCAATCAATTAATTCGTTTTCGGTATGATCTCGACAGCGTTCACCCCACATTTGGACACCATCATTCTCACCGCGGTGACAGCTGTTCGCTGGTGAGCGTGTTTTTATTTTGCTTCTTTATCTTATATCTGAAACGCAAAAATGAAAAAAAAGAACGAATGTGTTTTTAAGCATTCGGTTCTTCCGCACCTCGCGATCTGCAAAATCCGCTTAGCAACATTAGCAACAAAGTCTGTCAGTTGGCGGCAGTAGAAGTAATAATAATAAGCGGGAAAAACAGCGTATGTGAAGGTTATTGACCAAGAACGTTGCTATCAAACAGGCATATACAGACACATCCAGACAGCGCACGAGTACGCTTGCCTGCTGTGTCAATGAAGGCAGCTTATTAAATAATCACTAGTAGTCCTGCCAGTTCCCGATGCCTGAAGCTTTTGCATTTGGAAAATAGATCGGGTTAAAGAAGGGTAAATATACAGCAGGATGGAGGGGAGGGGGCCGAGTTTCTCCGCCAGTAGAAATAACAATATACTCACACGTACGACTATATGCCCTCGTTCACCTGCGGATTGAAGCAAAAGTTTCACAGGAGAAAAAAAAATAGAGCAAAACATTTTTTTTTTACACTACAATCTGGGACTACAACAAAAATGTGCTAGCAAAAGTGATCTTTCCTACACTCATTTTCTGAAGCAGGGGGTAACCATTGAAAGCCTATGGAGCAACACCTGCAAAAGGTAACATTTTTGGGAGCAGTTTTCTGCCCTGTAGCAAGCAATTTACGGATGTCACTCGTGGACCATGGCACAAGCACATTATGAGGAAAGTCGAGGCTCTTCAACCCGAGTGTCAACTGAGACGTTCTTGGAATTTCGCTGATCAAAAAAAAAAAAAAAAAAAAGAAAACTACTGAGATTGTACACAATGTGAGCACTGAAGAAAATTAACTCACCCCCTCTCCCCTTTTTTCCCCCCGATCATATCTCGAAAAGTGAAATGCTTTGGCTAATATTAAACAAAAACCGGTGTTGGGGTGGCGAGGTGTCTGCGTGACGGAGTGGTTAAGCCGCCTGTCTCGGGTCCAAGGTTGTGGGTTCGAGTCCAGACTCTGTTATTGTGTTTACTATTGTAACTTTCTCGGAGACTCCAGGGTGTCGTCGCAGGAGCTGCGGGGTTCGTGCTCTGTGCGACGATTTTGGCACACGGCCAGGCAGAAAGAAGCTGAGCTATTTGGGATAAAACCCGGCGCATCGAAGTAGATCTTCCCACCTTTAAACTCTTTAAAACATGTAAAGGCAACAGTGTTACAGGAGGAACAGTAATGGGAAGCATGGTCCCCAGAAGAAGAGGCAGGGGTAGATAATGACAACGGTGGGCACAAGACGTTTAAAATACCCTGACATGAACATGAATGAGGCAGGAGAGCTGGCGGAGGATCAAGACTATTTGTGGTGGGTTGTGATGTAAAGATCCTACTACATAATGAGGGTAATGATGATGATCGTGATGTTGATGATGATGATGATGATGATAGTGATGATGATGATGATAGAGATGATGATGATAGTGATGATGATGATGATAGTGATGATGATGATGATGATGATAGTGATGATGATGATAGTGATGATGATGATGATGATGATGATGCTAGGGAAGATCAATTTTGGTAACTCACTGGTGTGTGTGTGTGTGTGTGTGTGTGTGTGTGTGCCGATTATGTGGCGAAGGAGATAGGGACGCAATCCGTAATCCCGCATACCGCGTTCGAAACACAGCTACGGGCGATTTGGAAGCAGATCGCCTTGCGTTGGGTTTGTAATAAAATGGTATGGGTGCCGTTCGTTAAGAAAGCAATGGCAAGCTACTGAATATAAACGTGCCAAGAAATCGCCATCAACCCAAATAAAAAATGCTGTGGTTAACTGCAACGTCCTGTAAAGGATATGTAAGTAGCTTTTAACGGGTGTGTAAGTGTGTGTGTGTGTGTGTGTGTGCGCGGGCACGTGCGTGCGTGCATGCCTCTATTAGAGACAAATAAATACACCTGCAAGCTCACGAGAGCCACTTCTCTTAGTGGCTAAATGTGGAAAGCTTGCCTTGAGTTGTTGAGTTGAGGTAAGTCAAGAACGGACATCACAGCACTCAGGACATTCCCACACGTGCTCCGTCCTCATCTGCAACAGCCAGCGAAGAGTCCCAATAGTAATGGTACCAGTAGTAGTCTGATTATGCGCCCGTTTGAAGTGTTTGGCCTGATTTGGCCATGCCATAGATCATGACACCATCTTAAAGGTAACCTTCCGCGGAACAGTTGAGTGCAAACAAAGAAGGGGAATGAAGAGAAAATCCAGGACTGATAACATTACAAATTGGACATTCATTCATTCATTCATTCATTCATTCATTCATTCATTCATTCATTCAGTAGTATGTCCTTTGTAGAACCTCGCTCCCATAACAACCTTCCAGAAAAAATTCTCGGTCATAAGCAAGATGTCCCGCGTCCGATACACCCATCTGGAGATCATCTGCCATATCCCGTAGCCATCTTCTCTTTGGCCCCCCCTTCCTCTCTTACCGGGCATATATCCCTCTATCAATGTTCTCTCCACACTTCCATAACGTTTCAAGTGACCAAAATATTTCATTTACAAATTGTACAGGAAATAGAATTTCCACAATTATCTGCGTTGCTGAAGACAGGAGCGGTGTGGGACTCCGATTGCTGATGCTTCCATCGTGACATCACTACGACCGACAACAGGGGCCACTTGATGAAATGAGATGACGATGACAGATGTGCTTCCTATTGTTTCTTCTGTTAAAACAACACACACACGTACGCACTAGTGCGCGGGTTGCAGGCAATAGCACCTATAAATACGCAGGTACGCACACATTGACAGGAGCATGCATGCACACACAGAGACATGATTCAAAGGGCAAGACTTCTGTTGTTGATGCTGTTAAATTATTCTATAGAACAGACATGTCAAACTGAAAAGTGACCAAATTATTAACACCTTTTGAGTTTGGGGGAGGGGATAATTTTGGTTCAATTACTCATTGACTGCCGGCGTTGTGTTCGAAATAAGCTGCAGACAAATTGGAAGCAGACTGCCTTGCGTTGATTGCGATAGTATGGGCATCGATCGTGCTGTAGCAATGTCAATCTACTGAACGTGTACATTACTTAATAGATAACACACAGCTACAAATCCAAGGGTTAATTGCGACTTCCTGTAGAAGGCATGTAACTAACATTTTAACTACTTAACTACTAATTTAATTACACTGATACATTTTTTTTTCAGAAGATGAAACAAAGTATACACAATACCTAACACCACGGAATATATTCATAATATATACATGCTATATTCACAACGGAATGTAACACCACGGAATATATTCATAATATATACATGCTATATTCACAACGGAATGTAACACCACGGAATATATTCATAATATATACATGCTATATTCACAACGGAATGTAACACCACGGAATATATTCATAATATATACATGCTATATTCACAACGGAATGTAACACCACGGAATATATTCATAAAATATACATGCTATATTCACAACGGAATGTAACACCACGGAATATATTCATAATATATACATGCTATATTCACAACGGAATGTAACACCACGGAATATATTCATAATATATACATGCTATATTCACAACGGAATGTAACACCACGGAATATATTCATAATATATACATGCTATATTCACAACGCCGGTCTCTCTGGCTGTGGGGTTACAACACTTTCTCTCTGTAATCCCGTTTATCACGCAGAGTCTCGTAGCGGAGCGAGAGCTGAGGCGGTTCGACCCCCGCTCGTGACTTGCGGGATACTGAGCCGGCCGCTCAGAAAGCAATGGCAAACTACTGAGCGTAATCTTGCCAAGAGATCAACATACAGCTGAAAGATGCTGGTGTTGACAGCTAAGTCCTGTAAAAGGATATGCTAAAAAAAAAAAAAAAATATTCACAACGGAATGTAATGATGTAGATGAACACGGAAAAAATAATTGTTTTCCAATCAGTATATTTTATCTCTGCTTAGAAAGGTCAAGGTTATATTTGTTACCCTTATGTTTCAATTGACACATCCGAATGAGTTAGAACGCGTGTTCTTAAACATCCGGTGTGCTGATGCCGAGGTAAGCGGTTCACCCCCTACACCGGACAGTGGGACTAAAATGTTGACCTGTCGTCCTTGACTTGGGGACGTAAATTACTAGTACCTCTGAAATCGGAGTGGGTTCGCCTGATGGCGAGGGACATTGTTAATAGGGAAAGCTAATAAACACGCAAAATTCAGTCAATCACTACTATAAATAGTGTGTATGGGCTACGCTTGAGTTCAAAGTGAGCGAGCGAAAAAAAAAAAAACAACAACAACAAAATCGATACACTGTACACTGTCGAAGCAATTTGCGATGTTTTCTAATAAGACGAGATATTGCATACTGCAAGCTACAGATTAATAAATAGAGTATCGAATCATTAGAAAGTTGAAATTGCCGCGGACCTCACATTCGCAGGTTTGACATGCCTACTCTAGAGACTAAGATGT
>OY992877.1:28396197-28406197 GCA_963921405.1 Cepaea hortensis | reverse complement strand
AGTACCTCTGAAATCGGAGTGGGTTAACCTAATGGCGAGGGACACTAGTAATAGGGAAAGCCAATCCACACGAAAAATTCAGTCAAGTAATCCTTTAGTTAGCGTGTATGAACTACGCTCGAGTTCTTAGCGAGCGAGCGCAAATTAAAATAATATCTAGGGTCAATATTAACTTCAGATGGGGGAATGGTTAGAGAAATCAACACAGGTTGTGTATGGGCAAATCAGGTACTGGGACAATTAGCGCCACTTCTATTTCATAGACCGATACCTATACGTACTAAAGCAAGTCTCATAAAAAACTGTATCCTGTTCGATATTAGGCTACCATTGTCAAATATGGACGCTTACTGCAAGTCCATCCATCCACCATGTGCCATGCCGGTAATTTCGCTCGATCATCAGAGTCCTGGATCAGCTCAGTGTTCTTGCTCAACCATGCCACGTGGTTAAGCCATCCAGGTATTTACTTCTCTGTCTTCCCCTTGTTCTCTTACCCTCGATCTTGCCAGTTGTCATCAAGTTCTCTAGTTTATGTCTTCTCACAACTTGTCCACACAATCTTGACTGTCTGCGTCTAATTTCTCTAATCAATTTATGATTTTCATTTGTTTCTTGAAGGACTTGTTCATTTGATTTTCTGTCTGTCTATGGTATTCTTTGCATTCTCCTCAGAAACCACATTTCCACAGCCATCAGATGTTCTTTCAGCTTGGCTGCTCATTGTCCAAGTAGCGAGTGTAAAATCATAACAACAGATATGAGATGTCTTAGAGAAGCTGCGGAAGTAACCCCGAGAGATAGAATCAGGATTGAGGACATTAGAGGAAGACTAGGTCTGAAACCAGTCATGCACTTAATTAAAGAACAGCCGATTAAATGGTTTGGCCACATCACAAGAATGCCACGGTACCATAAGCAACAAAGAGCCACACCGAAGAAATATAACAAACACAGCACAACGTTGGAGTGATGCTATCAAGGACAACCTTAGAGAAATGAATACCAACTTACAAATAACATTAGAAAAATACGCATTAAAAATCTGTACATCTTACCCCAACACTCCACCAAGGTAAATGGAGGCAGAGAAGAAGAAGGAGGAGATCAGGCCGGCACACCAATGATCCTGATTCTGAAAATCAAGACAATTGCTGGTTCTATCCTTCCACAATGTTCTAACCTGTCACTGTCAAACTGTCATTTCCTGCCAATATAGTACATAGCGGTGTATGGCAGGAGAGTCTTGAGTCTGAGGAATTAAGGCCGCCTGGCTAGTGCAGTCGCCGAGAACTTTGCAGGTTAGGGTTTTCTTTGTGACCACGACAGAAAAAAAAAATCCACACCTTACCAAGGAATCGAACCCGGATCTCCCGAAGGAGAATTCGGCATTCTAGCCACTTGGTCAGTCGCACAGCATCATTCTCTATAAAAGAACATCTGGTAGCATTCATGTTATTCCTCACTTCTCTGCTAACTGTCCATGATTCGCTTCTGTACACCAACATAGCCCTTAAGAACTCTTTAGAAAGGTATAAGCCGTCTCAAAGTAGTTCACCGGAAATGTCAGAAACTGTAGATAACCAGCAGCTGGCTGTGTGTGAGATGACAGCTGACAGGCAACATGCACAAACATGATCACGGCAAGACAGGCATATATAGAGAGATGAATGCTCATTAGATGATACTGTTTTAGGTGAGCACAGGGAGAGGGTCAGGTCACAAAGTTGATAGCCAACAGCGTTCACCATGTCACGAGCAAGGTCGGACGCTGTTTGATGCCTGGACTCGTCGCCTGCGAAAGTGAGAATAATATGTCTAGAATTCTCCCGTGCACTCAGACCTACAAAATGTGACGGCGAAATCACACCATAGACACATGGCAGGAAACTGCTTTGGGAGAATAAAAATATGAAGTGATTATACGTAGTGCGCTGCGAATAACGCCTCCCAGTAGGGAGAGTTATTCGCAGTCGTGGCTGGTCACGTGACTTTTACTACACGCCACGTGACATTTATGTTCGCAAATGGCGACAGAAAAAAGAGCGTTCAGGATTAGATGTGCTGACGCTCTTTCGAATAACGGCCCCAAATTATTTATTGAACACTACGAATTAAAATACAGAACTGAGAAAATCGAATTACGTGTGTCACAAGCAAAACTCTGTGCAATAAAGAATCATATCAATTCAATGTGTTGACAATCACTTCCGGTTGAGTGTGCCGTGGACTGCTAAACCCATCGATGGATGCAATAAATGTTTCTGGATCCGGAGGGTCCTCAATGTCGTCTGGGTGTATATCCATATCTTGTGCTACTCGTCTTATCTGTCGGCGCTCATCTTTGATATATCCGGGGAGGGGGGAGTCTTGTATCGGTATATCCGCTCTCTAAATCAGGGTAACGTACATGCAGGATACTAACCCCGCGCTGCGAATAACGCTCAGTATTATTCACAGCGCGCTACGAACAACGCCTCCCAAAGAAAATAAGAAGAATGCACGGAGAGTTATAAAAATAACAACGGCCTGATCTTATTTACACAAAGAAACACTTAACGACAAGCTAAGCGCATGTCTTGCTTGTTCTCTCGTCTTCGATCGATAATTGTAATCACTATTATTTTTCTGTTATGTGTTTGTCGGATTCAAAATTAATCTCGTACTCACAGTAAACGGGAGCTGCTGTAACGCAGCGGCTAGCACGCCTGTCTTTCGTCCTGGATGACATGTGTTCGAGTCCACACAGAGGCTGGGATTAGGAATCAATCTGTCTGTGGTCTCCCAGGTCGCTGCAGCCCAAAGTGGGTAGCAGAAAATATTATGGGAAGTAGAGGCGACTGACGCCATATTGACACCATCATCGAGTACCGATTCATCTCATCTCATCATCTCATCTCATCGTGTTCCTCTTGTACCTTGCAGTGTCGAGGTGAAGCATAAACAGCGGGAGAGTGCCTGTTTATGGGCTTCATGAATCGATATTCCCATGGACTCTGTTATTCCGTACGTCCATCGTTTACGTGGTCGGCCTCTTCCTCTGCTTCCCTCTTGTCTGTACATCATTGCTTGCTGTGGTATACTGTTAATTGATAACCTACTTGCATGGCCAAACCATTTGACTTGATGCCTTCTAATAAAATCTAGCGCAGATTAGTCTATACAAATATGAGACTAGCACGTTATACCAAATACGTCCTAAGGGAGTCCTTTCATTGCTGCTTACTGACAACGTATGAGACTATTACGGCGAATTGTCGCGACTTCAGCTTCTGAAGAAAGCCGTTTATAAAGGCCGAAAAAACAAAGACGAAAGCAAAGGAATAAACGTTAAATGTTATACAAATGGCGACAGTTATAAGTGGGACGCAAATAAATTAGAAAATTGACGTAGACAGTCAAGGTGATTTTAGTACATTATGAGAATAAATAAACTGGAGAATATGGTGACAACTGGCAAGGTTGAGGGAAAAAGAACAAGGGAAGGCAGAGAGGTAATAATCTTGATGGCATGGCCACGTGGTATAGTCCCAACACACCAAGTCGACGGTTCGAAATCAGCCGAGGGCGATTTGGAAGCAGACCGCTTTGCGTTGATTTTGATGGTTTGAGGCGTCGGCGGTTCATAGGCAAACTACAGAACTAAAGTTGCCTTGACAATCACAAACAGCTAGTATTTGCTGGGGTTGATTGCCTCGTCGTGTGAAGAATAAGCAACATATGTTTCAACTAAACGCATCAACCTCGCCGCCGTCTGTGGCTGGGGGTGGGGGGTGGGGGTGGGGGGAGGGGGGGGGGGTAGCGAACGAGTTTCACAATCCCGGGTTCGAACGAGATTCACAATTCAAACCGTGTTCGAAATCAGCTGCAGGAGATTTGGAAGCAGACCGCATTGCGTTGATTTTTAACAACGGTATGATCGTGGGTAATTTAGAAAGCAATGGCAAACTACTAAATGCAAAATTGCACAGAAATCACAAACCAGCCCGAAAAATGCTAGGGTTGATTTTGATGTCCTCTAAAGGATATGCAGTTAACTTCTTTTTTATATTAACATCAACTTCATCTAGTTGATATTTGTCAGCGTTTTACATCAGAAGTGGGAATGCTGTAAAATGACTTAATTTTTGCGAGATTTGCAACCAACCTAGAATATCACAAATAGTAAAAAAAAATACTGAGGTTGATTGCGTCGTTCTGTAAAGGATAAGCAACTAACTTTTTATTAACATCAACTTTATCTAACCAATGTCTTTCAGCATTTCACATCAGAAGTGGAAACGCTGTAAAGTGACTCAATTTTTCCGAGATTTGTAACGAGATTAGACGCAAACCCGTACCGCGATGCACCGTTTGACACTTCACATGCAGGAAATATTTGGCTCACATCTGTTTCTTCACTAGCCAGAATTACCGCCTCTTGAAAAATGATTAAATAACACGGACAAGATGTAGCGGGTTTATAATGTGCCTCTTTGGCTCCGAGATACAGGACGCGTAACTTCAAAAAAGTGAGATATGAACCAAATATTTTATATTTTCCATCTCTCTCTCTCTCTCTCTCTCTCTCTCTCTCTCTCTCTCTCTCTCTCTCTCTCTCTCTACCTCTCTATCTATCTTCCCCCCTCACTCTATTTCTCTAGGTGGGAGATGTGTTTGAGAAGACATATATTATCATCATCAAGCGCCATCGATCACACGATCACTAGTCTTACATCAAGTCTATGGTCTAGTTCAGACTATTCCATGTGGCCAAGCTATCCAGGTATAGCTCTCTTCACTTTCCTCTTGTTCTTTCCCACCATGTTTGCCATTTGTCACTACATTTTCACATTTATTTCTTCTCATAACAAGCTCAAACCATCTGGACTGTTTAAAATTATTGCCCATTTCTCACACGCATACAACATTATAGTGAATGCATCTCTCTCTCTCTCTCTCTCTCTCTCTCTCTCTCTCTCTCTCTCTCTCTCTCTCACACACACACACACACACACACACCCCCACACACCCCTTCCCCCACACAGACACACAAATACGAGAAGTAGACAGTAAGCTTTACTAGAACACGATCACAAGTAACAAAAAGCCTTGGTCAGCACACAAACCAGTGTCCTTCGACATAAGATGAACCCACTCTGACTTTTGAGGTACTTGTAATTTACGTCCCCACGTCAAGGACGAAAACTTAATATTTTAGTCCAACTGAAAGGTGTAGGGGTTGAACTCGCTACCTTAGCATCAGCGCACCGGAAGTTTTAAGAGCGAGCGATCTTATCCTCTCCACCATGCTGAACACAATTACACCGCTGACTATTAAAGTACCCGTAATGTGGCCAGAATTGTCGTATTGAAGATACAGATCTATGGCACCCCGTTCTGGTTTGGGGCATGCTTGTATGACTCGTACTTCTGGTCATTTACATATCAATTTATTTTCTACCAAACTCATGATAATTCGCAGAGGATTTTGCTGGGATGACTAATTAGAGGGATAATGGAGTAACTGGTGCAGTTTTAAATTTCCTGTTATTGAGAAATGAAATGTAGACTATTTCCTTCCATGGTTTAGGGAATAGGAACACTGTTTGGATCTTTATTTTGCATAAAATAGTAAATTTATGAGTAATTAGTCTAGTGAATATCGTTAAAACCGTAAAGAATTTATAAGTTAATATTTTAACATTTCATGAAAATGTCACATAATCACATTCTTCACATAACAAGAATAACAGTTATTTGTCGAGAAATAAAAGAGCTGGGTTTCATTTGTAGAAAGCAAACGCTGAACCCTTCAGTGTTCTCTGCTGCTTGAAATATACGGGGAAGCTTTCAGACATATATACTCAAAACTATCAGTCCAGTAGGAGAGGATGAAATAGAAGTCATAGAAGTCATCATCAAAATCATCACGTGTCCTGCGTTCATGTTCCCCTATTGAAGATTTCAGTCCATGGTACTCTGGATCATTTTCTTCCATACCACCGTCTCAGTCCATTCTGCATCATCTCTCTACATACGCCTCTGTCTCTTCTCCCACTGATATTTCCAGTTGTCGCGATGGTTTTCAATGCCTCTGTTCTCATTATGGGCCCAAAAGAACGCTGTTTATCTCTTTCTTATAGATTTTGTCCCACCTTACATTAGCCTCTTCTAGACAATCGTTGTTAGTTACCCCAGCAGTCCAAGGTATTCGCAGCGTTCGTCTCAGGAATCACACTTCCGATGTTTTCAAGTTCTTCCTAATTTGTTCATTTACATTGCACTAACTACAATACAAACTATAGCAATAATAATGTTAGAAACATCAGAAGTATCACTCCATGCATCGAATCTATAATCAGAGAACATATAGCGTTTAATCAGTTTACGGTTTTCATGTGCTTCTTGTAGATCTCTCTCAGTAGTTTGTCTCTCCGTCCGTGGTTTATATGATGTTCATTCATAGCTTGATATTATCCAAGTGCAACGTTATTAACAACTACAGAAGCG
Source organism: Cepaea hortensis (assembly GCA_963921405.1). Taxonomy (NCBI): domain Eukaryota; kingdom Metazoa; phylum Mollusca; class Gastropoda; order Stylommatophora; family Helicidae; genus Cepaea; species Cepaea hortensis. The sequence goes on along the minus strand of OY992877.1, from coordinate 28,399,705 downwards.
ACTAAACACAACTACAGTCTAATATAAAAGTGTTAACTGCTAAACAGACAAGGGAAATGATGAGGGGATGCTAGCTTTGCGAAAAATAAAAACAGACTGGGAAGAAGCTAAAAAGTTAAAAATGTAGATCCATTTAACATGAGTTAGTCACTACCAGTAAAGTAGGGTGTTAGAAAAAAAAGGAGGCAGGGAAAGGTAGATTTGAGAGACCCAACATACAGAGACACATACCAGCCCAGGCCAGAAGTGATTTCCCAGGAGTGTAGTAAAACGACTCACGTGAGCACAAAAAACAGCACTGCCAAACCTAACACCTCCTAAAATTATCCCTCTTTTTTCTTTTTAACATTTTTTGTTTCGTGCAAGTGAACATTTCGTGCATTAGTTTGCTGTTTGTTTTCCCGCTCACGTTTTCTCATTACTGCTCTTGATGACCGGACCAAATGTTGAGCGAACTGTCGCGGGTGGAAAACTCGGGAAAATCTGCACAAACATTGGTTTACAGTCTCAAATATCGGCCTGAGAAATTCACATCACATTTTTTTTACGTCATAGTGGAAACAAGTTTTACGACTATAAACCTTCTGTGAGTCATTTTTGTGATAGAAGCTTTCATTCACCGCGGATTTTGTGTGTAGGGGTATGGTAGCGTGTGTGCTTGTAGTTGTAAGTCTGACTGTCTGTCCCTTCCCGTATTTCTTTACACTGGCACATGCAGTCTACCTGTTCACTCATCCATCCATTCATCCATCTATACATTATCCCCCCACCCATCATCCATCAATCTATCCACCCATTATCCAATCATTCATCACCCATTTATCCATCTACATATCAACCATCCATCCATCCGTCCACTCACTTACCCACCCAGCCATCAATCTATCCATCCATCCATTCATCCACCGGCTCACCAATCCATCCATCTATTCATCCACCTACCCACCATCCATCCATCCATCCATCCATCAATCTATCCATACACCAGGCTTGGCCATGGGAATCCCATGGGAAAAAAGGGTGATTTTCTGAATAGTGTAGGGATGGGCATAAATTACCATTGGATGGGAGAGAAAAACATGTCCCATGGACAAGCCTGCCAGGCTTGGCCATGGGAATGTTATTCCCATGGGAAAGTCCCATGGGACGGCATGGGATGGGACATGCATAAATTACCACGCAATGTAAATTATGTCCCATGGACAACCCTGCCATACACCCACGCACACACTCATATATCCATTCGTCCACCCACCCATCCATTCTTCTATCCATCCATCCATCCATCCTTCCACCTATCCACCCATCCATCAATCCTCAAATGGTATCGAAACTCAGCACTTGATGGGTATTGTGATCACTATCATGCCTGCCTATTTTACTTTCCTTTTAATTTCCCAGTTCTCATTTTAGAATGGGTCGACTTGAGAACTCAGATAAACTGTGAACAAACTCTACAACTGGGTGGGGATTTGAACATATTGCTACCGAACCGACAGGCAAACGTTCAAACCATTGCGCTACCGGGTTTTTACTGTTACTTATTATGGGATGATTATTTACATGCTTTTCATATCTATACTGATGTTATCAAGTGGATCTTGGCAATGACCGGAAGCTGAGTGCTGCATGACGGTTGGAGGCTTGACAAAGTTGGCCAACTATGTGTTGCCATGGGTGATAGTTGCTTGGCAACGTTTAATAGTTAAATGTTGTCATAAAGCATGGACGCTTGGCAGCCCAAATAAGTGTTGCTATGATGGGTGGATGTTTGGCAACGTTTGACAACTGACTGTTGCATGATGGTTGGAATCTTGGCAATGTTTGGCAAGTGAGTGCTGCATGATGGTTGGAATCTTGGCAACATTTGGTAACTAAGAGTTGCCATGTTGGTTAGAAGTGAAGCAACGTCTAGCAATTAAGTGATGATATGAAATTAGCAGGCTGACAGACTTGCAGGTAGGGCTACTGTGGAAGGCGGACGAGCCATGGACAAGGCAGACATTTTGAATGCTTTACGAGAAGTAAGTCGTTTACGAGAACAAAGCGATGACTGTGAGTCTACAACCATGGTCAGGCTGCGAGAACAACAAGTTTAAAAGAGATGTGGCCAAACAACAACACTACGCAGGAAGCCAAAGAAGATTAATAAACCAACACAGAACTAGTGTCGTGAGCCGCTACACGCTGCGGGATTTGCTGAGGAGGGGATCCGAGTACTTATGGACTGAATGGTTCGATGTGCAATGAGGATGATCTCATGATCTGTCGACTAACTAACTAACTAACTAACTAACTAACTAACTAACTGGATGACTGACTGACTGACTGACTGACTGACTGACTGACTAACCTAACTAAACAACCAACCAAACAACCAACCAACCAACCAACCAACCAACTAACTAACTAACTAACTAACTAACTAACTTACTTACTTACTAACTACCTACCTAAGTGATGACATGATGAATGAAACTTGGCAACGTTTCAAAACTTTCCGTTGCCTTGCTAGTTGCAAGCCTGGTAGTGCTTGTTAACTAAGAGTTACTATAATGACTGGACGCTTAACAACATTTGGAAACTACGTGTTGCTATGATAGTTGCAAGCTTGGCAATGTTTAGTAACTAACATTTGGCAACGCTTGAAAACTTATTAAGACCTACAAAATGTGTAGATAACTACAGGAATACATTAAAGATAAAAATGTCACATGCGCTGATAATTATATCAAAAGAATAAAGATGTACAAGAGTATATTAGATGCTGTTATAAACGCTAAATGAAATCTCCCTTCAAAGACTATTAAAATATAAGTCATCTTTGACACCTGGTCTAACAGAATTTCTCATGAAAGCTTACATTCCCACACAAGTCACAAATTAGGTCATATCAAAAGTGATGACCTGTTTCTGAAGATGTAATACAGTCTGTAAACGACGCTAGAACGTGAAGGTTGTGAGGTAAAAAAAGACGCAATTGGGGGTGTTATTTACTGAAAAACAACACATTTACTAAATTAATAAATAAAGAATAGGCTACCATTGCTGGCGCAAAAGAACAATAACTGAAATTATACATGTAGACACACACACACACACACACACACACACACACACACACACACACACACACAGACACACTCACACACAGATATATATATATATATAAACCTTGGTTTTCGTCGATAATCCGTCCGAAATACGAAACCGACGAAAACCGATTGAATTATTACCTTATGAATCAATGTAAATCCAATTAATTCGTTCTAGAAACTCCAAAATACATACAAAAAAAAAAAAAAAACATTTTATAGAGAATAACTATAGTGTTTACAACAATTTTTCGGCCCCAGACTAATCCGAACCCAGAGAGACGAATGAAGACGGATTGTATCTACAGCAAAGAACCTCAATGGCTCGGAACGCTGAAGAAGGAGAAGAAGAAGACTTATCTGAACTGGCACCTTCGCCGTTACTAGTAACACTGTATATACCAGAGCGCCGC
>OY992877.1:28343697-28393697 GCA_963921405.1 Cepaea hortensis | reverse complement strand
ATTCCAAGGCGGGATCCCCATGGTTACCATTAACCCTATTTACACGCCTGAGCTGTTAAGAAGCGCACTGCACTTAGAGTAAGGGATGGTTCAAGTGGCTGAGTGAATGGAAGGAGTTAATGTGTATGGGAATGTAAAGAAACAGGAGAGTTCTACCCAGGTGATCTGTTATTAGTCCTCAATAACAATAAATAAACTAATGACATAAAATTATATAAACAATCTTCGCGGGAGCTACGGTCATCCTGCTCTGACGCCGCTACCAGTAAATGGAAATGGAAACAGAAGAAAACGACTTCTTTATCTCCGTTCATCCAGAATGCTGTTTTGGACATAATTGCGTTGTGCCTGTTTACAGCAGAGCTACGATATTTGCACATTTCGGCCGACACATCCGACTTCTTCGGGCGTTTGTTGACCGGGTTAACCTTCTCTGATACATTATTAAAAAGTGGTATATTAATTCCAGATCGTCGTGAAACAATAAGCTAATTTAAAGGATGTTACGGTCATGAAACACCTTGCAATGTATATATCAAAATTTAGCTCCAGCATAGATGGGTGGATACTAGTAAATACACTAGTGATAGGAATAAGATGCTGGTCGTAGTTGTAACAATAAAATAAGTTACTTTCATATCCTTAACAGTACGTCGCAGTCAATCCCAGGATTTTTTTGGCTGTTTGTGATTTCTTATCAAGATTATGTTCAATCGTTTGCCATTGCTTTCAGTTGTTGTAACAATAGTACAACATAAATGGAGACTTTAGAATGTGTGCGAACATGTGAACCAACTCCCCGACGAGTGCAATTGGGGATTTCTATCTATGACAGCTGATTCTGATGGGAAATCCTTGCTGGGGGGGGGGGGGGGGGGCAGGTGGGGGGGGGGGGGAGAATTAAGATTATTTCAAGATCGCGTTAATACAAGAACCGATTACTTGATATTGTTTTTCCCTCCATACTTTGCGGTTCTGTACTCATCGCCCTTCTAAAATTCATTTATAACGTAAGTAGACCCGTAAATCACGTTTTATGTAGACGTCTAGACTTGTTCTAGTATGTGCTTTAAAATTCAGCTTCCATATTTGAGTATACTGTGTAAGCTCGGGGGGGGGGGGGGGATTTATAGGGAGGAAATATGAAGGGGAGGGGGGAATGACATTCTGAACATATGGTGAAGGGGTGTATGGGCCAAAAAGGTTGAGAACCACTGGTTTAGAATGATGGTCTGGCTACAAGATCTACAGGATATCTGGCAAGCCGATGTCTTGAAAATGTCACGAAATCCTCGGTTACCTTCCTGTCCTACCAGCCACCCTTTGAAACAGCGCTCTTGTGCTGGATCGTCACGATAGAGGACCAACGACTTCAAGAGCTTGTTTCAAAGGCGTCACGCTTTCTTGAAATTGGGTCAAGAAGAGCTGCCCGACCTCCCATTACCTCAAGACACGCTTCTGAGTAAAATATTTTTGACAAGCGATATCGTCGCAGTCTGATTGTCAATGGGTATAATTGCATTGTGTATGATTGTCTAGGTTGCTTCGTGTTTTACTTAAAGAGTTTCTCTCAGACAAATGTAGATTAAGAACACTGGGGTCACGAACTTTCATGCTTCCTTCATGCTCTAAATGACTTGTATTGAATGGCTTGCGTTTGATGTCACAGGTGAACCTGAAACCATCGTCCATGCGAGGATTGATAACAGACAGAAAAAAATATAGTAAGACAGATAGATAGACATACATACATGCAAACATACATGCAGACAGATAGAGAGACATAAAGACGGACAGACGGACTGATGGACGGACGAACGGATGGATGGATAAAAAGATAGATAGTTAGATATAAAGATAGACATACAGACCGACCGACCGACCGACCGACAGATAGACAGATAGACAGACAGACAGAACGAACGAACGAACTTTATTTTCAAAGGATCACAAATTGAGTACGCAAGCCCGTCTTATTTTTGGCCCTTCCAATCACTCATCTTTCGTTCATCAATTGTGCATGTTACATTCACATAGGAAAAACATTGTCAAATGAATGTTGTAAACATAACAATGCATATTATTATGTTATGAGACAGACAGGCAAGCATACGCACGTACACACGCACATGCATGAATATATACATACATACGTGCATAATACTTATACTAATTACACAAACTCTCACAGTTATGCACAATCTCAATAACACACAAATACACTCTCCCTCGCATACACATATACTCACTCACAATCACAAACTCAATAACAAAAGTTTACGTATACATATATAGAAAAAACAAGCTGCCATAAGGATTGATAATGAAATAGGTCAATATCAGCCTATCAAGAGAGGTGTGAGACAGGGATGTGTAATGTCTCCAGATTTTTTTTCCCCTGTACAGTGAAAATATTTTCTGAAATGTAGAAGATATGAGAGTAATCTTCCTTGGAGAACGAAACATCATAACTCTAGATATGCGGATGATACAGTATTGATTGCAGACAATGAGCACGATCTGCAACATTTAGTAGATGCGGTTGTTGCACACAGTGAACAAGTAAAGTTAGAATTAAAGTGTAAGAAGACACAGATTATGGTCGTCACTAGGAAGAAGGAAATACCACAATGTAAAATACAAGTAAATGGGAATATTCTTAAACAAGTGAAATGGTACGATTATCTCGGAACAGTGATAACATCTGATGGGAGATGCATTGAAGAGATTAGAACAAGTATCGCCATGGCGAAGGTAGCCTTCTGAAAAATGGAAAACATATTGACCAATAAAATGATGTAATTTGCAACGAGAAAGAGAGTGTTAAGGTGCTTTTGTATGGATGTGAAGCATGGATAATGAGCAAACATTCTGACAAACTTCTGATGGCTGTGGAGATGTGGTTTCTAAGGAAAATGCAAAGAATACCACGGACAGACAGAAAACCAACGACCAAGTCTTATAAGAAACAAATGAAAATCGCAAACAGATTAGAGAAATTAGTCGTAGACAGTCACAATCTTTTGGTCACGTTATACGAATAAATAAATTGGAGAACTTGGTGACAACTGGCAAGATTGAGGGGAAAATAACAAGGGGAAGGCAGAGAAGTAAATACCTGGATGGCTTGTCCACGTGGCATGGTCGAGACAAGAACACTGAGCTAAACCACGACTCTGGTGATTGAATAAGATGGCGAAACATTACCGCCCACGCTTAGCGACATGACACATGATGATAATGATACATACATTCATATGCCCCCTCTCTCTTTCTATACTCTCTGTCTCTCTATCTCACGCCCATATCATTCATACATACAGCAAGGCACACACACACCCCTTCCTGCACACAAATAATCGACACATACACACTTTCACACACGTAAATACACGAATACTCACACAGTCGTAAATCAACACCGTTACACACCCACACACACTTCCTTACATGCACACACATATGGCCACTCACAATCAGTTAGTTAGTTAGTTAGTCGACGGATCATCCTCATTGCACATCGAATCATTCTATCGTCATCTATTCTATCATCGAACCACTCACAATCACAGACACTAAATCATTCTCTCTCTCTCTCTCTCTCTCTCTCTCTCTCTCTCTCTCTCTCTCTCTCTCTCTCTCTCTCTCTCTCTCTCTCTCACTCTCATGTACATATATATTCAATCATACATAAAACCACGCACGCACGCTTACGCACTCACTTTCTCACAGTCACTCAGACAGACAGACAGACAGACAGACAGACAGACAGACATACAGACAGACAGACAGACAGACATGATAAGGCAGAAGTGGTCAGGGGCCTTTGAGATCATGTGTATAGTGTGAAAATAAAAATAAAACAGACAAATCATCACATCCTAAAGAGGACGGTACGGCGGGGAGTTACCCGGTTACCTGGCCGACACTCAATACTCCGAGGAAAGGCCAGACGGACACAATATCAAACTGTAAATGATGCCATTAGTACTGGGTCTCTTTGCTGGCTGTTGAAGATGAGGATGGATTACGTATGGGCATATCCCGAGTGCTGTGATGTGTGTTCTTGACTAAATTAAACTCAGCTCAGCCTTTTCAGTAGTTCCCCGTGTTTCTCATCCATACAGTGGTGCCGATATAACGTTGAAGTTAACATCTAAAGAGCACACATATTCAAATCTGTAAACACTTGAATAACACGAATGTTTGTAACTCAGAGCAAGCTCGGCCTAATCAAACCCGGAAGTTAGGAATCATCAGATATATAACATGTTTAAGTTTACATGCAGACGAGAATAAACACATATCGCAATCAGTGGCAAAAGGTTGACGTCGTATGTTTCCCGCATTTATATTTCAGCTTTCTGCCTAGAAAATTGAGACTTTAAAACTTAAACGTTACAGCAAAATATCTTACAACGCTGTTAATCAAGATAAAAAAAAGTGCAGACATTGGAAACGTGATGAAGATCGAAGAAAACTGGCCCTAAACCACATCATAAACGGAATCTCTTTGGCCGCATAAAACCTCACAGTTGTTTAGCATGAGCAGCGATGTGAGGCACACAAGGAACAGCGATGTGAGGCACACAAGGAACCGCGATGTGAGGCATACAAGGAACAGGGATGTGAGGCACACAAGGAACAGCGATGTGAGGCATACAAGGAACAGGGATGTGAGGCACACAAGGAACAGCGATGTGAGGCACACAAGGAACCGCGATGTGAGGCATACAAGGAACAGGGATGTGAGGCACACAAGGAACAGGGATGTGAGGCACACAAGGAACAGCGATGTGAGGCATACAAGGAACAGGGATGTGAGGCATACAAGGAACAGGGATGTGAGGCACACAAGGAACAGGGATGTGAGGCACACAAGGAACAGGGATGTGAGGCACACAAGGAACAGCGATGTGAGGCATACAAGGAACAGGGATGTGAGGCATACAAGGAACAGGGATGTGAGGCATACAAGGAACAGGGATGTGAGGCACACAAGGAACAGCGATGTGAGGCATACAAGGAACAGGGATGTGAGGCATACAAGGAACAGGGATGTGAGGCATACAAGGAACAGGGATGTGAGGCATACAAGGAACAGGGATGTTAGGCACACAAGGAACAGGGATGTGAGGCACACAAGGAACAGCGATGTGAGGCATACAAGGAACAGGGATGTGAGGCATACAAGGAACAGGGATATGAGGCATACAAGGAACAGGGATGTGAGGCACACAAGGAACAGGGATGTGAGGCACACAAGGAACAGCGATGTGAGGCATACAAGGAACAGGGATGTGAGGCATACAAGGAACAGGGATATGAGGCATACAAGGAACAGGGATGTGAGGCATACAAGGAACAGGGATGTGAGGCACACAAGGAACAGCGATGTGAGGCACACAAGGAACAGCGATGTGAGGCACACAAGGAACAGGGATGTGAGGCACACAAGGAACAGGGATGTGAGGCACACAAGGAACAGGGATGTGAGGCACACAAGGAACAGGGATGTGAGGCATACAAGGAACAGGGATATGAGGCACACAAGGAACAGGGATGTGAGGCATACAAGGAACAGGGATGTGAGGCATACAAGGAACAGGGATGTGAGGCATACAAGGAACAGGGATATGAGGCATACAAGGAACAGGGATATGAGGCATACAAGGAACAGGGATGTGAGGCATACAAGGAACAGGGATGTGAGGCACACAAGGAACAGCGATGTGAGGCACACAAGGAACAGCGATGTGAGGCACACAAGGAACAGGGATGTGAGGCACACAAGGAACAGCAATGTGAGACACACAAGGAACAGCGATGTGAGACACACAAGGAACAGCGATGTGAGACACACAAGGAACAGGGATGTAAGGCACACAAGGAACAGGGATGTGAGGCACACAAGGAACAGGGATGTGAGGCACACAAGGAACAGGGATGTGAGGCACACAAGGAACAGCGATGTGAGGCATACAAGGAACAGCGATGTGAGGCTTACAAGGAACAGCGATATGAGGCATACAAGGAACAGGGATGTGAAGCTTACAAGGAACAGCGTTGTGAGGCATACAAGGAACAGCGATGTGAGGCATACAAGGAACAGCGATGTGAGGCACACAAGGAACAGCGATGTGAGGCACACAAGGAACCTTTTGTTAAAATCCTGAAGGCGATTTGGACATATGGTGCTAGACCCGTATTCTTATAGACCAATTGGAGCTCGGTGTATGATGTGCTCAGTATCATCCAGGGACGGGAGACGGTTCCTGAAAGATAAGGCAAAAGAGCCAACATGGGACATTAGAGACGCCGTGGACATGACAACACTCGAAACAGGGGGACTGGAGACGGGCCCTAAATCTGTCCAGCCGGTAGTGATGAGGACGACGTTCTGCAAATGACCAGCTATTTGCGTGTGGATTAGCTGTCCCTGTTACCAGTGTCCCTCGACATTCGGCAAAGCCACTCCGACTTCTGAGGTACTTGTAATTTAGTCCACTAGTCAAGAACGCGAAGTCAATATTGTAGTCCAACTGACCAGTCTAGAGGTTGAACCGCTACTTCAGCATCAGCATACTGGAATTTTAAGAGCGAGCTCTCTGATCCCTTCAGGCACGCTGACCTCCTTATCTTCAGATGGGATGATTACAGTGTTTTTCTTTTAGTACTAAGTCAAGAATGTTCTTGAATAGCAAGAAAATAGTAATGTAGTCGGTGGTAAAAGACAAAGGGAGACAATCATAAGACTGATGCTTCCTTCACTACGGTGCTAAGAGGTAAAGAGTAGTTCTGACTTCGTTATGGCCAAAGAAGAAAAATAGTGAAAAGAGAGAGAACCTCACACCGCCTCAACCAACAAAAAAAAAAAGGATAGTAATTAGATAAGAAGATATACGAGATCTTGGACAGAGGCAGAAACTATTTTATAGATGTTCACACAGGAAACACCATGTTTGAGCCCAAGCGATGAATTAAGGTGTTAGATTGTGGTAGGAATAGTGGTTGTAAAAACTAAAAGAGACTAAACAAACAAATCAAGGACAAATAAACAAGCTCTTTATTTATTTCTTCTAACAGCACATTGCATGTCAATAACAGATACAATAGACAACTGTATATATTAAATCACCACAGTGGGTAACCCCTAACCAATCAGCAGCACTTAAAACAACAGGGTACACCAAGTACCACAACACAGGTGTTCCAAACAATGGCTGGTTAGACTGACACTATAAAGAACTTTGACACAAGCAACACTGCACAGACAATAAGGCACTACAAAAACATAGGTTACACAACATAAACCCCAAGACGCGACATAAACAAGTGTCGTGACACAATTTACTATCCCACCAAGAACCCAGGCCTGCTGACACTAACTAGTCAGCCGCTCAGCTTTTTCTTCTGACATAGTTTGTTCACTGACGAACACATGGGAAACTACACATCTCTCGTCTCAAGGCGGGCTGGCCACAAAACTACACAGGGCCCCAGTGCCTGCCTTCACACCGCTGGCTGCTACAAGGAAAAATGGACCCCGGTCCCTTTGTTTCAAGTGGCGTTTCCGGTGTGGCCAGGTTTTTAACTCGAGATAGACCAAACCAAAATTCGTTGGTCTGGCGCTATCACAGTAACAATGGTGATATCGAAGAAAAAGATTAACACCAAAATATGACATAGAAATAGAAGGAAAAATTCTCAATGAAGTGGATAATTTTAGATACCTAGGGGCATTTATAACATCAGATGGAAGATGCACAACAGAGATTAAGAGCAGAATAGGGCAAGCAAAAGCCACATTTCAGAAAATGAAGCTTATGCAATAAGTCACTATCACAGAGTGTAAGACAGAGAGTGCTGAAATACTATATAGAACCAGTTTTGATGTATGGCAGTGAATCTTAGAATGTAAATGGGCAAATTAGGAAGAAATTAGAAGCAACAGAGATGTGGTTCCTGAGACGAATGTTGCGAATTCCTTGGACTGCCAGGGTAACTTACAACGATTGCCTGAAACAGGCTAATGAAACTAGAACATTATATACGACAATAAGAAAAAGACAAACAGCTTTCTTCGGTCATGTGATGAGAAGAGAGGCATTGGAGAACATCGTGACAATTGGAAACATCGATGGAAAGACAGGCAGAGGCAGATCAAGAGAAATGATGCTAGATGGATTGAGACTGAATTGGTGGAATATCATGAGCAGAGTTGATCCAGAACACCAATGACCGAGATCTGTGGAGAGCCATGAACGCCTACACCAGTTGGCAGGGCACTTGATGATGATGAGTAAGCCCAGTGACACAACACTGGACCACCCCCATCGACACCAACCTGATTTGGGCAACTGGAATTTGTTGGTTGTTCTTGTTTTCAAAACCACGGTGTTCTACACCCCGCACTGCTGGCATTATTTTACTGCATATTGATTAGTACATTATTTATAGAACATATTATATAGTAAATATTTTCTTGCACATTATTGTCTTTTGTTGTTGAGGTTGTTGTTGTTGTATATCCTTTTTGCAGGATATCGCTGTCAACACCAGCATTTTACTGCGGTATTGATATAGTTTGCCATTATTTTCTGAACGACCGGCTTCCGTACCAACTCATTAAAACCCAGCGTAACGCGGTCTGCTGCCAAATCAGTCGCAGCTGTGTTTCGAACGCGGGTTAGCGGGCTTACGAATCGTGTCCGTAAGCCCTTAGCCACAGAGACACATTATTGTCTAGCAAGTTATTTTAATGCATGTTATTGTAGCTATGGTATTCAACATTCGGCACCGCTAGAATTATTTTACTGTATACTACATTATCGTCTATCACAGTATTAGATATTGCATTATGTTTGTGTACATTATTGTCTAACTCATTATTTTCTTGCACATTTTTCTATAATACATTATTTCATCTCACATGATTATACAGCATATTATTTTATTGTGCGCGATTGTATAACACATCATTTTCTTGCACATTTTTGTATATCGTCTTATTTTATAGCACATTACTGTACTGTACATTATTTTACAACGCATTATTATATAGCACATTATATATAGCACATTACTGTATAGCGCATTATTGAAAAGCACATTATCTTATGGCCAGCCCATATTTGTATACACATTTTATACAATATTTTATTGTATAAATAGGAAGTTTTAAAAGCACATAATGTCCGCATCAATACTTATTCTCATACATTATATTATAAAATTAATTTGAGGAATCATAGTAGCAAATATTGTTTGTACAGCCCAATCAAGCCACCTCGTAGTTACAGCCGTCGGTCGTTGCAATATGAAAGCATCGACAGTTTGTGTCATCCATTGTTGCCTGTTTTCCGAAATAAGATAACACGGGAGTACTGTTTCCCGCTTATTCTTTAAAAATCTCCTGTCCTTTGCAGGACGTTGCAACCATCACCAGTACCTTTTGACCGTTTGTTATGTACAAGACAATTTTATATTAAATAGTTTGCCATTGCTTTCTGAACCAGAAGCCAAAGTTTAAATTTAACAATGTTTTAGTTATTCTCAGTCAAGGATTTTCTTTGCCTTCCTCTTTTTTGTTTCCCACCAGCTGTCCCTTGGAGGATTATATTTGAAGAGGAGTGATGGTGGGTGACAGGCAAAATCCAAACAAGTGGTCGATGTTTCATTATTTATAGTTGTATTATTTCTGGCTCACGGACATGGATTTTTAAAAAAATCCTCTTACAAAGGTAATATCATAATTAAAAAATAAAAAAAGAAAGAAGAAGAACAAACATTGGGATATAGAGATCTACAGGTGTTACAACATTGATTATGAAAACCATAAGAAACATACAAACTACATTTATGAAGCATGTCAACAGAAGTTGACAGGGCACATGATGATGATGATGAAGATGAAATGGAATAGCTAATTAAGCTTTATGTGGGAAATACAAGGCAAGAGACGCGCGGAAGAGACAGAGAGGGAGCAGTATATTTAAAGTTGAAACATCTGAGCAACAAATACTTTTATACCAACAGCGACGTCATTAAAATATCAAATGAAGGAGTGTTGGCGAGTCATGATCGTGTAAAGGCGGTTTACAGGCGAGAGGATCGACTTCATTTCACTGGGTTTCATCCCACATGGCTCGGTTTCTTTTCTAAGAACGGCCTGCCGAAACAATTGCACAAAGCACGGACTCCGTAGCTCCAGCGACGACCCCCAGGAGTCGATGAGAAAACTACTCCTAACCGAATGACGGATCCCGGAATCGAACCGACAACTTTCGGATACGAGGGTTGCAACTTAACCGCTTCCACAATTAAAACCTTCGGAGCACGAGGATTGCGACTTAACCACTTCCACAATCACAACCTTCAGAGCACGAGGGTTGCAACTTAACCGCTTCCACAATCACAACCTTCAGAGCACGAGGATTGCGACTTAACCGCTTCCATAATCACAACCTTCGGAGCACGAGGATTGCGACTTAACCGCTTCCACAATCACATCCTTCAGAGCACGAGGGTTGCGACTTAACCGCTTCGCATTGACGTGTGTTCCAGGCGAGGCATCCGAAGAACTCGTATTATTAACCGGCTCAACCCTTTTGAGTTACAAACTGAAGGTGTAATGTCTGTTAGTTATCAACCCTTGTGGGTTACAACATGGCTGTACTTTCTTGGATTACTAATTGCAGAAGTAATGTCTACTAATATAACACCTTCTTGGGTTACTAATTGAAGATGTAATGTGTGGTAGTATTAACCTTTTTGGGTTTTCAAATTGAATATGTAATGTCTGTTAGTATCAATCCTTTTGTGTTACAAAATATATGTTAGTATAACACTGTCTTGGGTTACAATTTAAATATGTATTGTCTGTTAGTACAAACCTTTCTTGGGTTACTAACTGAAGATGTAATGTCTTTTAGTAGGTTAGATAATCAGATCGTAAGTATAATATTTTGTTTCTTTCTTGTAATTATGATACCCACGTTGCGCTCGTCCACTCCTCGTGCAGATATATAGTATTATGTGGTTGTGTTTAGTGGAGTTTCACGATAATTGCACACGGATATATTTACAAATGCCATAGTCTCCACCCATAGATCACACAAGGAGAAACTCGGCACGGTGCAAGAAATTTCTAGCACTAGCGAGGATCCAAAAGTTCCTATACGAGAATCACACATGCTATCAAAGTTCCCATGTGACAAGGTTTCTAATTATAATGTTTTGCCTGTGCAGTTGCTATTTGACCTGCTGGTTTCGATTTCCAAATGTTAATGGATGTTTTACTTGCGCAATGCGCATCCTTGTCTGAGAAGGCTAGGGGTCCAGTCTGTTACCCAAGGACAATGAGGGGGGTTAAACACCATGAATCAAACTAGGTCTTCACGAGACAAAGGCGGGAGTCGCAACATCCCAGTCATTACACCATTTTGGTACAGTTATTTACACCGAGCTACTTCACCACTGAATGTAACAATTGCCTCGTAAATCAAAATGACCAATAAGGGTTGATGTTGATTGCAACATCCTGCAAAGGACCTTTATTTTTTTTTCCAATCTCACTGTGTGTACATGACATTTTACTGCAATTTATTTTCATATTCACAGCCTTTCATGTACGTGTGACATGTTCTTGCAATTTGTATTCAAATTCACGGTATTTCACGTGTATGCGACATTTTCTTGCAGTTTGTTTCAAATTCATATGTATTTCACGTGTATGCGACATTTTCTTGCAATTTGTTTCAAATTTACAGCCTTTCATGTATATGTGAAATTTACTTGCAATTTGTGCCAAATTCACAGCCTTTCATGTGTATGCGACACTTTCTCGCAGTTTGTTTTCAAATTCACAGCCTTCCATCTGTATGTGACATTTTTTTGCAATTTATTTTCGCATTCACAGTCTTTCATGTGCGTGCGACAATTTCTTGCAATTTGTTTTCGTTTCACAGCTTTTCATGGGTGTGACAATTTCCTGCAATTGCTGCTTTCATATTAACAATCTTTCACTAACTGACTTAAAATTAATTCAAAACAATATATTCCATTAGTGTCCCTTGTATTCTCTTATTTAAAGATAGACTCCATAAACAATATATTGCAAGAATTGTTGCAATGATTATATTGTTTATAGCGTCTATGTTTGAGATTAATTAGTATTTCACTTTAAATGAGTAATATAATACATACACATTTTTTGTAGGTCAGCATGGCCGAATGGATAAGAACGCATGTTCTTAAACATCCGGTGTGCAGATGCCGAGGTAAGGGGTTCAACCCCTATAACGGACAGTTGGACTAAAATATTGACCTATCGTCCTTGACTTGGAGACATAAATTACAAATACCCCTGAAGTCGGAGTGGGATCGCTGACAGCAAGGGACACTGTTAACAGGGGAAGCTAATCCACACGCAAAATTAAGTCCAGCACTACTAGAAGTACTGTGTACAGACTACGCTTGAATTCAAAGCGAGCGAGGGAAACAAAAAAAAAAAACAACATCACACACACGCACATTTTTGTTCTGTTCTTTAATTGATTAATCTATTTTTATAATTACTTACTGCTACTTTTAACATATTCCTCATTGTTTTACGTTTCATGTTTTGGCTCATATATTTCATTAGTAGTGTCAGCGTCTCTTGCATGTTAGTCAATACTTTATTTTATTATGATTCTGATATTCATCTGATGGCTGTGGAAATGTGGTTTCTGAGGAGAATGCAAAGAATACCATGGACAGACAGAAAAAGCAATGAACAAGTCCTTCAAGAAACAAATGAGGATCGTTAAATGATTGAAGAAATTAGACGCATACAGTCAGAATGATTTGGTCATGTTATGAGAAGAAATGAATTGGAGAACTTGGTGACAACTGGCAAGATCGAAGGGAAGATATCAAGGGGAAGACCGAGAAGTAAATACCTGAATGGCTTGGCCACGTGGCATGGTCGAGACAGGGATACGGAGCTGATCCACGACTCTGGTGATCGAGCGAGATGGTAAAACATGACCGCCCACGCTTATCGACATGGCACATGATGGATGGATGGATATTCAGCATAGTAAGGTATTTGTGTAGTGAAATGTGCTATTTTTCCTTGTATCGACGGGCACACTGAGGTTGTTAGTTTAAAAAGAAGTGTAAAACGCAAGAGATCGACTTTATTGCAACGGGGTTTATCCCATATTTGTTCGGTCTCTTTCCGAAGAGAAGCCTGCCGAAAGCGTACAAACTCCTTAGCTCCAGCGAAGATCCCTTGAAGTCTCCGAGAAAATTGCACTCGTGAACCGAACGACCCAGGCCGGAATCGAACCCACAACCTTCGGAGCACGGCGATGGCGCAGTAACCACTTGGCTAAGGCGACTCACTGAGGTTATTAGTAAGTAACAAGTTAGTTGCTTGTCTTGTACGGGATGCCGCAGTCAACCCCGGCATGTTTTGGCTGCTTGTGATTTCTTGGCAGGTTTACGTTCAGTATTTTGCCATTGCTTTCTGAACGACCGGTAATCATAACAAGTTATAAAAACAAACGCAAGGCGGTCAGCTGCCAAATCCGCCGCAGGTGTGTTTCGAACGCGGTATGCGGGATTACGAATTGCGTTCGCTTCGCCACAGTGCCGGAATTAGTAAGTAAAGGTCAAGTAAATGACCCCTCTTCACTCCATGTGGAGTATTGTGTATACAGTGATAACCCCCAAACTGTTTAGACCAATCGGCAGGAGTTATTGCAGGAGTGTACAACATATGTCATATGAATCTACAACCATGGTCGGACTGCGAGAACAGCGATTTAAAAAAGTGTGACCAAACAAGAACACTACGTAGGAAGCCAAAGAAGATTAATAAATCAACACAGAACTGGTGTCGTTAGTCACTATACGGTGAGGGAGTTACCGAGGAGGGGATCCGAGCACTTATGGACTGAATGGTTCGATGTACAATGAGGATGATCTGTCGACTAACTAACTAACTAACTAACTAACTAACTAACTAACTAACTAACTAACTAACTAACTAACTATCTAACTAACTAGCTATCTAACTAACTAACTAACTAACTAACTAGCTAGCTAGCTAACTAGCTAACTAACTTACTAACTAACTAACGATCGAAAGAACTAATCAACCAACTAAATAACTAACTAACAACATGTGTAAAACAGAGAAAACTACTTTGGCCCACACTCGCATCATGTAAAGACACTCTATGAGGATGCCAATAATGTCAAATTGTCTGCTGTTTTATTTGGGTTTATTCATATGACATCTGAAGGTGTGCAAAGAAGAAGGCGACCAATCGGCACTCGATGTGTGATGTGATAAATATCCCGCCGATCGCCGTTACATCCCATTTTAGGCTGGGACTAACTCAGAGCCCGGGTCAGTGAAAAACAATTCTCGTGGAGAACGGGATTTCCAAAATATGACCACAGAGTGGGCAGTCTGGCGTGCTTGCCGCCGCACAAACGCCAGACCTTCACATGTGATGGTACTCTTTGCTCACATTGATATACGCGTGTTGTTAATGCCAATGGAGTTATCTCTAGCAACTGGCCAGAACCTCTGCTTGAGGATGAGAGTTACCGCCAGAATACGATCATATGTCACATGTTAACAGTTTTAGTAGGCTTAACTGGTAGTATGAACACTATTTCAAATTCGGCATCCATATTTTTCCATCCATCCATCATGTGTCATGCCGATAAGCGTGGATGGTCATGTTCTGCCATCTCACTCGATCACCAGAGTCGTGGATCAGCTCCGTGTTCCTGTCTCGACCATGTCACGTGGCCAAGCCATCCAGGTATTTACATCTCGGTCTTCCCCTTGGTCTCTTCCCTTCGATCTTGCCTGTCGTCACCAAGCACTCCAAGTCATTTCTTCTCATAACATGCCCAAAGAGTTGTGACTGTCTACGTCTAATGACTCTAATCAGTTTACGATCTTCATATGTTTCTTGAAAGACTTGTTCATTGGTTTTTCTGTCTGTCCATGGTATTCTTTGCATTTTCCTCAGAAGCCACATTTTCAGCTTGACTGCTCATTGTCCACGCTTCACATCCATAAAAAAGTGCAGGTAGTATGTAGCACGTCAACACTATTTTTCCCGTTTCAATAGATATCTTTTTATTGGTCAGTATGTTTTTCATCTTGCAAAGGCTATCTTCGCAATGTCAATTCTTGTTCTAATCTCTTCAAGACATCTCCCATCACATGTTATGACTGTGCCGAGATAACTGTATCGAATCTCTTGCTTAAGAATATGCCCATATAATCGTATATCACATTGTGGTATTTCCTTCTTCCCAGTGACGACCATAATCTGTGTCTTCTTAATATTCAGTTCTAACCACAGTTGTTCACTGTATGCAATAACCGCATCTACTAAATTTTGCAGGTCCTGTTCATTGTCTGTAATCAATACTGTATCATCTGCATATCTAATGTTATTGATGTATCGTCCCCCAATGTTGATTCCTTCCATATCTTATATATAAATTAGGATGTGCGTATGTATTTATGTATCTCCGTATGTCCTTTATGCGCTCGCGAACGGCCCATCCGATTGAGATGAAATTTTCTACACGCCTTCCTTTCATTCCAGAGATGCCAACTGTCGTAGTTTTTTTTTCTTCTTCCTCCTCCTCCCTCCTCCCTCCTCCCCCTCCCAAAATACGTACGTCCAGGAAATGGTCTTCTACATAGACACTTCTCTCTGAGGTCCGCGATAACATATTAACCTGGTGGGATGGCAATCAATCATCCTACTACCTCCTCCCTCCTCCTCCCTTCTCCCTCTTCCTCCTCCCTCTTCCTCCCTCCGCCTCCTCCCTCCTCCCACTCTCTACTCCTCCTTCCTCCTCCCTCCTCCTTCTCCTCCCTCCTTCTCCCTCTTCCTCCTCCCTCTTCCTCCCTCTTCCTGCTCCCTCCGCCTCCTCCCTCCGCCTACTCTCTCCTCCTCCTCCCTCCTCCTCCCTCTCCCTCCTCCTACTCCCTTCTCCTCCTCCTCCTCCTCCTCTCTCCTCCTCCCTCCTTCTCCCTCTTCCTCCTCCCTCCTCCTCCACCCTACTCCTCCCTCCTCTTCCTAATCCCTCCTCCTCCCTCCTATTCCTCCTGTCTCCTCCTCCCTCCTTCTCCCTCCTCCTTCTACCTCTTCCTCCCTCCTCCTTCTCCCTCCACCTCCACCTCCTCCTCCTCCTCTCTCCTCCCTCCTCCTCCCTCTCCCTCCTCCCTTCTCATCCTCCCCCACCTACGTTCTCCTCCTCCCTCCTCCCTCCTCCTCCTTCTCCCTCCTCCTCCCCCTCCCTCCTCCCCCTCCTCCTCCTCCTTCACCCTCCTCCCTCCTCCTCCTCCTCCTTCACCATCCTCCCTCCTCGTCCTCCCTCCTCCTCATCCTCCCTCCTCCCTCCTCATCCCTCTTCCTCCTCCTCCTCCCTCCTCCTTCTCCCCTTTCCCCCCTCTTTCTCTTAATCCCTCCTCCTCCCTTCTCCTCCCTCCTATTCATCCCTACTCCTCCTCCTCCCTCCTCCTCCTCTCTCCGCCTATCTCTTCCTCCCTCCTCCTCCCTCCTCTCTCTTCCTCCTCCCTCCTCTCTCTCCTCCTCCCTCCTCCTCCCTCTTCCTCCTCCTCCTCCCTCCTCCTTCCTCCTGCTCCCTCCTCCTCCTCCCTTCTCCTCCTCCCCCTCCTACCCCTCTCTCCTCCCCCTCATCCGTCTTCCTCCCTCCTCCTTCTTCCTCCCTCCTCCTCCCCCTCCTCCCCCTCCTCCTCCCTCTCCTCCTTATCCCTCCTCCTCCATTCTCCTCCTCCCTCCTCCTCCTCTCTCTACCTCCTCCCTCCTCCTCCCTTCACATTCCTCCTCATCCCTCCTCCTCCTCTATCCTCCTCCCTCCTCCTCCTCCTCCCTCTACCTCCTCCTCCTCCTCCCTTCACATTTCCTCCTCCTCCCTCTTCCTCCTCCTCCCTCTCATCCTCTTCCCTCCTTCTCCTCCCTCCTCCTTCTCCCTCTTCCTCCTCCCTCTTCCTCCTCCGCCTCCTCCCTCCTCCCGCTCTCTACTCCTCCCTCCTCCTTCTCCTCCCTCTTCCTCCCTCTTCCTGCTCCCTCCGCCTCCTCCCTCCGCCTACTCTCTCCTCCTCCTCCCTCCTCCTCCCTCTCCCTCCTCCTCCTCCCTCTCCTCCTCCTCCTCCTCCTGCGATCTCCTCCTCCCTCCTTCTCCCTCTTCCTCCTCCCTCCTTCCTCCCCCTCCTCCTCCACCCTACTCCTCCCTCCTCTTCCTAATCCCTCCTCCTCCCTCCTATTCCTCCTGTCTCCTCCTCCCTCCTCCTCCCTCCTCTTCCCTCCTCCACCTCCCTCTTCCTCCTCCCTCCTCCATTTACCCAAGACAGACAGACATACAGATAGTCGGGAACGGGATCTTATATGACTACTTATATGATTTAAATGAGATGCTCTCCACCATGGGCTGGGCCGGGTCAGACAGACAGACAGACAGACAGATAGATAGACAGACAGACAGACAGACAGTCGGGAACGGGAGCTTATATGACTACTTATATGAATTAAATGAGATGCTCCCCACCAGAGTCTGGGCGAAGCCGGGCCGTGTCAGCTAGTCTTCTATATTTCTGAAACTATTTTCACTGTACAGGGAAAAAATGATCTGGGGATATTACACATCCCTGTCTCACACCTCTCTTAATAGGCTGATATTTGATATTGACCTACATCGTTATCAATTCTTATGGCAGCTTGTTGTGTCCAATATATGTTTTTACAAGTCTAAGATCTTTTCCATCAATTTCTAGATCTTCAAGCATCCTTATTATGTCGACATGTCTCACTTTATCAAAAGCCTTTGCGTAGCCAATAAAGCAAAGATATAGATCTTTGTTTACTTCTATAGAACGTTCAATTACTGTTCTCATTTACTGTGCCCTTGCCTTCTACAAACCCACATTGTTCTTCTCCTATTTCGGTTCGTATTTTCTTCCTATCTCTTTGCATGATAATTCTCAGCAGAATCTTCGTGATGTGGCTCATTATACTAATTGTTCGATGTTGATCCCATTCCAAGACGTCTGATTTCTTCGGGATTGCAATAAATATAGAATTACATAATTCGGGAGTTATATCTACAGTATCGTATATTGCGTTCAGCAGTCTGGTGACTTGATCTATTCCATATTCTTCTAAGGCCTAGATCATTTCTATTGTGATGTAATCTATACCCGGGGTCTTGCCAGTTTTCATATGATTAAGAGCATTCTGAACTTCCATCTCCAAAATTGATGGTCCTTCATTATAATTCCGATGATCATATTGTTCTTTTCTTGTATCATAATGAAGGTCTTTCAAATAATCTGACCACGCATGTAAAATCTGATATTTTTCTATTACGATTTTGCCATCTTTGGTTTTTAGGCAACTCGTTGATGTGTGTGCTCTTTTGTTAGTGATATCATTAATTCTTTTGTGCATTAATTTGGTATTCCGGGTGTTTTGTTTGTTTTCAATTTCCTTGCAATATTCCTCAAGCCATGTTTTTTTTGCCTCTTTGCATAGCATCCTAATTTTCCCGTGAATCTCTTCACATTTTTCCTTATTATTTTTGTTATTTCTTCATTTATACTAAGGCATTTGATAAAGTAAAACATGATGAACTGATTAAAATGTTGGAAGATATCAACACTGATGGAAAAGATTTAAGAATAATAAAGAATATTTACTGGAACCAAGTAGCAGCAATTAAAATGGGAAATAAAGAGGGTAGTTACGAACAGATAAAGCTAGGAGTACGACAAGGGTGTGTCTTGTTACCAGATCTTTTCTCCCTGTATAGCGAAGTAATAATGAGAGAGATCAAAGAGATGCCAGGAATACTAGTTGGAGGTTATAATATAAATAATATAGGCTATGCAGATGACACAGTATTGGTGGCGGATAATTCAACAGACCTACAACAATTATTAGACGTTGTAGTAACAGAGAGTGCAAGGAAAGGACTCTCCTTGAATATCAAGAAAACAGTAACAATGGTAATATCAAAGAAAATGGTGACACCAAAATGTGACATAGAAATAGAAGGGAAAATCCTTAACCAAGTTGATAATTTTAGATACCCAGGGGCATTTATAACATCAGATGGAAGATGTACAACAGAGATTAGGAGCAGAATAGGGCAGGCAAAAGCCGCATTTCAGAAAATGAAGAGTATCTTATGCAATAAGTCACTATCACTGAATGTAAGAAAGAGAGTGCTGAAATGCTATGTGGAACCAGTTTTGCTGTATGGCAGTGAATCATGGAATGTAAGTGAACAAATTAAGAAGAAATTAGAAGCAACAGAGATGTGGTTCCTGAGACGAATGTTGCGAATTCCTTGGACTGCCAGAGTAACTAACGACGACTGCCTGAAACAGGCTAATGAAACTAGAACATTATATACAACAATAAGACAGAGACAAACAGCTTTCCTCGGTCATGTGATGAGAAGAGAGGCATTGGAGAACATCGTAACAACTGGAAAGATCGAGGGGAAGAGAGGCAGAGGTAGACCAAGAGAAGTGATGCTGGATGGATTGAGACGGTGGCATGGAGGTATATCAGCAGCAGAGTTGATCCAGAAAACCAAAGACCGAGATCTATGGAGAGCCATGAACGCCTACGCCAGCCGGCACGGCACTTGATGATGATGATGATGATATTTCTTCTTACTTCCATGAATTTTAAGATGTCTTCCGTCATCCATTCCTATTATCTTTATTTTTGGGATGGTTGTTTTTGCAGCTTGGTTGACTGATTTCGTTAATATTTCCCTTTGGTCACTGATGTCTTGAAATAATATTTATACATCGGTCAAGGCATCGAATCTGTTCGTTACCTCTATGTTGAATTTATCTTTTATTTCCTCGCTCGTCAGTGCCTGTAGATCAAATTTTGTGTTTCTTGGTGAATATTTGACTTTCTTTAATTTTATATGTAAATTGCTTAAGATTAATCTATGGTCGCTGTAGCAGTTTGCGCTTGGAATAGTTTATATATTTTTCGGCAAACTCATATTTTTAAACACAGGATCCAGGAACAATAGGCTGCACAATTTATTGTCTATCATGTTTCGAAGTATCATGTTTATTTAATGAATTATAAACCTATACATTTAAAAAAGTTGTAAATATGTTTATTTAACGGAGTATAAATATGTTTATTTAAATATAATAATGTTTATTTAATGACGTATAAATATGTTTATTTAAATAATTATAAACATGTTTATTTAAAGAAGTATAAATATGTTTATGTAAATAATTATAAAATATTTATTCAAAGAAATATAAATATGATTGACAGAATATTCACCGGGATAAGTTGACAACTCTGCAGTCGAGCCTGAACAGACAGAAGTAAAAGTCACACATGTGGAAATCAAGGGGAAACCACCACATTGTCTTCCTAAGATCTCATGAGTATACACCCTATCAGAGTCAGTGAACGACGTTAATATCTCTGTTATTACAGCCTCGACCGCTAGAGATAGTCATAAGCCACAGGTGGTACCAACTCGTCATCAAGCTAGGGATGGCAAAACGAGAACTAAAATGAATAAGTTTAAAATATGAACATGGAATGGTAGGACACTAGCTGAGTTAGGAAAGTTGAACAGTGTTAACCGAGAAATGAAAAAAAAAATATATGAAAATGAATATCATAGGGATAAGTGAGATGTGGTGGTTGGGGTCTGATAAAATTATATCTGATGAACACACAATAATTTATTCTGAAGGGGATACGCACGAAAACGAAGTAGGACTACTATCTGATGGGGAAAAAACAACAAACAAACAAACAGCTAAGTCAAATAAAGGTTGCTGGTATATTTCAGATAGAGTTATAATTATAAGAATCAAGGGCACGTCAACAGATATAAATACTAACCAAGTATACGCATCAACAACAAGCAGTAAAGATGAAGGAATGCAACATTTTAATGATGAAGTAGAAATTGCGATATCTCAAATCAAATCACTAGAAATAAAAACAATACTAGGAGATTTTAATGCAAAAGTAGGAAAGGGTAAAATGGACGATGTAGTGGGGAATTATAATTTCGGAGCAAGAAATGAATGAGGAGAAGTACTGATAGAATGGGCAAATATACATAATATGATAATAGGAAACACCTAGTCTAAACAAAATAAAAGACGACTTTATACATGCAAATACCCTAATAAGAAAATTCTCAACCAAACTAACAACACACTTATCAATAACAGAGTGATTGCGAAAAATGAGTACAATGCAATAGCTAAAATTCAGAGTATAAACGAACAAGGGGAAATGTTAAGTTACGCCATTTATCAAACAAGCAAAGAAATTTTACCGGAGAGAAGCCTCAACGCAAAGAAAAAATGGATGACTGAGGAAATCTTAAAGTTGATGGACAAAAGAAAACAAAGTAAAACATGACAAACGAGAGAATGGTAAGATAAATAAAGAAATAAGAGATACATGAGTACGGGCAAAAGAAGTTGGTTAGATGAGCAGTGCGAGAAAATTTAATTAAACTCTAATAAAGATGGGGAAAATAATGAGAGTAACAACGTTTTTGAAATCGAAAACAGGAACGATGGGAGGAAATTGTTATAGTGAAGAGGTGTAATGAGTACATAAGAGAATTATATGATGGAGAAAGGGAAGAATTAGCAAAAGATAGTAACTTAGAAAGCCTACCAATTCTAATAGAAGAAGTCGCTGGCACTATCACACATACGAAGAAAGGAAAAACAGTCTGGACAGATGGAATCACACAAGAAGAATTAGAAATATGGAGTAAAAAGATTAACAAAATGTTGAACGATATTTACAACAGTGGATATATACCTAGTGATATGCTGTAATCTGTGTTTATAGCTATACCAAAAAGACAAGGAGCAATTGATAGTGATGATTTCCGTACAGTTAACCTCATAAAGCATGTCACTAAGCTTCTACTCAAAATTATAATGAGAAGAATATGAAAGAAAGTAAAAAATGGAAATTGATGAAAAAACAGTATGCATTTGTGAAAGGAAAATGTACAAATAATGCAATATACACATTACGAATACTAACTGAAAGATAAATAGTGTCACAGAAAGACATGTATTTGTGCTTCATAGATTATACTAAGGCATTTGCTTGCTTGCTTGCTTGCTTGTGTTCGTTGGCTTGAGCTCCAACGCGAAGTCCCGTGTGTCGGATGAAGGCATCCTGTTGTCCAACATCAGTGTGATGTCATACAGGACTTGAGGTTTGCGTGAGTATCCGTTGTCCCATGTCTGGCTTATTGGTGTGCAGACTGGTGGTTCCTCGCCGTACAGGCAGACACTCTCCGACTTCGGAGGAATCGGCGATCCTACTGACCTTAGCCAGGACCCCGAAGGGACCTGTTGCCCAGGACGCTCGACGAGGACGCGTCAATAGGTCTTGGCCAGTATATAACCCGGCCCTGGTGCCGTGGAAACACCTCTGCGTCCCACTAAGGCATTTGATAAAGTAAAACATGATGAATTGATTTGGAAGATAACAACATTGATGGGAAAAATCTAAGAGTAATAAAGAATATTTAATGGAAACAAGTAGCAGCAAGTAAATTGGGAAATGAAGAGGACGACTGTTAACAAATAAAACTAGGAGTGTGACAGGGATGCATTTTGTCACCGCATCTCTTCTCCCTGTATAGCGAATTAATAATGATAGAGATCAAAGAGAAACCAGAAATACTAGTCGGAGGTTATAATATAAAAAATCTACGCTATGCAGATGACACAGTATTGATTGAGGAAGACGCCATCGATCTGCAACAGTTTGTGGACATTGTAGTAACAGAGAGTGCAAAGACATGACTCTCCTTAAATATCAAGAAACCAGAAAATAACGGTTATATCTAAGAAGAAATTGGCACTAAAATGTGAAATAACAATAGAAGATAAATTCTTGTCGGCAGAAGTGGAAGATGATGATGATTATGATGATGATGATGATGGTGATGATACAATTCTTTACCAAGTGGATAAATTTAAATACCTATGGACAATTATAGAACAATAATGGAGGGGTATATGCCTGGGAAGAGAGGAAGAGGAAGGCCAAAGAGAAGATGGGTGCAGGATGTGGCGGATGATCTCCAGATAGGTGTATCGGACGCGGGACTTATTGCTTATGATAGATAGGTTTTCCGGAAGGTTGTTATGGGAGCGAGGTTCTGGAATGAATGAAGGGACAATGATAGCATCACATGGGAGATACACAACAGAGATTAAGAACATAATAGGCCAAACAAAAGCTACATTTCAAAAAATTAGAAGTATTTCATTGATTGTAAGAGTTGAGTTGAGATG
Source organism: Cepaea hortensis (assembly GCA_963921405.1). Taxonomy (NCBI): domain Eukaryota; kingdom Metazoa; phylum Mollusca; class Gastropoda; order Stylommatophora; family Helicidae; genus Cepaea; species Cepaea hortensis. The sequence continues at coordinate 28,370,299 of OY992877.1, read as the reverse complement.
AGTTAAGAACCGACATCACTGCACTCAGGACATTCCCATACGTGCTCAGTCCCCTCGTTCAACAGCCAGCGAAGAGTCATACTACTAATCGTTCCCACCGCTATCTGATTAAAAGTTCTCCTGGTCTTCCCTCTCAGTTTTGAGATTCTTCCAGAACCCCTGCCGATCCCCCGCAATCTCATTCTTTCCACATATGGGTTCTCAATCTGTTCCTCCGCCTTCTCCGCCTGGTCCCACAAGTGCACGACCACCTCCCCCTTGTCCATAGGCAAGATACCACCAAGAGGATGCATTCCCTGCTAGCCTATCAGTCTGTTCATTCTCCCGTACACCCGCATGGCCAGGGCAAAATATCCATACAATTCTCACAATCTGTGACCTCTGAAGCGAAGAGAGCCATTCCACACGAAACATTCCTTTCTCCACCTTGCTAAGCATATTCTTTGAATCCGTAATGAACACAACGTGTGTTGCAGTAGTCTCCTCTAGCCACTGGAATGCCGCTGTTACTGCCTCCACCTCCATTCTCATGCTGGAGATCGTAGTCTCATATGCCAGGCTCTCCTTTTTCAAGACTCGCCCATTAGCCTTTGCAATAAAGCCCCAGCACTCCGTCTATTTCTCACCACTGACCCATCGCTGTAGATGACTATGACACCTTCATGTGTGAATGTAAGAAAGAGTGCTGAAATGCTATACAGAACCTGTTTTGCTGTATGGCAGTGAATTTAGGAACGTAAATAAATAAATAAGAAAGAACTTAGAAGCAACAGAGATGTGGTTCCTGAGACGAATGTTAGGAATTCCTCGAAGTATACATATTGTTTTAATAAAGAATAAAAATATTTATTTAGAGAATTATATGACATGTTTATTTTAAACAAGTAAAACAACGTTTATTTAGAAAAAAAAAAAGTAAGTAAATGTTTAGTGACAGAACTATAAAATGTTAATCTTAAAAATTCTAAAACAGCTACTTAAAGAGATACACAATATTTTTATGCAGGTTCAGTTGAAGACTTATAAAAATATTGATTTAACGAAGTATAAATAGTTTATTTAAATAAGTCTGAAATGTTGATTTAGAGCATTGTTTAAATGATGATTTAACGAAATACAGAAAGTCGATTTAGAGCATTGTTTAAATGTTGATTTAACGAAGTAATAATCTTTTATTTAAAGAAATATAAAATAAAACACAAAAAATTAAAACATCGTTTAAATGTTGATTTAACGAAGTATAAATTGTTTATTTGAAGAATTTTATTTAAAAAGCATTGTTTAAATGTTGATTTAATGAAGTATAAATCGTTTATTTAAAGAAATATAAAATGTCTATTTAAAGCATTGGTTAACAGTTTATTTAACCAACTGTAAATTTCTATTTTTAGCGACATTTTTAGGATGGGTCAAACTGAGAGCTCTGGTGAATGAAACAATCCTGGCCTCGAAGAGATTGGAACACACGTCTACCGGCCGCAAGGCAAACGTTCTAACCACTGAAGGCAAAATGTTCACAAAATTCAACTTTGAAGTCCGTTGTATTAACCGACATATGCCTGTAAGATCAACAGAACCGGGTGAATTTAACCAGTGTACTAAAACATCGAATGGAGTATAAAAACAGCGAAGATTACAAAACACAGCATCGGTTATTCATATACAAATAAGATAAAATAGAAAACTAATCATGCGAAAACATAAAGTTGGTGTATATGAACATGAACATAGAATACACAAACAGCGACGGTTATAGCTAGAAACAGCGTCAGTTATTCATAAAATATAAAACTAACCATGCTAAAACATGAATTTATACAATATATCAGATTTAGAGGTTTCCGCTGTTTCTCTTGTGAGCAGAAACCTATCACTGGCAACCCGCACGTTACTATTATACTGGTATCCCAAAAGGACAAATAGGATTGCAAGGTAAAACATACGTTGTGGGTTAAAGAAATGCAACGGGTAATCAATATGGTAAAGGTGATCAGCATGGCCGAATGGATAAGAACGATGGCTCTTAAACTTCTGGTGTTCTGGATTAACTCTGCTGATGATATTCCTCCATGGCACCGTCCCAATCCACCCAACATCATTTCTCTTGGTCTGCCTCTGCCTCTCTTCCCCTCGATCTTTCCAGTTGTCAGGATGTTCTCCAATGCCTCTCGTCTCATCACATGACCGAAGAAAGCTGTTTGTCTCTGTCTTATTGTTGTATATAATGTTCTAGTTTCATTAGCCTCTTTCAGACAATCGTTGTTAGTTACCCTAGCAGTCCAAGGAATTTGCAACATTTGTATCAGAAACCACATCTCTGTTGCTCCTAATTTCTTCTTAATTTGTTCCTTTACAATCCAAGATTAACTGCCATACAACAACATTGGTTCTATATAGCATTTCAGCACTCTCTTCCTTACATTCAGTGATAATGACTTATCGCATAAGATACTCTTCATTTTCGGAAATGCGGCTTTTGCTTGCCTTGTTCTGCTCTTAATCTCTGTTGTACATCTTCCATCTGATGTTATACAAGCCCCTAGGTATTTAAAATTATCCACTCGATTAAGAATGTTCTCTTCTATTTCTATGTCATATTTTGGTGTCACCATTTTCTTTGGTATCACCATTGTTACTGTTTTCTTGATATTCTTGGTGAGTCCTTTCTTTTCACTCTCTGTTACTATAATACCCAACAATTGTTGTAGGTATGTTGCATTATCCGCCACCAATACTGTGTCATCTGCATAGCGTATATTATTTATATTATATCCTCCGATTAGTATTCTTGTTGTCTCTTTGAACCCTCTCATTATTACTTCGTTATATAGGGAGAAGAGATCCGGTGACAAGACATACCCCTGTCGTACTCCTAGCTTTATCTGTTCGTAACTACCCTCTTTATTTCCCATTTTAATTGCTGCTACTAGTATACTTGTATACAATCGAATTAGCTTAAGTGTTGTTAAAGTAAATCAGTAAAGGACAATTGTACACGCCTTAAGGTACATTAGGCAAACGGAGCAAGAATATATTTGTATAGACCAGTGGGTCTTGTGGTCAGTATAACCCCGGCTGTCTTTACATCCCAAGACATATCCTGGATATAATTTTCCGCTGGGTTGACCTGGCAATGTTCCAGGGCTAATTTTTAAAATTCGACTCACGCCCCGATGCTGATCGAACCCCAGCCACCGGGCCAGCAGGCGAGTGTCTAGCCACAACGCTACCGCGATTGCCCGTACCTGTTTTTGCATCTTTCATTAACTGGATCTCCCCTTGTTGATTGTACTAGAGTGTTTCAAATCTTGTTAGATGAATGTCTGTCTGTGTCTGTGAATGTCTGTGTCTCGAGCCACAGACATTCACTAGGGCTTGTTTCCTTAGCGACTCAATGAACATGATCAAGAGGATAGAGGAGGGGTCGATCCGAAGAGAATGGTTGCTGCCTCTGAAGCGGTCTCGGCTGGCAAAGATTAGTTTCATCTTCGTGCCAGGGCATGTGGGAGTACAAGGAAATGAGCGGGCTGACAAGCTCGCAGGTGAGGCTACTGTGGAGGGCGGACGCGCCATGGACCAGGCTGACATTCTGAATGCTCTACGAGAAGTGAGACTTTTGCGAGAACCAAGTGATGACTGTGAATCTACAACAATGGCCAGACTGCGAGAGCAGCAAATTAAAAGAGGGGTGGCCAAACAAGAACTCTACGCAGGAAGCCAAAGAAGATTGATAAACCAACACAGAACTGGCGTCGTTAGCCGCTACACGCTGCGGGATTTGCTGAGGAGGGGATCCGAGCACTTATGGACTGAATGGTTCGATGTGCAACGAGGATGATCTGTCGACTAACTAACTAACTAACTAACTTGTTAGATGAGCAAGGTTTTTATACAAACGTGTGTTGACAATCTACATCAGCTCATTCCACACAACACAGACACTAAGACAAGAAAGTGAACTGAGTAATTGCAATGGGATGATATATCGTCTTAAGCGACTTCCCGTATCTGACATGAGATTATATATCGCCGAAATGTTGTCATTACGTTATTATACAACATGACTGCAACCATATTAACAACATTTAAGTCACATCTGTGACACGCCCATACTTCCCATTTTCCGCAATCCATTTTTGTTTGGTCCGACATACATTTTTTGGCACTGAATATGTTAAATATCCAATAATTTTGACTTTAGGCATCTCCTGAAAAATCACACAAGCACTTACAAACAACGCGCGCGCGCACGCACGCACGCACGCACGCATGCACGCACGCACACACACACTCACACACACACACACACACACACACACTAACAAATCACATAAACATTTACACGCACTAAAATAGATTGTTACCGTTGCGCACAATAACAGTAAAAATATCCTATGCTCTTTTAGCTAATACAAAGAAAGAAACTGCGACAAATATCAGAAGAAAATTCAGAACATCGTGCAAAGAGAAGCAAACAAACATTGACGCATCCAGAGCAGTACACGTCATTAGATTGCTCATCAAAACCGCAAGGAAAAATTAAAATATATGTATGGCGATACAACAGTGGAAGTGCATTACAAAAATTATTCTTTTGTGGGGAAAATATCTGATATGAGAGGCAGGTAACGATAGAGAAATATAATTTAAGAAAGGTTAAGTTGTTGAGAAACAATTAATAATATAGGTAATGCTATTTTCATAAAATATCAAATGGCAATGATAATTGGAGTGTTGTGATCGCCAATGTCTGCTCCATATCAGCAAATGTATTGGAAGAAGAAGAAGAAGAAGAAGAAGAAGAAGAAGAAGAAGAAGAAGAAGAAGAAGAAGAAGAAGAAGAAGAAGAAGAAGAAGAAGAGCAAATAATAATAATACTAATTATAATAATAATACTAATTATAATATTTTATTGCCCTCGCTCGCTTTTAACTCAAACGTAGTCCATACACACTACTCCTAGTAGTGCTGGACTGAATTTTGCGGATGGATTAGTTTTGCCTATTAACAGTGTTCCTCACCATCAGGCGAACCCACTCTGACATCAAGGGTACTTGTAGTTTACGTCCCCAAGTCAAAGACGATAGGTCAACATTTTGGTCCATCTGTTCGGTGCAGGGGTTGAACCCCTTACCTCGGCATCAGCACACCGGATATTTAAGAACACGCGTTCTTACCCATTCGGCTATGCAGGCCTACATAATAATAATAATAATAATAATAATAATAATAATAATAATAATAATAATAATAATAATAATAATAATAATAATAATATAAGCAAGGCCTATTTCATTAAAATATAAAAAGACAAAGATAATTTAATAGTCATATTTGCCAATGCTTGCTCCAGATCATGAAAATGGATCAGAATAAAAATAAAAATGACCATAATAATAATAGTAATAATAATAATAATAATAATAATAATAATAATAATAATAATAATAATATTAATGTTGATAATAATAAGTCTTCCTCTTCGATCCTCATAAACAATAATAATACTAATAATAATTGGAAATAATAATAATAATAATAATTATATAACAATAAGAAGCAGAGGAAGCAGAAGAAGATGGAAAATACAAGGAGTATATGATTGTTGATAAATATTGCAAGTATTAATTTATCGTGATCTTAATATAAGATATTCAATGGTTCGAAGAAGTAACTAGGCACTGATTGAAAGTTTGAAATCTTTCGAACCTCGAACTAAATGATAATTTGTGTGACTGCTTGTTATAGGCGGATTGAATTGTAGGGAACATAATTTTTCGGAAAAGGAAATTAAAGAAACAGCACCAGAACAAAAATTATTATCTCAAAGTTTGAAATTTATTCTGACAAACTCAGAGCCAAAAACTTATACTTTTTCATAAATATAGAAAAGTACCATCCAATTTGTCAATTTATCTGGAAAGAAAGTAAATTGCTATCAAAGTATGCATTTGTTCGTGTCAGAGAAACATTCGCTCTCGAATTCGACCGTATTTTGTCAAAAGATAACTGATGAAACAACACTTTTGTCAGAAGAATAATATTATTATGATACTTTAGAACGAAATAAAAATATTTGCATGCACTTATATATATATATATCATCTCATCATGTTCCTCTTGTACCTCGCGGTGTCGAGATGAAGTATAAACAGCGGGAGAGTGCCCACTTATATATATACAATTTGAAACAGGCTTTTATGTCAAAATGTGGAATTTTCGAATGAAAACCCCTTGTTTTGGACAAACCACAATTGACTCAACAAAAAGACACGATAGTCTCTTTAAATGTGCCGTGGTGACATTGAAACACATAACAATGTAGTTTTGTGTGTGTTTTAGTTGAAAGGATTCATTATGATACTTTATTATATTTTGAACATTTTTCTGTAGGGTGCACCTGGCGAGATACAGCGAAACATGCCAGGCAATAAATTGTGCAATATATTGTTTGGGTCTTCACTATTAAAATGCACAACGGAAACAAATTGTTTTTGGAAAAATAAGGTTTGTTTTCAATCTTCGTTGTATAAAGATATAAAATTTACTGTAAAATATCAATTTTGGATGAGCATTAAATATCATTGGGTAATATTTATTAGTTAAATACATTTAAAAACAAATTAATTTCACACTAATAAGTCAAATCAACAATAAAGATAAAACTATCATATTGTAACATTCTGGAGAGTAGCAGCGCATTGTATGACTAGAAGGTCGAATCTTAAACATTAACATAACATATTTAATTAAACATCAAAACCTGTTGTAGTGTCTCCATGGAAACTTGACAAGTCAGACATGGCGGCGGTCTCTCTCTCTCTCTCTCTCTCTCTCTCTCTCTCTCTCTCTCTCTCTCTTCTCTCTCTCTCTCTCTCTCTCTCTCTCTCTCTCTCTCTCTCTTCCTCCCCCTCTCTCTCTGTATGTGTGTGTGTGTGTATGTGTGTGTTGTGTGTCTGTCTGTGCGTGCGTGTAATATTTTGTGTGGTACAGAAACATCATCATCATCATCATCATCATCATCATCATCATCATCATCATCATCATCATATAGCAATCCCTTCGCAGAACGTCGCTCTCATCGCCGACCGTCAAGAAGTGTCTCGATCCCTGTTCAGTTCTCCTGCCTCAAGGATCCTCCATGTGTCCTGTGCCCATCACCGTACTAGTCGACCCCCTGCTTCTTCTTCCCAGAACCACGTCTTCCACCACTGTTCTCTCTAAGCCACTGCGACATTTAACTGGCCAAAATATTTTAGGTTTTCTTTTTATTAGCCAGGTTTCTTCAAAACTCAGATCAAGCATAATAATCATATTTGTCTTCTTCTGGAAGGACGACATTTTCAGAATTGTCTAAAGCATTTTTTGATTGTCCGCTAGCTTTGAACACAAGCGCGCAGGTCAGCATGGTCGAATGGATAAGAACGCGCGGTATTAACCATCCGGTGTGCTGATGCCAAGGTTAGCGGTTCAACCCCTACACCGGACAGCTGGACTAAAATGTTGACCTGTCGTCCTTGACGTGGGGACGTAAATTACAAGTACCTCTGAAGTTGGAGTGGATTCGCCTGATGGCGAGGGACACTATTAATAGAGAAAGCTAATCCACACGCAAAATTGAGTCCATGACTTCTATAAATAGTGTGTATGGACTACGCTTGAGTTCAAAGCGAGCGAGAAAAAACAAACCAAGCGTGGTACACACGACGAGCTACTACTTCTAGTAGTTGTTACCACCAGGAAGTGCACTAGACTGATTTTTGTTAGTGGATTAGTTTTTCTTATTATCAGCGTCACTCGCCTTCAAGCGAAACCACCCCGACTTCTGAGGTAGTTATAATTTACGACCCCCAAGTCAAGGACGAGAAGTCAACATTTTAATTCAACTGACCGGTGTAGGGGTTCACCCCGTTACCTCAGCATCAACACACTGGAAGTTTAAGAGCGAGTTTTCTTATCCATTCGGCCATGATGACCCCCCATCTACAGCATTTAAGTTCAACCACCCCCCCCCCCCCCCCTCCCTCCACCGGTTTTCGTCTTTAGTGATTGCGAAATAGGTCATGGCTGGCATCCGTACGTTGTGACCGGAAACATGGTCTAAAAACTGTAACTTGTGCTCTGGTGTTTTGCCCCAGGTACTGTTCAGCCTCTGCGTTCTTATGGACAATATACAGGTGGCTTCTTTTCAACGGTTCCCATGATGGAGAAATAGTGAACAAGAAATCTGGATTGGTAATCCAATGGCAGGTTTAAATAAGATATAGGACCCCATACCCTCGACTATCAGTCGAAAGAGAGCAAAAATAGAAAGAAGATCAAAACTTAGAACAAAATCGGATCTCAATTATAAATAACGCTGAAAAAAGCAGGCTGAGAGAAGCCGCATTTTTTTTTTCGTAAACACTGAACTGAACTGAGGATACAATTGTTGTAAATTTGAATATAATACTATACTATTCTATAACACCGTTAGCGAAGTTGATAGGGAATGACCTTGATAATATCATAAGCACGGTCGGATGAGATTTCCTCGCCTGGGCTCATCGCCCATTAAGTGAGGGAAAGACTTGCTAACTGTTCCTCCGTGCATTCAGGCCTACACAAGATGATGGCGTCATCACATCATAGAACCATAGCAGACAACTACTTGGGCGAATTGAATGTGTCCTGCAGCCAGGAACTATAGCTTTCAAATTTTATGTTGTCTAGTGCGTCCTCTAGTCTTTACTTCTTTCCTCTCCTTCTGTGGGCGCCAAACAATACTACGTGTATTTATTTATGTAACTGTTTCAGTGGCCTCAACTGGTTCCCAAATTGATCTCCTAACAAAATTTCCCGAACCAAGTGAAACTCTGCGGGATGTGTGGTCTGTGCGACCGCTTTATGATTGCCCTCCGGCACCGTGTTCATGTGTTCGAATCCCTATCGAGGCTGTGTGTTTAAATTGACCAGTGCTCGAGGTCTTACGCCTGTGACAGCTGGACTCTTACTAAACAAGCTGAACAGCGCATGAATGCCTTTGAATATAAATCTTATAGATATTTCTAAGAATTTTTTGGGTAAAGACAAGAACAAATGCATCCACACTTTAAGAGCTGAATATAGAAGATGGTTAGCTATTAAAGACGATAAAACAAAGAAAATTGAAATATTTTGGTCACTTGAAACGTCATGAAAGTTTGGAGAGAACAGAAATGGAGGGGTATATGCCTGGGAAGAGAGGAAGAGGACGGCCAAAGAGAAGATGGGTGCAGGGTGTGGCGGATGATCTCCAGGGACGCGGGACATCTTGTTTGTGATCGATAAGTTTTCCGGAAGGCTATTATGGGAGCGAAGTTCTGCAAAGAACATGCTACTGAATGAACGAATGAATGCTCCGAGATGGACCCAGCGTCATATGGCACCAAGAAATATTATAGGAAGTAAAAGCGACCAGCGTAATATTGACCACTTCACCAACTGAGTGACGTCAGGTCTATACAAATATGAGACCAGCACCATAGATCCAGTGGACATCGAGGCGTGCAAACGCGTCCTGTAATTGACTGTTTACGGCCGCGGTAAGCAAGCGATATCGTCACAGTCTGATTGTCAGTGGGTATAATTGTATTGTGGATGATTGTCTAGGGTGCTTCGTGTTTGACTTAAAGAATTTCTCCCAGACCAATTTAGATTAGGAACACTGGGGTCACGAACTTTCATGCTTCCTTCATGCTCTAAATGACTTGTATTGAATGGCTTGCGTTTGATGTCACAGGTGAACCTGAAACCATCGTCCATGTGAGGATTGATAACAGACAGAAAAATATAGTAAGACAGATAGATAGACATACATACATGCAAACATACATGCAGACAGATAGACAGACAGAGAGACTGACGGACGGACGGAGGGATAGAAAGATAGATAGATAGAAAGATAGATAGATAGGTATAGAGATAGACAGACATCCCGACCGACCGATCAACAGATAGACAGACAGAACGAAGGAACGCACTTTATTTTCAAATTGGGCACGCAGGTCCGTCTTATTTTCGGCACTTCCAATCGCTCATCTTACATTCAAATAGGACACATGCACACACAAAAACATTGTCAAACAGGACAATTACCCGAACCTGTTTTATGAGGGAACGTTGATTACTTTGAAGTCACCTAGTCTGGAACACAAAATATCGGGCAGTGTGGAGTATATCAACCCTAGTACAAGACCGGAACGTGAGTGAACTAAAGACCTAGCCGCGGCACATAAGTATTGTTACTACGACTAAATGGTCGCTACTGCAGCTAAATGTTCGCAACATCGGCTAAATGTTCTTAACCTAAGCTATATGTTAGCTGTCTCGGATAAATGTTATTAATCTCGGCTGTATGTTACCTTTCTCGGCTAAGTGTTCTTAACCTCGGTTATATGTTAGCTGCCTCGGGTACACGCTCGCTGCCTGATCTGAATGTTCGTTAATAATATACAATAAACGGTCCCATAGTTTCCCGTTATGGGTCTGTGATGTCATAGCGTCATCACATTCTGTAGGCCGAGAGCAGGGAGGAATTTTTTTTTTCCGCGTTTCCATCCTGTTTCAAGATATTGCGGTCAACACCAGCATCTTTCAGCTGTATGTTGATTCCTAGGCTAGATTACGCTCATCAGCACGCCAGTTATAAGCATATTTCAGGCGAACGAAAGAAGAAGAAGAAGAAGCACGCCACGACTTTCTGAGCGACCGGCTCCATACTCTCATAAGTCACTGGCGCGACTCCAACCACTTCCAATTCTCGTGCGCTCACGCCAACCACGAGAGTATTCAGGGTTACGGAGAAAGCTGCTAACCTATCCACAAGGGAGACCGCCAGGGAGGAATAGGTGGACAATTTATTTTCGTTACTTTGACTAAATTACTGGGTTTTCTTTTTCGTTTTTTTTTCCCATATCCTTTACAGGACATCGCTGTCAACACCAGCATCTTTCAGCTGTATGTTGATTTCTTGGCAAGATTACGCTCAGTAGTTTGCCATTGCTTTCTGAGCGGCCGGCTCACATACTCCGTAAGGTACCGATGCGATTCGAACCACTGCTGATTCTCACCGTCATCACGTTACCCACGAGAGTATACGAGATTACGGAGAAAAGTCATAACCTCTAAGCCACAAAGCCGGCAAATGTTCACTACCTCGGGTAAATGTTCCCTATCTAGGTTAAATGTTCGCTACCTAGGGTAAATGCTTCCTACCTCGGGTAAATGTTCGCCACCTTGGGTAAATGTTTGTTACCTCGGGTAAATGCTTGCTACATCTGCTAAATGTTCGCTACCTTGGCTAAATGTTCGCTACCTTGGCTAAATGTTCGCTACCTCGGCTAAATGTTTACTACCTCGAGTAAATGTTCATTACCTCGGGTAAATGTTTGTTACCTCGGATAAATGCTTGCTACCTCGGCTAAATGTTCGCTACCTCGGCTAAATGTTCGCTACCTCGGCTAAATGTTCGCTACCTCGGCTAAATGTTTACTACCTCGGCTAAATGTTCGCTACCTCGGCTAAATGTTTACTACCTCGGCTAAATGTTCGCTACCTCGGGTAAATGTTTGTTACCTCGGATAAATGCTTGCTACCTAGAGTAAATGTGCGCTACCTCGAGTACATGTTCGCTACTTCGGCTAAATATTCGCTACCTCGAGTAAATTTTCTCTACCTCATGTAAATGTTCGCTACCTAGGGTAAATGTTTGTTACGCTGAGTAAATGTTCTCTACTTCGGGTAAATGTTCGCAACCTCGCTAAATCTTGCTATCTCGGGTAAAACTTCGATACTTCGGCCATATGTTTGCCACCTCGCCTAAATGTTCACTACGGAAGTAAAGTGCTTGCTATTTCCATTAAATGTCCATATTTCCGCTAAATGTCCACTTTCCCCTAACTGTTCACCATTTCCTTTAAATGCTAATATTATGGTTAAATGTTCCGCTAAATTGTTCGCTATTTCTGATACATCTTCGCTACTTCGGCTAAATGTTTGATATTTCTGCTTAGTAGTAACAAACACAACCAAATAACTCCACCAACTTCTTATACAATTCTTCAGTAAAAGTCACAATTTCAATCTGTCATTATCAGCCATAAATATTTATAATCAAAAGAAATGTACGTCAAAACAGTAAAAGTTTGTGTCTGGAGACGTTAGAATCATTTTGTGATAAATAATCAACTAGAATACGCCTGTGTTACCGGAGGAATTCATGGGACTAAAATTAACTAACACTGTCACTGTTCATGCATGTTGTAAGAGGTGATTAGGTGGAGTTGTCGCTGGGCTGGCTTCCCCGTCCCGTAAACACAATAATATCGTAATATTAAATTCAATGACTACTTGCCTGGGTAGACGGGTAAGCTTATTTTGAAGATTTCAATGTTGGTATTACTGTAGCTATATTTAAGAAATATTAATGTTACTATTTCACAATGGCAGAAGATGTACACATACCTTAGAATATTAACAAGTAAAATTAAAATGGAAGTAAGGACGCAAAAGAAGTAAAAGAAATAAAAATGCCAATAAAATCAAGAAACACGGCGGTGCTGGTTTTTTCGAAAAAGGTATAGGGGCCGGTCGTTCAGAAAGCAATGGCAAACTACTGAACGTAACACTTGCCTAGTACATCAACAGCAGCTGAAAATGCTGGTGTTGACTGCAACGTCCCGTAAGGGATACGCAAAAAAAAAAAAAAAAAAAAACCTAATAAGTTTTAAAACAAGAAAAAATGATGCGAATAAAAGTAACCATGCTAACAAGTAAAAGAAATGAAAGATGCGAGTAAAAGTAAGGATGTTAACAAGAAATATAAATGAAAATTGCAAAACGAAGCACTGATGCTAACAAATAAAAGAAATGAGATATAGGCATAGAAGTAAGGATGCTAACAAGTACAACAAACGAAAGATGCGAATAAAAGAAAGGACATCACAAGTAAAAGAAATGAAAAATGCAAATAAAAGTAAGAATGCTAACAGGAAATAGGAATGACAGTTGCAAAATAGACAATGGTGCTAAGAAGTAAAAGAAATAAGACATGGGAATAAAATTATGATGCTAACAAGTAAGTGAAATAAAAGACACGAATATAAGTAAGGATGCTACGAAGTAAAAAAAACAAAAAAAAAACGAAAGATTCGAAAAGAAGCAAGGATTCATACAGGGCAAAAGAAATTAGAGATGCGAATAGAAGTTCGGATGCTAAGAGTAAAAGAAAGCAGAGACATAAGCACAAATGAAATGCGACATTTGACCTGTCGATACGGACATTAAATTTTCATCCACATAAACGACAGTTAAAAGTTCCCACAGAACATTTAGCATTGACCACCGTTACAAGAAACAGCAAGAAAGTAATATTGAAACATATTGAAAATATTTTCTATAATTCACAGGCGAATCCTAGAATATGCTTTCTCCCTTATTTTCTTTTTTAAAATACACTTTATGTTTTTTTTTAAATATTACATAACTTATTGTATTTATGTTGTATGTTTTTATTTGTATGTGCACTTTATTTATGAATAATTTAGTAATCAACGATGGTCATGGTTAAAAATCTCAAAATTTATTGCATAGAATCGGTATGTAAAATATGATTGGGAAGGGGGTAAATTCTGAATAAAACCTGTGATAAATTTATGTAGAAATTTTATTGTCTTATCCCGAATGCACCAATATTATATTAAAATATTATTAACTGTTTATATTTAAAAAATTCGACCAGAAAACTCTTACCAAACAACATAATCCTGTCTGTGCAACAAGTATTGGAGTTAAAAGGAAACTTTCTTTCCAAGTTTATTGTCTCATGTGATGAAGCGACAGACACCCAAATTACAATTGTGAATCATGATGAAACGTGATATTTTGTGAGTGAATTCTTGTTTAAATGAAAGCCTTTGTAATTTTATCCGTATCAGTTGTAGATGTAATAGTGTATAAATGCTAATGGCGGCGATACCACTGAAGTTGCAGTTATCTAACCCGTACATCGTCTAATCCAAACCACACAAAGTCACCTGAAACAGCTGTAAAGTGTGTACACCAACAAACAAAATATTTTTAACTTACCTCAGAATATATTTTCCAATTGACACAGTACTCGTGGATCGATGAATTCAGGCTCTCCTGGGTTATGAAACCCAAGACATGTCGCATATGCTGGTCTTGCTAGTGACATAACGTCCCAGCAACGTAGAGGCGCAGCGGAAGTAGTTATCTGTTATCGGGAGCTTGCAGTCTCTGCAGCTGATGTCATATAATTAAATATTCCAGGCAATCAAGCACAATATTTATCAGTATCACGTCTTTTGCTGTCACTTTTGTTACATGTTATAAATACCAAGTAACTTTTTTTTACAAGAATTTCTTAATTTTAACTCACCCGGGTGCGATTACTCAGGTGTTTTGTGATGTAATTTAGTTACAAATTTCCTAAACACAAACGGTCGCGCAGAAGTTACAATTATACCTGTGGTAGTTGTGCTTCAAATGCAACCCAAGATGGCAAACCATAGCGGAGCAGATGTCGACATCATCTCGAGAATCTGGAAGACTATCAATTTCTGATGTTTCCGCCGCTCTTGCTCGCTCAGTGACTTAATTGTTGGGCCTGACGCACCGCATAGGTCAGCTTGTTGCACACATGTCAAGATCTGTTGGGATAGGGAAGTCATCAGAGATAGAATTCTTCCCCGGCAAAAGATGAGAAGCAGGCTATGAATGATGTATGGAGCACGCAAGTCTCTCTGACGGCGGGACAATATCGCACACTCACAGCGATAGTCCACGGAGGCAGCCTCGGCTGAGGAAAGGTATAAATTCACTCGCTATCTCGGGACGGGCGGCGACACGCTTCAATGGACTGCGAACTGCGCGCGGGCAGGCTCAGCATGACATTGTTCACCTGGGGGAGGGGTATTGAATGATGTCATTCGTCTCTTTAATATCTCCGTTCTCCTCGTCGATATCTTTATTATTATCAATTTATTTTTTGGTGTTTAAAAAATATTTAAGTATGTGCCAAGTCGTACTGTAGATTAATTATAAACGTAATGGCGAAAGAGTCTCTCTCTCTCTCTCTCTCTCTCTCTCTCTCTTTCTCTCTCTCTCTCTCTCTCTCTCTTTCTCTCTGCTTATGTCTCACGCCCACTCTCTCCCTACATACTGTCCTACTCATTCGGCTTAAGCATCTGATTTTGTATAAATGTCAGCACAACGTCAGCATGTACTAGGATCTCCTCTTCCTCCTCCTCCTACAAACTCTTCTCTGTCATCGTCGCAATTTGGGGGTGAGGATGGGGGAGGGGAAGTGCATATTGTCTTTTCTGAGACTTCTGGATTGTCAGGGTATCAAAGGGCATGGTGGTTAGAACGCTTGCCTGCCAGACAGTGGCCCTGGTCCAATCCCCAGCCGAGGCAAGATTGCTTTTTCCCCATAAGTACGGTCCTGGGGTCGACCCAGCTTCCCAAAAGTGGGTTTCAGAGACTGCCAGGGAAGGAAAGACGACGAGGAAGAGAGCTGACTTCGCATGGCGAGGCTTAGAATATATGAAGGACTAACACTTCACACCCAAAGTCAGTATTTGTCATGGGACTACTTTCAGTTTGCCTGTATCTGCTATGGCCCTTTGGGTGTATCGCTAACTCTCAGTCCTTTGCGATTTGGAGGATGGACTTCAAGAATTTCCTGGACCACTATGTCTTTGCCTTCCCTGACTTATCTCTATCCGAATCCTGTTTGCTAGAGTGGGTATATCCCGTTTTCTTGGACTGAATCGATGGCGCTGCTAACCAACCACTTACTTACTGCTCTTACCTCTTGCTGAGAGTTCTGATCTGGAAAATAAGACCGCATCATCACGAGAATAGTGTTTCCAGCTCTGAATTCTTGGGTGAATGACTTGAAGAGAAGCACGAGACTTGCGTTCCTACAGTGCAGCGCGACGTATGACAGACTCGCCGAACCTCCTACCAACGTCCTATTGAATATGTTGATTTTATTCTCTAGTGCTTCTATTGCCGGTCTCTCTGGCTGAGGGGTTACAACACTTTCTCCGTAATCCCGTTTATCACGCAGAGTCTCGTAGCGGGAGAGAACTGGGAGCGGTTCGACCCCCGCTGGTGACTTGCGGGATACTGAGCCGGCCGCTCAGAAAGCAATGGCAAACTACTGAGCGTAATCTTGCCAAGAAATCAACAGACAGATGAAAGATGCTGCTGTTGACAGCGATGTCCTGTAAAGGATATGCAAAAAAAAAAAGTGCTTCTATTGCGCTGATGTCTTTATCGTAGAATACAAGCGCTGGTTCGATTACACGACATGAAAAGCCTGGCCAAGCACATCGATGCCGATGAGGGAGAGAGAGGAGATATAACCAACTCGTCGTGGGAGTTGTGAATAGAGATACTTTTAAATGGCTGCTGCATCGACAGACTAGGCACCCATGGGAATGCCTAATGATTGATTGATTGATTTAGGAATCGACATCACAGCATTCAGGGCATTCCCATAAGTGCTCCGTCCCCATCTTCAGTAGCCAGCGAAGAGTTCCAACACAAAGAGTACCAGTAGCAATCTGATTATAAGTCCGTCTCGCCTTTCCTCTGAGCGTTGAGAGTCGGCCAGATCCCCTCGTCACTCCTTGCTGTCTCATTCTTGCCAGACCATGGTAATCCATTTGCTCCTCCGAGGTGTGCACGTGCTCCCACAAGGCCGCAACCACATCTGCCTTGTCATGTATCAATACTCCACCAAGTTCTGCAGAGCCAGCCAATCTGTCCGCCTGTTCATTTCCCAGCACACCAGCATGCCCCGGAGAAAAGATCCCGGTTATGATTGTCACCCGTGACCTCCGAAGCGAAGCAAGCCACTCCGCACAAAGCCTGCCCGTCCTCACCCTCGTCAGCATGCTTTCTGAGTCAGTTACAGTCACGATGTGTGTGTGTGTCGTATTCTCCATCCAGCGGAGAGCTGCAGTGATTGCCTCCACCTCCATTCTTAAGCTGGATGTTGTGGTATCATGTGCCAGGCTCTCCTGCCCCAAACATCGACCATTAGCTTTGGCTATGAACCCCCAGCCACTTCTCTCACCTCTTGACACCGAACCATCTGTGTAGATAATCACAACACCCGAGTGAACATTGTCCTGAATTAGTTGCTGGACTTCCACTTCCGTGGCCCCTGCTGGCCACTCCCTGCGCTCCCGGCTTAATGTTGGGAATGCCTAATGTGGGAATGCCTAATGTGGGAATGCCTAATGTGGGAATGCCTAATGTGGGAATGCCTAATGTGGGAATGCCTAATGTGGGAATGCCTTATGTGGGAATGCCTAATGTGGGAATGCCTAATGTGGGAATGCCTAATGTGCGTGGATAAGTTGAGCTGAGTCATTATCAATAAAACAGCCTCTGTTAATCCACATACGCGCTCCGTCCTCGTCTTCAACATCCAACGAAGAGTTCCAATACTAATGATACTAGTATTAATCTGATTATGCGTCCTTTAGGCCTTTTGTCGCAGTTCTGAGTGTTGACCATATTCTCAGGTCACTCCCAGCATCAGAATTCTCTCCAGGCCGTGACGATCTATCTGTTATTCTAGACTACACACACGGCACCAAGTGACCCCGACAACGTCTCTCTTATCGTGCACCAATACCCTACCTAGCGTGGCAGACCCAGCCAATCTGTCCTCCAGCTCGTTTCCCACCATACCAGCATGTCCTGGGGGAAAATCCAACAGATGCTTTCTATTTTTGTTTGTTGAATTGAAGCCTGCCACTCAACACGAAGCATGCCTGTCTTCACCTTTCTCATCATATATTGTGCGTCCGTTACAACCACGACATGAGTGTGCTGTCTATTCTCCAGCCAGGGGGACGCCCCTGTGACTGCCTCCACCTCCATTCTCAGACTAGATGTTGTGGTATCATATGCTAGACTCTCCTGCACCAAACACCGTTCAACTACCTTAGCCACAAAACCCCAGGCTCTTATTTCACCTCTTAGCACAGAGCCATTCGTGTAGGTGATTACATCGCCTGGTCGCAAATTGTCGTGGATCCATTCTTGCACCTCCCATTCAGAGCAGCCTGCCAGCCAATCCTTGAATTCCCGATCCACTGTTATTAAGACCCTTCACGGGTCTGACTTCTATGAATTCTGACCTACTCGCCTCCTCTCCCAATGTTCTCAAGCATGCACAGGATGATGATGAGGTGACAGGTTCGTGTCCTACACGCGTCAGGTTGGATTTCAACGTTGACTTCTCGTTCAGAAAGCTATGGCAAACTACTAAAGGTAAAACTGCCTAGATATCAACCTGGTGTTAGGGTTGATTGCAACGTACTGCAACGGATATACCATTTTAAGGAGTCTTTTCAGGCCGGATCTGTGGCGAAAAGGTTACGAATGCAGTTGGTAATTCCGCATACCGCGTTCGAAGCGCAGCTACTGGCAATTCGGAAGCAGACGGTCTTGCGTTGGTTTCCATACAATGTTATGAGTGCTGGTCGTTCATAAATCAATGGCAAACTACTGAACGTAAACTTGCGAAGATATTAGAAATAGCCAAATAATGTTGGAGTTGACAGCTATGCAAAGGATATGCAACTAACCTTTTTCCCCTTCTTTTTCTAGCTCTCTAAAACCGCGTATACACTGTAAATAGGAAACCGTCAGGGTCAAACGTTGACTTGTTGCTGGCTTTCTGTACTACTGATAATAATGTGGGAAGCAAGGATTCAATTTAATAACTGCGCAAAACCTGCTATTTAAACTGATATGGAAGATGGGCGTTGGCTGCTGCTTGCGTCCGAATAAACCCGCATCTAGTTTTCTCAGGATAGATGTAACAATTGATATGTACTTATGTTTCATAGAGTATACAATAGCATTGATAGTGTGACAGAGAGGAAATAATCTAATCACTAGAACAATTCAATATTCATAGGACAGATCTACGAATAGTAAAACACATATTGGCAGCAAATAGCAGCTATAAGAATCAATTACTAGTAAGGAACATTTCGGTGCATAAAGAAGGTTGTCAGACAAAGATGAGTGCTATCTCCTGATTGGTTTTCATTGTACTGTGGGCGTGTAATGAGATTTATATAACATACGATCAGGATCGCTGTAGGTGGTCATAATAAATAACTTACGTTATTCTAATGACACTGTCTTGATAGTAGAAGGCAGAAGAAATTACATAAAATGGAGGTAAATAAAGAAATAAAAATATCTAGACAAATGGACAAGAGCATATGGAAAATTTATCACAGAGATATAAAGTATAATAAGACAAGAAAAGACTTATAAAATGAAGACCATCTTATGTAATAGAACCCTGTCATTGAGGGTTAGAAAAATAATCCTTACTTTAGTTATCTGTTGGGGTATCATTCTTGCGCTCCAGACATGTCCATTGGTGCTCAGATTCCCCTGCCTCCCCCGCCCTCTTCCAATATGCACCAGTGTCCGGCGGCTTATAGTGCCAGTTAGGTTTAATTTTCGCCGCCGGGAGTTTGTGATACGTGTTACATAGAGCCAGTTGTAATATATGACTGTGAATCATGGACAATTAGTAAATAGGCCATACACAAAAATACGTTGAGGCCTCAAAGACGTGGTTTTGTGCTGAAAATTCCTCGAGCGATAAAAGTATTAAATATTTTGAAAGCGGTTAAGATAAGACACAAATACAACTTAGCAAAAAAAAACATCAGATAGGGGCCGTCGTCAAGAAAAAAAAAAAAAATACGAAACCCATAAATTGAGTAGAGAAATTAGACGTATAGTGGCAAGATTTTCGGGCAAATCGTGAGGAGAAAAAGATGTAAACTTAGTGACAACTTACAAGGGAAGGCATACTGATAAATGCTTCGATGGCTTGGTCTCATGGAATAATCCTAATAAGAAAAGAAAAAAATTATCGACTGATTGAAGGCTCTGAAGATCACGTGAATTGGCGAACCTTGATCGCCTACGCATGTAGGCATGGCACATGATGGCGATGATGAACATGCCACAGCTCTACGGTAGTGTCTGCTACCTGGTCTCATCTGCATGAGAGTTCGCTTAATGCTCTCAATATCCACATATTCGCATCCTCCCAGACAGCAATATCTAATTTGGCTGGCGATAATGCCACTTTCCTGTGAAACGAAAAGAATAGCTAATGGAAAGTTCATGTGTTATTTAGAATTCTGGCCACCGAGCGTCGCGTGTGACAGGATTCACCGGTGGATTTTTCATTTGCCTCCCCTAGCCAAATATTTATAACCCTGGAATTGGACATTTCCTGTAGAATAGGTGTTCTTATGACATAAACGAGCACATATTTTCGTCACACACACACACGCACGCACACACACACGCACGCGCTCGCGTGCGAACACACACATACACACACACATTCACATATTTTCTTGTAATCTTCTCTTCAGCTGTGAGCTCCGAACGGAGCCAGTGGCAGACTGGATCTAAAAATACTGGCTACCAGGAGACAAAAAGCCTAAGAGCCATTCCTCATGTGCCCTATAATCATTGGCAATCAGCAGACAAGTGAAGAATTATGTGAAGGCTGCAGATGTGTGGTTTAATAGAAGAATAATGATAACACAGTGGATAGATGTAAAGAGCAATGAAGATATCATGAAAGCGTTTAACTTTCACAGAGGTTACTCGCACCAGAAGACGTCAGACCACATTCTTCGGGCCTGTCAAGAAAAGGAGGAAGCTGGAGTAAATCGTAACAACGTGAAAGCTAGAGGGGAAGAGGCGCGGGGGAGACCAAGTGTGAACATTCTGGACAGTTTAACATTATAGCATGGAGGAACGTTGGTATCAGAAATTACTGACAGCACACGAGACAGGGGGCTGTGGACAGTCATGGTCACCAACGTCACACGGCATAACTTATAAACAGATGAAGACATCGCTTTAAAGACACTCTGAAGATATCGCTCAAAGCTTTTGGAATTCATCACAACACGTGGGCGACTGCTGCTCAAGGCCGAAATTCATGACGTGCATCATTACGCAAGGGTGTATTCACTTGCGAAGAAAACAGGACTGCAAGTTAAGGTTAGTTTCATATATTTTGAAAGACGTCGCAGTCAACACCAGCATTTTATGCTGTTGTAATCTATTGGCAAATTTTACGTTCAGTAGTCTGCCATTGCTTTCTGAACTACCGGCATCCATACCATTTCGTCAAAAACCAACTTAAGGCGGTCTGCTGCCAAATCGCCCACAGCTGTGTTTCGAATGCGGGTATGCGGGATTGCGAAATGCGTCAGTAACTCACTCGCTACGTAGCCGGCAGGACTGCAAGAGATGTGAAAAACAAAAGACTGGACAAACAAAAACAAAAGTGAAAAAAAAATCGATCGCAAGAGATCCTCCTCTTGGAACGTCAAGCATTCTTTGCCCATATTGTCAAAGAATATTTCGAGCTAAAAAAGGCCTCGCCAGACATCCGAGAATTCACGGCTCAAAACTTGTCGAGCCCACTGGATGAAATGAATGGTTATCATTATACTTGATGGACAAACACCATCAGGATCCCACAGGGCCTACTTGTTATCGAGCAAGCTGAGGCCCCAGCCACTCCGTCCTTAACCTTGGCCATATCATCCAAGCCTTGCTGCAATTTACTGCCTGTTATAATACAAGTGGTTTTGATTTTCTGTCTTTTTGATCTCCCTAAATTTCGAATGGCGGCAGTTGCCCACCAGCAAGACGGAGGATGCAAAACATTCAAGAACCTTGGACATGAGAATGTATGAGGTATGGGAACTGACGAAAGGTGCAGAGTCTTGATGACACGCTGTGATGAGAGCAATGTTCGGCAACTGCATTTCTACAGGAATACAGTACTCGTGTTTGCCTTAACAGTTATTCCTTGAGCAGTTTTGTTATGCTATTGCTTTCTTATTATAGCCCATGCCGGTTGGCGTTGGTGATCATGGCTATCCAGTCTTCAATCTCGTGTACTGCCACTCACTTCTGATACAGGTGTTCCTCCAAACCATAATGTTCATCTGTCCAGCATCTTATCTCTTGGTCTCTCCTGCCTCTCACCCTCTTCCCTTGTCTTAGGTTCACAATATACTCCAGTTCCTCCCCCGCTCCCTCCCCCCCTCTCTCCCTCTCTCTCTATCTCTCTCTCCCTCTCTCTCTCTCTTTCTCTCTCTCTCTCTCTCTCTCTCTCTCTCTCTCTCTCTCTCTCTCTCTCTCTCTCTCTCTCTCACTCATGACCCTAAGCACAGAATGTGGATTGTCCTCTTCTGTTGCCAGTAACGGATTCTGTTTGTGTATTTTCTTTCTGGATACCTCTATTGTGTTTTATCTTCTTTTTTATTTTTTAGGCGTTCGCTCACTTTTGAGCTTAAGCGTATTCCCCCACACGTGCTACTACTTCTAGTGCACTGGACTGATTTTGTATGTGGATTATCTTTAACTATTACCAGTTTTCCTCGCCATCAGGCGAACCAACTCAGACTTCTGAGGCACTTGTAATTTACGCCCTCAAGTCAAGGTACCTACATTGTTGAACACATTGGCTTGCTTCAGACTTGTCCCATTCACTTTAATGTTGTCTTAAGGAATACGTCCTATTTATAATGATCATTGATTCTCCTTTTGTGCTATTTAAACCAAGACCTTTGTTTTGGCTTTCTGTGCCTATTAAATCTATAATTTCTTGTATCTGCATTTCTTTTTCAGCGTCAAGATCAGTATCCTTGGCATAAGGCAGATTGTTTACATTATGCCCGCCAATTGATATTTCTGGCATATCTTTATTAATCTCTGCTATTTCATTCTTCAAATTCAGCAGATAGGTTGATAGTACACAGCTAACTTTATCTAACACTTTGTTTGATATATTGAAAAGTTCCTATTCGGCTATCAATTTGCTCTGGCTGCTTTGTCTTGCCAATACTTGTTTATCATGTAGTTCTGGTATACACACATTAGAGTTCTTTAATTCTTGTTGGTGCAACAAAATTCGAACATAATGATGAAATTCTCCTGGGTGATCCATTGGATAAGAATGAAGCACTTATGGGAAAATGCTTATACAGCGATAGTGATCCCTTACAAACTTTCACCAAGTCAATTCTTGCATAATAAAGATTTATCCACAGACCTTGTGAAAATACGACTTTCTGTCAAGCACTGTATTAAACATCCATTTATACACAACCTTTTTATTTAATGATATTGCCTCTTCATTTTTATTGCGTCCAACTTATTGTGATAATGCACTTTTACAAAACGAAGAAGACATAGAGTTCGATAATGCATTACCAGGCAAAAGCCAATTCTCCTGTGAAAAGAAATCCAAATACATCTTTAATATTCTGCGTGTTTTCCTTCTTTCAATGCTATTAGCGCTGCCTTTTTAAATGCTTAGCTGGCATGATTTAAATTATCAGATTAATGAAAGTAAAAGTAACTCCGGATTCTCTGTAGCCAGAGTCTGAAAGAAAATAAGGCTCAATAGAATATAAATAGAGGGTAAAAAATACCAATTATGAGATGGCTGCATGTGAAATATGTTGTGATGTTGTTGTCACAGCAAAGTTGAGACGGAAGAAATGTGTACAAACTTTTAAACGTTTGAGGTCATTGATATAGCATAGGAAATAAATTTACCAATTTTAATTGACGCTCATAGAAGTAGAGATTTTAGGGAACAATAGATAATATACAAATTACAAGTTGTTGCGATCATACTGAGATTTGAACCTGCAGTCTTCAAATGATGACAGCGAGACAAAATGAGACACATGTACTTCAACTTACGGTCAACTAAACATCCAAAAAGGTGTCTTAATTAGCCATGTCTATCATTGAACCATCTTCATAATCAGAATCATCATTATAATCTGAATCATCATCGTTATCATCAAAATCATTACAGCTATTGGAGTGATCATTATCATCGGAATCATCATTATCATCGGAAACATCATTATCATCTGAACCATCATTATCATCATCATTATCATTGCTGCACACCAATAAGCCAGACATGGGACAACGGATACTCACGCAGACCTCAGGTCCTGTATGACATCACGCTGATGTTGGACAATAGGGTGCCTTCATCCGACATACAGGACTTTGCGTTGGAGCTCAAGCCAACGAATACAAGCAAGCAGCATTGGAATAATCATCATCATTATCATCGGAATTATGATCGTGATGATCATCAACATAATCACCATTGTCATCATCATCATCATCATCATCATCATCATCATCATCATCATCATCATCATCATCATCATCATCATCATCATCATCATCATCATCATCATCATCATCATCATCATCATCATCATCATCATCATCATCATCTTCATCGGAATAATAATCATCATCTTATTTATCGTCATTAATATCATCATCGTCGTCGAAATGATCATCATCATCATCACCACATAGCAGGTCCTAAGCAGAACGTTGCTCTCATTTCCTCCCGAGAGAGACTCTCGATCTGTTGCCATATCGCATAAACATGCATGGTTAGGGTGTCTTTAATATCCTTTGCTGACCTTCGTGTCGACCGATCCCTGCCTTTTGTTAATGAACCCGACCTCCCATTGCTGTCCTGTCCTTGAGATGATCGCACCGTTTCGGTAACGTTTAAGTTCAAACTCGCGAACTTCTCAAGTGATCGTGAAATATTCTAGGAACCTTACGGCGCATAAAATTATATTAAGTTGTCCTAGTTGTTAGTGTTACTCAAGTTGTCCTAGTTGTTACTGTTAACCCTTTGTTCTGTTTGCTTTTGTTACCAACCCTCTCCTAGTTGTTAGTGTTACTTACGTTGTCCTAGTTGTTAGTGTTACTCAAGTTGTCCTAGTTGTTAGTGTTACTCAAGTTGTCCTAGTTGTTAGTGTTACTTACGTTGTCCTAGTTGTTAGTGTTACTTACGTTGTCCTAGTTGTTAGTGTTACTTACGTTGTCCTAGTTGTTAGTGTTACTCAAGTTGTCCTAGTTGTTAGTGTTACTCAAGTTGTCCTAGTTGTTAGTGTTACTCAAGTTGTCCTAGTTGTTAGTGTTACTCAAGTTGTCCTAGTTGTTAGTGTTACTTACGTTGTCCTAGTTGTTAGTGTTACTTACGTTGTCCTAGTTCTTAGTGTTACTCAAGTTGTCCTAGTTGTTAGTGTTACTCAAGTTGTCCTAGTTGTTAGTGTTACTTACGATGTCCTAGTTGTTAGTGTTACTTACGTTGTCCTAGTTGTTAGTGTTACTCAAGTTGTCCTAGTTGTTAGTGTTACTCAAGTTGTCCTAGTTGTTAGTTTACTCAAGTTGTCCTAGTTGTTAGTGTTACTTACGTTGTCCTAGTTGTTAGTGTTACTTACGTTGTCCTAGTTGTTAGTGTTACTCAAGTTGTCCTAGTTGTTAGTGTTACTCAAGTTGTCCTAGTTGTTAGTGTTACTTACGTTGTCCTAGTTGTTAGTGTTACTTACGTTGTCCTAGTTGTTAGTGTTACTTACGTTGTCCTAGTTGTTAGTGTTACTTACGTTGTCCTAGTTGTTAGTGTTACTTACGTTGTCCTAGTTGTTAGTGTTACTCAAGTTGTCCTAGTTGTTAGTGTTACTCAAGTTGTCCTAGTTGTTAGTGTTACTTACGTTGTCCTAGTTGTTAGTGTTACTTACGTTGTCCTAGTTGTTAGTGTTACTTACGTTGTCCTAGTTTTTAGTGTTACTTACGTTGTCCTAGTTGTTAGTGTTACTTACGTTGTCCTAGTTCTTAGTGTTACTCAAGTTGTCCTAGTTGTTAGTGTTACTCAAGTTGTCCTAGTTGTTAGTGTTACTTACGATGTCCTAGTTGTTAGTGTTACTTACGTTGTCCTAGTTGTTAGTGTTACTCAAGTTGTCCTAGTTGTTAGTGTTACTCAAGTTGTCCTAGTTGTTAGTGTTACTCAAGTTGTCCTAGTTGTTAGTGTTACTTACGTTGTCCTAGTTGTTAGTGTTACTTACGTTGTCCTAGTTGTTAGTGTTACTCAAGTTGTCCTAGTTGTTAGTGTTACTCAAGTTGTCCTAGTTGTTAGTGTTACTTACGTTGTCCTAGTTGTTAGTGTTACTTACGTTGTCCTAGTTGTTAGTGTTACTTACGTTGTCCTAGTTGTTAGTGTTACTTACGTTGTCCTAGTTGTTAGTGTTACTTACGTTGTCCTAGTTGTTAGTGTTACTCAAGTTGTCCTAGTTGTTAGTGTTACTCAAGTTGTCCTAGTTGTTAGTGTTACTTACGTTGTCCTAGTTGTTAGTGTTACTTACGTTGTCCTAGTTGTTAGTGTTACTTACGTTGTCCTAGTTGTTAGTGTTACTCAAGTTGTCCTAGTTGTTAGTGTTACTAAAGTTGTCCTAGTTGTTAGTGTTACTCAAGTTGTCCTAGTTGTTAGTGTTACTTACGTTGTCCTAGTTGTTAGTGTTACTCACGTTGTCCTAGTTGTTAGTGTTACTCAAGTTGTCCTAGTTGTTAGTGTTACTCAAGTTGTCCTAGTTGTTAGTGTTACTTACGTTGTCCTAGTTGTTAGTGTTAC
>OY992877.1:28326197-28338697 GCA_963921405.1 Cepaea hortensis | reverse complement strand
AGGATCTTACACTCTCAAACATGGAAATAACTGACACAAATTGCATTGTTGTCGGAGACTTTAATAGCCGTTCAGAAAGATGGGGATACCCAGATACTGACAAAAGTGGAGATGAAGTGGAGGACTGGGAAATAGACTCAAATCTCCATCTACCCAGCAAAGCGGATGACACACCGAGCTTCTACTCCAGAAGATGGATTACCACTTCTACTCCAGACTTAGATTTCTGCACAGGAGACATCCTCCACAAAATCGATCGCCATGTGCTTGACCAATTAGCAGGTAGTGACCACAGACCAATCAAGCTTGTAATAAATATGGAGTATGTTCAACAGGAGCAAAAGCCTTTGCCCCGTTGGAATTACAAACGAGCAGATTGGGACAGATTTGCCATACTAACAGACAAATATTGTGAAAACATAAATACACGATATGGCAACATGAAGCAAATGGTGGAAAGTCTAAACAGAGCAATAATACAGGCGGCCACTGAGTCTATTCCAAGAGGAGCGAGGAAAAATTACAAACCATACTGGACTGAAGAACTTCAAATTTTGGAGGACAAAGTTGAAGATGCTAGGAAGACCGCAGAGAGAGAGAACAAACAACTGAAGCGAACATCTCTCTCAAAGCCATCTCAGCAAAATATAAAAGAACAGTAAATCAAACAACAAGAGATTGTTGGAGGAAAAAAACAGAAAACCTGAATTTTGACAGGGATGGAAACAAACTATGGAAACTAGTGAAAGCCATGAACAATGAAGGACCTAGAAACAAACAAATAACAATTAAACAAGGAAATGCCTTGCTTACAGGAAAAAAGGCTGCAAATGCACTAATGGAACACTATGCCAGTGCAAACCACATTGATATTACAGCCGAACAGAAGAAAGCAATCAAAGATAAACAGATACATCATAGATATACAGAGACAGCAGCAGAATATATGATGGCAAATCTAACAATGGAAGAAATGGAACAGGCAATGAATACCCTAAAAAAGAAGACATCACCAGAAAAGGATGGAATCACAAATGAAATGCTAATAGGACTAGGCACTAAGGCAAAAAAGAAACTACTAGCAGTCCTAAATTACAGCTGGAAGAGGGGAATAGTCCCACAGGCATAGAAGGAAGCTATACTAATACCAGTCCCAAAGAAAGGAAAAGACCTGGAAGAACCAAATGGCTATCGACCTATCAGTCTTCTTAGCTGTGTAGGAAAATTAATGGAACGCATTATCAATGGCAGGCTAACATGGCATCTGGAAGAAAACAAACTCTTAACACCTCACCAAGCAGGATTCAGAAAGTACAGATCCACTGAAGATCAAATAACCTATATAGCTCAGGAAATAGAGGATGCCTTCCAAGAGAAAAAGCACACACTAGCGGTCTGGATAGATTTAGAAAAAGCATTTGATAAAATATGGAAGGAAGGACTGAAAGTAAAACTGCAAAAAATGCATGTTTGTGGGGAAATGTACAAATGCATCAGCCACTACCTTGAGAACAGAACTGCCAGGACAAAAGTACAAGGACAAACCAGCAAAATGATGCTATTGGAGCAAGGTGTCCCCCAAGGAGGAGTTCTTTCACCAACATTATTCCTAGCATATATAAACGACATCACGGAAAATTTTCCAGCCAGAGTACACACATCATCCTTTGCAGATGACCTAGCCATATGGACATCTGAAGAATATATTAGTACAGCTAACAGCAGAATACAGCAAGCCTTATTAGCGCTAGAGGACTGGTCAAAATCATGGCTAGTGAAGATAAGTGAGGAGAAAACAACATGCACAGTGTTCTCCCTCTCAAATAAAACTCAGCAACCTAAGCTGGTATTGAATGGAAAAATAATGCGCCATGAAGAAAATCCAAACTATCTAGGAGTCACCTTTGATCGTCGCCTGACATGGAAGACACAGGTTGAGAAAAATCGAACAAGAGCAAGGCAAAGAATGGCAATCATGAAAAAGCTTGCTGGTACAACGGGGGGAGCAGATGAGAAAGTTCTCAAGAAGTTATATACTGGACGGGTGAGGCCAGTACTGGAATATGGCATTGCAGCTTGGGCAACAGCAGCTAAGTCAAACTTTAACAAAATAAGTAGAGTCCAAAATCAAGGAATGCGAATCATAACTGGAAGCCTGAAGACAACGCCTATTAATGAATTAGAAAAGATCACTTGTTTACAACCAATGCAGGATAGAAGAGATAGCAGAGCCCAGCAACAAGCTGAAAAATTTAGAAGATTGACAGACCACCCTATGTATAAAAGGTTTAGTGGTTTTGGAAAGGGAAGACTGAAGCGTAGCAACTTTGTAGAAACTGCAAAACGAAAGATTAGGGCAGATCCCGTACTTAACATATCAACAGTCAAACCCATTTACAATGCAGACAAGTTCCCAGCTTGGAGACAGCATCAACTGCCTGAGATGATAGAAAACATTCCTGGTATTGAGAAAAAGAACACTCAGCATGAAACCGAAAGAAGAGAAATAACCCTAAACTACATAAAAGAACATTACCCAAGCAGCAATTGGACCCATGCATATACAGATGGATCAGCCAAAAATTCAGTAGAGAATGGAGGAGGAGGAATTCTCCTAAATTTAAAAAATGGAGTGAAAAAAACACATTCAGTGGCAACTGGAAAGTTCTCAAGTAACTTCAAAGCGGAGGTAGAGGCTCCGAAAACTGCAGCAGAAATGCTCTTGATGGGGGAAAATAAAGAGACACAAATAGCTATCTTCACAGATGCAAAGTCAGCTGTCTCAATACCGAAGAGCAAAAACAGCACAGAACTAGCTGACCTAAGAGCAGCACTCCATGGTCTATGCCAGAAATCCAAAAAAGTTATAATACAGTGGATCCCATCACATTGCAGTATACCTGGAAATGAAGAGGCTGACAGACTGGTAAAAGAGGGCGGACGACTACCACAGCCTGACATAGACATAACCTATAATGAGGCAAAGAGGTTGATAAAAAGCACTTATAGAACCAAATGGGAATCAGAGCATCCAGGCCACCAGAAGGATGATGCATATTACAAACTCGACCGAAGAGAACAAGTAGCAATCTTCAGACTCCGCACAGGACACAACAGGTTGAAATACCACTTGTTCAACAAACTACAGATAGGAGATACAGATGAATGTAATTGTGGAACTGGTAAAATGACAGCTAAACATTTGCTGCAAGAGTGCCCAATATATGCAGAACAGAGAAAGATATTTTGGCCCACACCTGCTTCATTCGAGGACAAGCTCTATGGAGATATCAACAAGCTCAAGTCGACTGCAGCTTACTTTAACTGTATTCAGGTTAACATTTAAATGTACATGAAGAAGTATTTAGACTGCCACACTTCATACCACAGGCATGTCGGTTACACAAGCCTCCCAGAGGCATGAAATGGAATATTGCTTGGATAGCAAATCCATTATGTGGAAAGTCCGAATCGAAAGCTCACTGTGTGGGCTTCATAAAAGGTGGAAAAAGTGTCATAGTGGCACAAAATGGAATATTGCTTGGATAGCAAATCCATTACGCGGAAAGTCCGAATCGAAAGCTCACTGTGTGGATGTCATCTGCAAACTGCATTCTTCTGGCTTCTGGAAGAACAGCCTATGGTGAACGGAAGGCCCAATATACGGAAGTGAGGCTAAGCAGCCATGTGCAGGACGTGACGATTCCTTGGGTGAGCCCAGTACCAGAGCGCTGTGTGTTGGCTCTGCAATTATGGAAGCCTCCTTGGATGGCGGGGAATGCCCATGGTCTGCCCCTGCCTTCCCTTGAGGGCCGACCAGGATGCCTTTGGCTGTTCTATATGGGCCAGCTGGGATGGGAGATAACACCACAACAGTGAGAGTCTAACGTCCTAAGAAACCCCCCGGGAAGGTTAACCCGGTCAACAAATGCCCGCAGAAGTCGGATGTGTCGGCCTAACGGCGCAAGAACGCAGCTCTGCTGTAAACAGGCACAACGCAATCACGTCCGAAAAAAAAAACTCCGGATGAACGAAGAAGAAGAAGAAGAAATCGTAAACCGAAGGACGCGGCCCGGAATCGAACCCACAACCTTCGGAGCACGAGTCAAACGGCTTGACCACTTCGTTACAGAGACTCCCCTCCAAGGAAAGAACATTGGAAACTGCACCAGCTTCACTCACTGGTACCTTGCCGTCTTGACAGACGATAGTTTGTTACATTGTGCTTTAAAACAGGCATAATAACTACAACCCATGGCGGGGTCCCTCTCTCGGCCTGCCTAATTAACTCCAGAGGAAAGGTACCACCAACACATATGGAACAAGACAAGCTGCAGAAGCTGCCAGATCAGCAAAGCAATGCTCTAACAGTCTGTCTATCGGAGCTTCGACCATAGACCAATTGACACCAGCTATCATACTATATCAAAAACAGGGCACACCAGCTAAGATGCGCTTGTGAATCATCATGAAAAAGATTCAGAGTTAGAACGTGAATCACAAAAAGTACTGGCAAGTTTCATTCAGACAGGGGAAGGGAACCTTGTCTTCCAGTTAGAGTAATTGTTTTGAAATGCAGCGTACAATGTGGATCTTCATACTTGTATCTTAGACTACAGTAACGCATTCGACTGTATGTTCAACATAAGAAATTGCTGAACATTTGGAAAAATATGGAGTTTCAAACACGCTTGATATATTTACACATACTGATACATGCAAATGACACGGTTTTCTTCTGAAATATTGCGTATGGTTTAGAAGCGTTAAACTTGTCAAGACATGGAGGGCAATTAAGCATCCTTTTATGACGTTAACAGAAATATATATATATATATATATATATATATATATATATATATATATATATATATATATATATATATATATATATACACATATATATATATACATATATATATATATATATATATATATATATATATATATATATATATATATAGAGAGAGAGAGAGAGAGAGAGAGAGAGAGAGAGAGAGATGTAACGGAAACATGAATATGTTAAGATCACATAAATATACAGAGAAAATGAATTTATTTGTTAAGATCATATAGATATACAAGGGGGAAGGACATTAAGATTACATTGATATAAAGGGAAAAGAATGATATTAAGATCACATAGAGATATAGGGAAAAGGACCATATTTTGGTATTATTAAGATACAATGACCATATAATCACTTCCTTAAGAACCAGTTTCTCTACATATGGACACGATGCCCGTTCAACTGAAAGTCAACATTGTCCCAGACAGCAGCAAAGTGTAAAGTACCACACTGCCCACAGGAGCAGCAGAAGCCAATCTAATCGTCTGTTCATTTCCCCCACACACCTGCATGCCCGAGGCAGAAAATGTATTGTATGCTCGCGTTTTGTTGAGAGATGAGTGCCACTTCACTTGGAACATTCTCTCTCTCTCTCTCTCTCTCTCTCTCTCTCTCTCTCTCTCTCTCTCTCTCTCTCTCTCTCCCTCCCTCCCTCTGTGTGTGTGTGTGTGTATGTGTGCGTGTGTGTGTGTGTATGTGTGTGTGTGTGTGTGTGTCCGCCAGCGACGAGGCGGTCAAGCGGTATTCTTCGCGCTCTGAAAACCGTCTATATTTTCATGTAATTCATAAAAGATTAGATCACAGTCACCGGTATGTTATGTTATGTTATGTTATGTATAATTACGTAACTGGGCCTCCCCGTGCGTTCTCAGTCCTCCAATGAAGCAGTCACCACAACATATTTCTGCTTATTGTTCCTATGAGGAATTGGTTATAATAAATCTCCTTGAGCAACGACATTGATGTACTTTACTCCCAGTTTGTGTAGTTCGACTAGCGTTAGAGGCTCGTCAGTATCCTTCAGCCGTGTGCTTCCAACAGTGATTATGTCAGCCCTGCCCATGATTGTTCCCGTTTGTACTGGTGTATCATTCATCGGCTGGAGCGAGCTCATGACCTGTAATACCGGCATGTCCGAGTGCGTACATCCAGGCGTGTGATGTGAAGCAAGGCCTACAAGAAACAAATGAAAACCGTAAACTGATTAGAGAAATTAGAAGCAGACAGTCAAGACTTTCTGGGCACGTTATGAGAAGGAATAAAGTGGAGAACTTGGTACCTTTGGTAAGATTATTTTTTTTTTGGTGGGGGTGGGGGTGGGGGGGGGGAACAAGGGGTAGGCATAGAGGTAGCTATCTGGATGGCTTGGTCACATAGCATATTCGAGACAACACAGAACTGATCCACGACTCAGGTGATCGCGTGATCGCTTATGGGCATGGTATATGATGATAATGATATGAAGTGCGACTTCCGAACGCTGTGTATCCATTCCGAGAGGTGACTGCCTGCTGTGATTTTCTGTAGTATATTCATGGCTCTTGATATGATTATTGCGTGTGTGGCTGCTTGTTCAGCTGCTCAAGTGCTCTGAGGGCTGCGATAGTTTCCATAGTCAGGCTTGATGTAGTTGTCTGGTAGGCACCGCTATCTTCATTTATTGTATTTCCTATCCTTTATGCTGTAAGCACCCACTATAATAACCCTGAACCGCGTTTCATGGACTTAACTGTGCAGACGATGATGTCTTCTGGACGTGAATGATGTTCTACATGCTCCCTTGTCTCTGTGTCGACCGCTGTAGGGAAATGATCTCTGAACTATACTCCTAGTGTAATGTCAACCTGAGAGTAGTTTGTACCCTAAAGCGTATATCAGTTCACGTTGGAGATCTTGCAAGTCACAGATCTGCTTGATTACCTCTTCAGCTTCGGCCATCCTGAAACGAACTCTTTTGAGATGCAATCTGTTTTTGTCGTCGACTGCGCTGTGCAGGTGGTGTTTTCTATCCGTTGATACTCGCGTGTTTACGCTTACCTGTGCAACTGTGTGTCTGGATGTATTCACCAGTAAACCAAGGATGCATCGCATGGTCGGAGACGAGGTGTCTTTTGTGCAGTCGAGTATGATTTTCATTGCTTCGTTTTGCACTTTGTCTTATCTTTGAAGCTAAGCCTTGTTGTTAGAGATTAGGCCCAGATCTTTATTTAAGACGCTTAATTCAAGTCTGCGATAGAGAACGAAGAGCAGGAATTGTTCAATGCCAACTGCTGCCATCCTTCAGTGCTGTCCAGAATGTCCAGGCTCTGATTATGTATTTGTTTACGTGATACTTGCATGACAAGCATCTGTCAAAGGTAAAGCCGAGATATGTCATTGGGTTCGTTTTATTGAATCCTATATCAACCATGCTGAAGACTGGCTGAAGTGGGGATATTGACTATGCAAGCGTTCAGGGAGAACTATGCCAACGAAGTCTGCCAGGATCACATGTGCCCTTGATTCATGGCACCACTCACGGAGTCTGTATAGTTCCTGCTGCACCACTGCTGTAATGTCATCCCTTTTTCTCCTAGTCGCGAGACAATGATATCATCTGAGTATGACATTGTTCTGCCGCGGCCTGTTGTCTGTGCACTGATGTCTACACACTGAAGAGAACAGGTGACAGTGGTGCACCATGGGGCCTGCCCATTAAGATACACAACAGTTTAGGTGTCATGCAGCGCATTGCAACGCCGCTGACATATCTAAAGGCGCTGCTGCAATCCAATTGATCAAATTTACCTCGATGTGCCAATCCAGAAGCAATATCATGATCATACTCTATGGCAACCTACTGTACATATCTTTAAAGTCAATGGCGACTGCAACCGTTTCCACTACCCTCCGGAATACCTCATATGTTTCGTCTGCGAGTAATGCGGCACTGCACCAGATGTCCTTCCATGGACGATAACCGCCTAGAGTAGTAGCCATTCAACATTCGGCTTCATTCTGTGTGGCACATCTCTGGCCAAGATTGTGTCCACGAGTTTTCCTTTGATCTTCTGTAAGGAGATGATTCTGTAGCCGTTTATCCTGGCATGGTTTTTCCCAGACTCAGGGGCTTGATGTAGCTGTATAGCCAATTATCAGAGACAAAGGCAGTTTTGATGCTTTTGTTGAATACATTGAATAATCCCTGTAGGTCTGGCTCCTCTGGCTTTTAAATTTAAAATCATTATTTTTGTTTGTTTTTTGCTCGCTTTCAGCTCAAGTAGTCCACACAAGTGTACTACTTCTAGTACACTTGGCTGATTTTTACGTGTGGATTTTTTTTTTCTTTTTGCATATCCTTTACAGGACATCGCTGTCAACACCAGCATCTTCCAGCTGTATGTTGATTTCTTGGCAAGATTACGCTCAGTAGTTTGCCATTGCTTTCTAAGCGGCCGGCTCACATACCCCGTAAGTTACCGATGCGATTCGAACCACTGGTGATTCTCACCGTCATCACGTTACCCACAAGAGTATACGAGCTTACGGAGAAAAGTCATAACCTCTAAGCCACGACGTGTGGATTACCTTTCCCTATTACAATGTCGAACCCACTCCGACTTCGGAGATACTTATAATTAATGTGTATGCGAGGGAATTTATATTTGTGTGTTATTGAGAGGATGCATAACTGTGAGAGTTTGTGTAAATGACGTATGTATGTGTGTGTGTGTGTGTGTGTGTGTGTGTGTGTGTGTGTGTGTGTGTGTGTGTGTGTGTGTGTGTGCATGCATGCATGTATGTGTGTGTTTATGTGTTTATCAATGTTCATGTGTATGTGTGTCTGCCTGCATGCCTGTCCCATAACATGGTAATATGCATTGCTTATGTCAACAGCATGCATATGACAATGTTTTCCCCCCTTCTATATGGATGTAATATGCATAATTGATGACCAAAAGATCAGTGACTGGAAAGGCCGAATGTAAGACGGGCCTGCATGCCCAATTTGTGACCCTTTGAAAATAAAGTTCGTTCGTTCGTTCGTTATTTTGTCACCAAGTCAACATTTTTATCCAATTGTCTTGGGTAGGAACTGAACCCGTTTCCTTAGCATCGACACACCGGATGTTTAAGAATGAGCGCTATTATACATTTGGCAATACTTACTTCCAGATATCATATTACCCCACGGATCAGGTGACATTGTCTTTGTTCCAGTCATCATATTTATATACGGGGCGTTCATTTGAAATCCGTTCGTGCTGCACCGCACGTAATTGCGCACGTTGAACATGATCATGTCATAGTCATGTAATAAGTACTAACCAATGAATAAAAGAGCAGTTGCTTATCGTCCCATGATGCATAGTTTCTGTTTCTGACTGTTGAGAAAATATCCGGGTTGATCCAAAATCCGTCCAAAGAAGCTCAAAGAGCGGTGATTCAGTTTCTTTCATTTGAAATATGTCGACCAGTGGACATTCGTCGAAGGATGCAGGCAGCGTGCGGTAACAAATGTGTGTCGAAGACAAAAGTGACAGACTGGGCACGAATGTCTCGGAAAGGACGTCAGTTCACGACAGATCTTCGACGGCCGGGTCAAGCGCTTATTGTACAACAGAAAAAACCATCTCCAGAATTGATGCAGCAGTACAGATGAACCGTTGTCGAAGCATACGTTCGCTAGCGAAAGAATTTGATGTGTCATATGGGACAATTCAAAAGGTCGTTCGTAAGGTGTGTTCACAGTGGGTACCACGGATGTTGACCGACCACCAAAATGAGAAAGCATGGGATGGTGTTTGAACCACTTGCTGCGTTACAGAGTGGAGGGTGATGGATTTCTCTTCCGCATAGTAGCAGGCGATGAATCATAGTGTCACCACTTTGAGCTGAACAGCAAAAGAGAGAGCATGCAATGGAAGTATGCTGGATCACCAAAAGCCAAAATATTTATTTTACAGGTTTCCGCTGGTGAGGTTATGCTGAGCGCATTTTTTCTACCATGAAGGGATATTGTTGGCCAACTTTAAAGAACCTGGTGTCAAC
Source organism: Cepaea hortensis (assembly GCA_963921405.1). Lineage (NCBI taxonomy): Eukaryota > Metazoa > Mollusca > Gastropoda > Stylommatophora > Helicidae > Cepaea > Cepaea hortensis. The sequence continues at coordinate 28,328,816 of OY992877.1, read as the reverse complement.
ATCAACTCTACCCACTACTTGCAAACACTAAACAAGCTGCAACATGCCATCAAGAATAAACGACCCGGCATGCTTTCTCGCGGTGTGATGTTGTTGCACGATAATGCTCTTCCGCATGTCGCAAAGATTGTGCAGGAAGCATTAGCAACATCCAGTCTATAGTCCTGATTTGTCACCATGGGATTTTCATTTGTTTGGACCTCTAAAACAACCTCTCAAGGGGGAACGATTTCACACAGATGCAGACGTAATGAACGCGGTAAACACTTGGTTCAGTGAGCAACCACAATCGTTTTTTGCGGACGGCATTCCCCGCCTACCTAAGCAATGGGATGCTTGCCTGAATGCCTACGGTGACTTCTTCTGACCAACCCATGGTGCATAATTCATTCATAATGAATGCTTTCTTAAATTCTACCACACCTGTTAATGTCTCTTTCATGCTTTTGTAATAAAGCCATTGCAGCGGGTTTCAAATGAAGGTCCCTAATATATTACCTGAAGAATCAGTTGACTTTGTCTTTGTTCCAGTCATCATATTTATATATTACCTGAAGGATCAGGTGACATTGTCTTTGCTCCAGTCATCATATTTATATATTATTTGAATGATCAGGTGACATTGTCTTTGTTCCAGTCATCATATTTATATATTACCTGAAGGATCAGGTGACATTGTCTTTGTTCGAGTCATTATATTTATATATTATCTGAAAGATCAGGTGACATTGTCTTTGTTCCAGTCATCATATTTATATATTATCTGAAGGATCAGGTGACATTGTCTTTGTTCCAGTCATCATATTTATATATTACCTGAAGGATCAGTTGACATTGTCTTTGTTCCAGTCATCATATTTATATATTACATGAAGGATCAGGTGACATTGTCTTTGTTCCAGTCATCATATTTATATACTGCCTGAAGGATCAGGTGACATTGTCTTTGTTCCAGTCATCATATTTATATATTACTAGCTGACCCTGCCCGGCTTCGCCCAGTCCCTGGTGGGAAGCATCTCATTTAATTCATATAAGTAGTCATATAAGTTCCCGTTCCCGTTACCGACTATCTGTCTGTCTGTCTGTCTGTCTGTCTGTCTGACCCGGCCCGACATCGCCCAACTCCTGGTGTGAAGCATCTCATTTAATTTATATAAGTAGTCATATAAGTTCCTGTTCCCGACTGTCTATCTGTCTGTCTGTCTGTCTATCTGTCTGCCTGACCCTGTCCGGCTTCATTAAATTCATACAACAAAAAAAAATGTAACTTAAAAGAACGTTCTACCACACACCATCCATTATTTTTAATGAAAACTCTTTCTAATCACCTGCATGACTACAGTAACTTCTTAAGCAAAAAAAGATGAGTTACAATGTTATGCATTGTGCATCATTTTTATGAAAACTTTGAAAATGCCTTACAGATTGTATCATTATTTATTATAACTCATATGCCGGTACATAACTATGGACAAAGAGTTTATAAATCTTTGAAAACGATGCCACAATATGACTATAAGTTATACAGAAAAGTTATGCCCCTTGAAATAACTTTTACAGAGTTAGGTCCCCTGAGATATATGAAATTATGATGAAAAATGAAAAATGAAATAATACTGAGTAAGCAGGCGATTTCACACTAACAAAATATCACAGTTGATAGCTCTGGAATGAAAGGAAGGCGTGTAGAAAATTTCATCTCAATCGGATGGGCCGTTCGCGAACAAATAAAGGACATACGGACAGAGATACGCACAAGTCTTTTTTATATATAAGATTTGAAGGATCAGGTGACATTGTCTTTGTTCCAGTCATCATATTTATATATTACCTGAAGGATCAGTTGACATTGTCTTTGTTCCAGTCATCATATTTATATTTTACCTGAAGGATCAGATTTTCTTCTTCTTTCGTTCGCTTGAAATATTTCTATAACTGCAATGTTGTCTCTTGTATGAATTTACGTGTCTTTTTTAGTTCACTCAGTGGTCCATAGAGTTTATCTTCCACTGTCGTCTTTCTACGCCAGAAGGTTCGCCTGGATATGTTGTATTTTGGGCAGTCTTGGAGAATATGATCTGTTGGCTGCGACACCAATCCACATGTGCACATGGCTGAGTTACCAATCTTGAATTTTGTATACATGTGGTTGCGTAATCTATTGTGTCCTGTTCTGAGGCGCAGAATAATGACATGTTCTGGTCTGTCCATAATGTGGTAGTCATCTTGAGTAGGGTTTGGTGGCCTTCTGACTGATTTGATCATTCTTTTCTTTTGGTGGTATGTAATGGGCACATCAGGTTGTTCTTCTTTTGCTCCTTCCTTAGCCAATTGATCAGCTCTGTTGTTTCCGGGTACTCCACAGTGCGATGGTATCCACTGTATGGTGACCTTATGCTGACTGCTAAGTTCAGAAAGTAGTGTCCTTAGTACTGGCAAACATCTCTCTGAACACTTGGGTGGAGTCTGTTGACAATGGAATCCCTTAAACCACGTAATAAGAAACATGACCCACCCAAGTCTTATCCCAACCAGCCTGCAGGAGCCGTGCTGCATCTCTACTTGGATACATCCACATACATATACATCACGCAGATGTAATACTTCAATTCCAGT